>JAWLRI010001044.1:517146-608978 GCA_034781795.1 Crypturellus tataupa
CTGGACACAGTGCTCCAGGTGTGGCCTCACCAGGGCTGAGTAGAGGGGCAGGATCACCTCCCTCGACCTGCTGGAGATGCTCCTCTCTAGTTGCGTGCAGTTAGGGTCTTTGAACAGCCCTCCTGCTTATTTGCACAGTTAGAATAAGCTTCTTACACTCATTCCTTAATTGTTCTGTTCTTAAGTGTTATTTATTGTTTCTTCCTCATGATATTCCCAGACAAAATTACAGAATTTTAATTTCCCATTTTGAATGACTATGATCATCTACATCCATGTGATGCTCCTACAGATTGTGAGACTTACAAATCGTGAACAATGACAGTAATCAAAGTAAATATTCTCTGGACTGAATTTTTGTAAGAGTCCTTCCAGTTGCATCCATCTAAAATGTAAATATAAATGTACTTAGTGTTTAGAGCTAGCTCCTACCAAGGATCAGAGGAGTGCCCATGGTAGCATGTTTTATCCATATTTTTTATCTATATTTTGGTGGTGGTGGTGTCAAATTCCAGGTCTGTTTTACTTTGATTTTTAAACATAATAGTTGTGCTTTTAACATAAGAATTACCAAAGATATATATTTTTCCTTGCTAAAGTACAGCGTGAGCCTGGGTTGTTCTCTGAAGATGTGGTAGCTTCTCTGCCTCCTGGTTGTAAAAACCAGCAGAGGAATCCAGATGAAAATCCCCATGGAAAAACAATATTTTTACACATTCAAGAAAATAACAGCTTGCCTATTAATCCTTATTGCTATAGAAGTCAGCATGTTAGGAAAATGTGCTGATTAAAAAGCTTATTGTTCCAAAGGCTTGAGAATTATTCTCAACCTCTATTTCAAGTGATGTAGCTACTTCAGCCAGACTTCAAGCTAAGGAATAAGAGCTGTTGTGTCTGAAGCTTTACAAAAAAAAGCCATTTTTTGTACAGTCTTGCACAGTTAATATAGAAGCTTCTTTATAGACCAAGGTAGTCAAAAGCTTGTCCAGTAGCACTCTTATTTAAATGTGTCACTCGCATTTACTTACTAATTTAGCCTCTAATTGTCTTTTAACAATGTGGTAGCTAAAGTGGTAGCAGACAACTTGCCCAAAACAGTACAAAGCAGTAATTTTTCTATAATGAGCCAACTGAAAAATACAGCTAAATTCTGTTTTAAGAGGACTTCTCTGGAGAAATGCCCAACATTGCTAACAGATACTTCATGGAAATTTGTGTTACGTGTTCTTTTTCTAGCACTTTGCTAGTGCTGTTATAGTAGGCAGTAACATTCTTAATATTTTAAGAGTACAGTAAAAATATTTTGAAGCCTGCTTGTTTTTTTTCTTTATGTCAAAGGATAAAGTTGGTGAGATATTCAGCAAAAGAAAAGGCTACTTACTCAGGAAAGTGGTTGCTACTGCTTCTGTATCTTGTAAGAACTGTGTTTGGAAATGGACAGATTAGCACCATCAAATACTCATCTCCTGTGCTTTTCATTTCTTTCTCAATACTTAATTCCTGCATATGCCTTTTTCATATTAAGAATGATCCTACATCTGTTGAATGCCTCTTTCCAGAAGTTCTAACCTGTGGTTATACTCAGGTACATATGGCTGGAGACAGAAGAGAGTAGGGACAGAAGGAGGATAGTTAATGGAGCATCTCTCTGCCAGCTGTGGTGGGTTTAACTGTTTACATGAGAGCAAGTTACTGCAAAGTTCTTTGAGAACGCTGCCAAAAGTTTCACAGGGCATAGAAGTTCAGAGTGAGGGCAAAATTGGCAGAGAGGCAGATACATCATCTTGAAATTTGAAGTTACTTTTCTACTGCCAAACTTCGTACTGTTCTATCTAATTCATGACCATAAACTGAACTTCTTGCTGGAAGAGAATAGCCTTTATAGTCACACGCCAAAATCAATAAACTGGAATTGGCAGGCAGCATCGAAACAGAGATGCTGTGCTCTTACCGAAAGCAAACAGGTTGTGTTGCTGATGTGAGGCGCATGCATAGAATTTCAGGCATGGAGTGGCCTGAGATGTCAAGTTTTTTTTTTTTTTTCTTTCTTTCTTTTTAAACAAATTACACTGCTCTCACTGGGATAGTGGTCCCAAGGGACTCTCTCCACGGGGTATAGATTTATTTAGCATTTGTCCAGCTGGCTCTGAGCATACAGGTTTGAGAGATGCTCAGGAAGTAAAATTGTCAGCATTTGGCTTCCACTCAGTTTAACTTTATGCCTCAGATTGTTCTGTGCATCCTTGATTCTTTCTTGTGACCTGTCCTGTTATCTTTTCTTCCTTTTCAATGGTTCCAGCCTAGTGACCACACATTTCAGCAGGAGTGAATTTTATCTTTGTTTGGCAACCTAACTTTATGTAGTCTGTTGTTATGTTAAATCTGAGAGCAATCTGACCTTTTACTCAGCCTCTCCTATTTGCTAATGTGCAGGGAGCTATCTTAGCAAGGTCCTTCATCTTTTACATATCTTTAACATGTATATGGCATACATTCTCCATGTCTCTTCTATAATTAAATTTATTTCTGCACACAGAGATGTGTATTCTGCCCAAGAGATCCTTGAAAACACAAAAGCCCTTACTAGTGCTTTTTCAAAGACTTTAAGATTTGTAGGTTAGATTCTGCCTACCACTGAGCCAGACTTGTCTGTTTCAGTTTTTGTGTTGTCTCTTCAAACTGAATTTGTCCTCAAATACCAGTGTCTGTGTCCTCAGCTACTTCATCTGAGCAGTGCAGTTTGGAGTCCTAATCTTCTGTTACAGGAATATAAAAAAACAGAAAAGCAAGATAGTTACGATCACAGCTGGTAACAGATTGCTGGCTTCAGCAGTTATGTAAGCCTGCTATGTCAGAAGGATCAAACTTGAAGTCACTGTCGTCCTGTTCGGTGATTTGAGATGCACAAAGTGTAGAACTCAGCTTTAAAGCATGGTTTGTAACAACAGTAACCAAGTTAAAATGCATCCTGCATTGTAAACCCTTGGCTTCGTTGATCTGACTTTGGAGCTGCATCTGCAGTTGAAGCAGTTGAGGAAGTGGCAACCCTGAATCAGGAGACCTGGAAGTGAGCTGATCGCTGCTGCATGGTACAGACACAGAAAATAGAGCTACCACTAGCTGCTTGCTTCCTGTAAGTAGAGGCAAAAGATGCGCTTGAAAGTGGCCATCCATTCTCGTAAGGAAATATTGAAGCATCTGTCAAATATCTGCCACTTACAAAGCTGAACTTTATTCACTCTGGCACTGCTGGAAGAACATCTGGTAAGAGCAGAACCTGGAGCAACTTCAAACAAAGCCCTGCTCCTAGAAGGGCGTTGCTATGGCAACTAAGCCATTTTAGCTTCATGTTCAATGTTCTTTCCATTAGACTAGCCAAAAGAAACTGTCAGAATTTTCAGAAGTTAATATAAGTTCACAGAACAAGCTTAGTGTTCATAATAGTAAAATATATTTCAGTGTTCTTTTTCAGGGAGGTTACAAATAACATCCTTTGCAATTAGGTCTCTAACAGCAGAATGATTAAGGAGAATAGTTGAAAAAACATGCAGTAGATCTTATGGGCGTTGATGTCACTTTTGGCAGAGAGCATTATAATGAATATTTGGGGAATCATGGTGGTGGTTGATTTCTGCTGTGTGAGAGGCCCAAACATAGCCCAGGGTTTCTATCATGATATAAAAGGGTAAAATATTGAGCCTTAAAATCTGTTTCTCTTTGATGCTTGAAAGTTAGACTATTTTCGGAGTAGTCACATTGTAAATCTACCTTGAGTTTTATACCATATTGGGAGAAGATCAAAGCAGGAGTACAGCTCTCACTCTGG
This sequence comes from Crypturellus tataupa, assembly GCA_034781795.1. Classification (NCBI taxonomy): domain Eukaryota; kingdom Metazoa; phylum Chordata; class Aves; order Tinamiformes; family Tinamidae; genus Crypturellus; species Crypturellus tataupa. The sequence goes on from JAWLRI010001044.1 coordinate 520,973, forward strand.
ACTTGCTGAGCTCTCGTCTTCTAACAATGCTCTTTCTTGGGAGTATCCTCTAGCTTCCCTGCTGTACATTTCTTTAAAATGGAGGTGGTATTTGTCCCATAAAGCTGTTTTCAAAATAAACTGCTTATGTATGCACTACTGTGAAAATTATGACATACAAGTGAAGAACACTATTGTTAATTATTAATACACTGAGTTCTAATTCAAGTATCTATGTGGAGATGCAAATGTGGGATGTGGTTTGTTGTGTTAATGGCAAGAATAATAAAATACAATATGATGAAGAAATGGCCCTTGGAATTACTGGTATTTTATGTAAATTTCTTTCATTACTATAAGTGAACTCTCCAAAATGAGTACATTTTAGCATTTACTCCAAGAGAGATATAGCAGGAACAAGACAGAAGATGAAGTTTGGCGTAAATGGAAACTAAGTAAGCTTTCTACACATCTCTGGACTCGAGGTTAGTGAATTCAGGCAGCCTCTTGAGACTTTTGTGAACATGGAGCTAAATGTTGTGTAGTAGATCTTTTATGTCACCATTAAATGTATATATGAATCTGGAAAGATCATTTTGCTAGGATTGTAGGTTCTGAGTGCAATCACATTCAGATTTACTATCCAAACTGTAAATGATGACTGATTTATGAAAGTGAAAACTGTAACTCTTTTTATGTAATCCTAGAAGTTTTGTGTATTTACCGTCTAAAAACCCAGTTATTGAAATTGGCCAAGCTTGTCACAAAAATGTGTAGCTGCTGAAGTCTAGGCTGAAACACGGATCTGCCTTTTTCCAACACTACCATGCTGCCAATCCATGCTGCATCTCTGCATACATGAGCGTCCCTTAAAGTAAGGAGGTAAGGTCTTCTGGGAGTTTAGGTATCTCCAGGGTTAGATGCTGGCTAATTTTGAAAGCGTTACCTAAATTGTGGGCATGATATTTCTTGGGTTGATCCTGCATGAGAAAGATGTAGTTGAGGTTAACTTTTGATGAGAGCGACTCATTTTCACCATCCTTACCAGTGTTGGAGTTAGAGGATTTGCTTCTTGAATCTATGCAAAAACTTGGGGTTTTTTAAACCTTTTTAAAGGAAGCCAAGTATATATTTTCCACTCTCTTATCAGTTGTGTATTTCTTCTGTTATTGCAAGTCATTTTTGACCACTAAGGTCTGACTCTGTTGCTTGATTTTGTGTGGTCCAGTATAGCTGCATTATATAATTATTTGCATGGTCTTTTGTTCTTGTCAGCCAAACTGGCTGCCTTAGTGGGAAGTAATACAGAGCAGTAGGTTCTAAAACACAACTACACTTGTTCTAGCATAGCGAGAGGTGATCACAGGCTTGACTTCTGTGACACTTGTTTTACCTTAATTACAGCAGTGTATTTTTTCATGTGAAGTTTTTCTATGTCAGGAATCTAGGTAAGCTGTTTCAGAATTCCATCCAAGAGCAATTGTGGCAACTCAGGATTATTGGGAAAAGAATACACTCCCTGGCAATCATATTATTTGAATTGCTGCCTCAATACAAATGATAATTGTGATAAATTCAGGTATTCACACATCTGTGTCATTTTTAACATGTTTCTATATGAACATATTTCTTTGCTGTTCCTTCAAATGATCTTGACTGTTACTTGATCCATGGATTGCAGCAAAGAATGCTGTTTTCCCTGGAATTTGCTTAGTTTGGTTGCAAAGATAACCTGATGTCCTTGACAAATTCAGGTTTTCCTAATTGCTCTTAACAGTATGCACTACGTCTAAGTATACTCCCTCTCCATAGGGAATGGAAAGGAATACCAAACTATTCCCTAGGATCTTCATTTATATTATCAAATGACATTTCCAACCCAGAGGAATTTTCTACAGTAATCTAAATCCTAGTATGAAGAAAACTTGGAGTTATATGAAGATGAACTGCTAGTGATTTTTTCTTAGGTTATGAAGATATAAATGCTCAAAAGAGGTCTAATCATACACCAGTGAATGTTACAACTCAATAAAATATATATATTTTTTTTCCAAGAAGACTGACATCAGTGTTACTGTGGGACTTGAAAACAGTTGGTAGTTAAACAAAACCCCCAATTTTCTTGTTAATCTGGATGATTATTTAGTAGCATATACTATGGTGCATTTACATCTGGGAGACTATGAATTGACTGGTCCCTTAACTTCACTGCTGCTGCAATTAAGAAATAATAATAGATTATAAATAAAATGTGTATCTTTTCCTAGTATGTACCTGCTACCAGTAACTGCTAAAGAAACCCAAACCATAGGGAATAGAAGATTTGAGGACTTGATCTGTTAAGCCACGCATCCAAAACATCTTACAATAATTTACTGAAAGTTGTCAGGAAGATTAAAGTGCATGCTTGTTTATTTCCACTTCATGTTGTATAGAAATCTGCAACTAAAGATACTAAATAGTACAGCTAAATGTGACACACCTGTGTCTTGATGCTGCAGAAAAGCATTGGGAAATATTGTCCTGTGTTTCAAGATAGTTCTAACCGTTTGTTGATGCATCACTAATACCATCAAATATTAATTTATTACACTAATTCTTAAGCGATCTCTTAAGTGATCATGTGAACTTAGTCATTAGATTCCTTTGGTTGCTTTCTGTGTTAGATAGCCAATTTATTTTGAAGCATAGAGGTTCATAAAGGAGCTCATTGAACATGCAAGTTATTATATTTCATCACTTGATACATGATGTTTTTCCTCAGAGTAGTTATGTTCTTTTATGCAGCTGTTTATGAAGGTTTAATATTAAGCACAATATTTGTAAAATTATCCTTTAGGACGACGTTTACATGAAGTTTATTCATATAGCCAAACTATTTCTGCTAATCTACGTCTGGACCATTATCATACAGGTCTCTTTTTTTCACAAGCATTTTTAATGGAAGCATTTCAATTTGGTTTAATATTTTTTATTAGACATCATCTGCAATGCTTACTTTTTTACCAGTGCTTTCTTAGATTGTAGGCAATAGACAACTGTAAACTGTAGCTTGCCTGGACAGCAAACTAAGAAATTTGATGTTTGATATCTTTTACCAAAAATTTGTATTGTATTTTGAGGATATTTTGCTCTAGGTAGCATGTTAAAAATTTCTTGGAGAGTGCTAGTATTCATTCAAGCTTTGATTTACTTTTCTTAGCTTCCAGTGTCAAGGGTTTAATGGTTTATGGAATAGACTACGTGTACCAGCTATGTCTAGAAACGGTAGCTTGATAGATCTCAGTAAGGCCAAGGATTGCTTTATAGTCACTCGTATCGTTTGCCTTATCTCTTCCATCTTATTGTTGTGTCAGACTGTGGTAACATTTGGAATATAGGCATATCTCAAAGGGCAATGGTTCTGAACTCCAGCTTTATATAGTTCAATATAGCTCAAGTATTGACAGAGATCTGTATTTTTCCCTCTGTAATGCTGACTATGGGAGGCTGCTAGCAATAGATCTTGTTACATGAAGCATATTGGGACTTAGAGTGAAAGCCAGGCAATAACGCTTCCTGTTTAAATGGCCTGTGATCATTGCACCTGAAGAAGGCAAATGCAGAAAAATTTCACAAAATAGTAATTGGTAACTTTTGCTATATTTTGCTAAGCTGTAGCATGCTTAAAGTAGATTTTAAGCACAAATAGGTAATAGTTTTTTTTCTTCAGTTCTCAATGTTTTTACAGAGATCCAGTCTGATAACAGATTTCAGTGAAAGGAGGACTTGACGGGGAGGTCTGGCATGTCTGAGTGTTTGTCATGTACCTCTTAATGTAGATGGTAATAAATCCTTGAAGGAGTTTTTTACTGTGAAGATTACTAATATTTGAAGATTAATTTCTTACTGACCTTCTCTGCATAGGTCAGTGCTTTTACCTGTTATGCATGCTTCCTTCCTGCACTGTTACATGCCTTTTCTTTTTCTATATGCAGACTTCAAAAAAAAAAAAAGCATAATCCCTTGACTCTGGGATGTGCAGACTGCATACAAAGGGCAATATAAGTTCTCCTTCAGTGGATGGTCCTGCATGGGCCTCATATCAAGAGATGGAGGGATATGATGTTTTAAATAAAAGCTTTTTCATTTTCTTATCTTTTTGGTGCAAGTTAAACTACAAGAACTGTTACAGTCTGTTGCTTTGAACAAACCAAACAGCTAATTGGTTGTCCCTGTGCAGAAAACACAGCTAGAAACAACTCTGCTGTGGTTTTGGTTATGTCAGTGGTGGGCAGAGCTGATCCCCCAACTGCTTGTTAAAGCATAATGGGTTTAGGGGAGACAGAGAGGGAATAGATTTATCATGAATACCATGCAGGTTGTAGGATGTAAATTTTACTGATTCAGTGGTTCTGTTTTTCATGGCTAAATGCCCAGAGCCGAAACTGTATTAATAAAAAGTTTTACTCTGTAATTCACTGAAAAATCAACAGCCTGAGGATATACTGATTTATTGTGTATATTTCTGTTCCTGTTTGGAGCCATCTGCCAGTATGGCCTCCTGTCACACATGTTCTAAAGGGCTATAGTATAATGCTGAACTCTAAAGCAGATCTCATAATTTTTCAAAACTGTATGGAAAATAGGAAATATAATTAAAAAATGTATTATTCTGGGTTTAGGGTAAGTTTTAACTAAGCACCAATTTTTTTTTGTAAATATTTGCATACTATAAAGTTGCAGGGTGCCCTCTAAGGGATATTTTATTTTCATTTATGTACTTGGTGAAGATAATAATGCCGATACCTTATACTGATGGTATTTATTGCCCCTATACCAAGGGGCCATACTGCATGACAAATGTGCTAATTTCTCTGTTCATCTGATTGAAGTGAATCATTCAGATGAACAGGAGGAGTAGTTTGCTAATTCTCACAAAGTACTTTATGGAATTCATTTAACATTTAACTCTGGATTATTACGTAATTGTTTTTAAAAAGATGATATTTAAAGCTACAAGTTGTTAAGTATGTTGCTACAGTATATCTTCCAGTAGGTAGCATCTTCCAGGGGAGGTAGTATAATGATGGCCCAGATTTATCAAAGTGAAGTGAGGAGATAGTTATTGCTTAGTCACCCAGGCACTCTGGTTTGTCCTTCAGGAAAAAATACTGTTATGTAAACCTTGACAAGAACTCAGGTAAACTGGTTAAAAATCAGCATTGCAGCTCCTTAATATGTGTAAATCGGAGCTGCTTGCAGTTATATGCAATGAGTATTTCCTGATCTCTTTTTAGTGTGTGCCTTTTTTCCCTTATTTAACTGAGCTAATCTAAAATCCTACCGCTTTGCAACAACTGAATTATCTTCCCTCTCAATGACCACAACTTTTCTGCAGGTCCTCCATTGGTCCAGTATAGCTAAGCTTTGCAAAGGTCAGTGATGCCTGCCCTACAGCGTTTCTAGAAGTGTAAAAAGTTCTGGGTTTCTGGATTTTTTTCCTTGGTGCTGCAGACTGCTTGTTGTCATCCTCTCACTCCTTTTCCTGATGGGTTTACATCTTTATTTTCCTTCTCACAGGTCTCATCTGCTTTCCTCCCAGTCTTGCCCTTATTTCAACAATATTGTTGTGCCACATCTGTGCTAAATCTTTCTTCAGTTCTATCTATTCTGCATTTCATTTTGCCATGATACCTGGACAGATTCTTCCAAATGCTGATGTTCCATTTTCATAGCTGTTAGACTCCTGTTTTTTTTTTTTTTTTTTCTGAAAGTAAAAAGTGGTCCTTTCTCCTGACAAAAAAGGTTAGTTCCTCCATGCTGCTCTTTGTTGCTGTTCTAGGTTCTCATTTTGATGTTAAGATGACTGGGCACTGTGTCTGCCTGGCATTGTGTCCAAGGGACAACAATGCAGCTGGGATGAGCCACAGGTTCACATTCTGTTTGCTGTGATGTGTGTGTGTGTAGCGCTTAGGTCACTGCTCTTATCTTTTGGTTGGTACTTGATATCTGATGAAAGTCTGGGTGCTAAGAGTCCCAAAGATTAGCTCAGTTAAATAAGGAGAAAAAAAAAAAAATGAGCCCCTAAGAGTCCCAACAAATATATTTATTCATTAGAATACACTTGTTCCTGTGAAATTACAGATGCTGGGGAGAAAAGTCTTAGAATCTTTGAGTATATTAAGCAGGCTTAACAATTGACACTAGTAGATTTCTAATGGATTCACGTGCTTTCTAGACTAATATTTAGTATTTATGGGAAATACTTTCAAGTTGGACACATTTCAAGAACAGTTCAAGGACTTTTAGCACTTTGGGGAGATGAATCCTCCTATTTGTCACAAACTTTCTACTACAATACCAATACATCATCTCAGGAAAAAATGAGGTGGGTCTCAAATATTAAATTTATCTCAACCTACTGAAGAGGACTTAAAGGACTGAAAAGCAGATAAACAATTGGAGCAGTTTTCTAACAAGTATTTCATAGCCCAGGTATTATAAAATCAAAAACTATAAAGAAACTGATATGCCATGTAGTTCTTGCAATAAATACCTGCATAGCAAAGGAAGTTGTTAATCTTAGAAAATCCAATTAGTGAATAGTTATTAGTATTTGTTATGAAAACTCTAGTGCCAGAATTCTGAATTGAATGTTAGAGAAATATAGGAGCCTGGATATATTGAAGCTTCTAAAATAACACAAGTGTAGCAAAAAAAAGAAAAATACTTCTGCTTCTGGGAAAAATGTTCCCTTGTTTTGGGGGCATCTTTACTTTCTTTGCTTTGTTTGTTTGTTTTGAAGGGATTTTATCCAGTAATTGCATGACTGTGTCTTTGAAGGTGAGGGTAGAGGAAAGGTGACGAGTGATAATGTTCAGCTTGGAGCATTATCTGTAAATCATGTTTCTCTTCTGTTGGAGATCTGTTGCCTGTACAACATTTGTCTTTGCCAGCAAGAAAAAAATGTTTTAGGATATAGAATATGCTTTACATCATCTGGTCTGTTATTCCTGGATAATTCTTTTGACCTGGTACTTGTCAAGAGAATACATCAAAGCACATCCTCTTTGCACTTGATGGAAATATTAAACATAATTGATAGTATAGTGTTCAATAGTATGTGAGAAATCATGAGAGAATCAGTAAAATAATTGTGAAACTTCTCACTTTATTCCTGTTCCTTTATTCTATTCTAGATAGCAAAATGATTGCTTTCAAAAACAAGCTTTGCTTGTCTTTAAGATCCCTGAATGTAGGGCTTGAAAAATTCATTTCTTACCCGCTATAGTCTATTATGGATGGCTTGCAATGGGGAATAGGGTATGAAAGCAAGAAGCACAGCTTATTTGTTATATCTAGATGATCCAGATGAATCTCATGTTACTTAGATTTCTTCAATCAAATCACTTTAATACTTTAACTGTAAACAGCCTTCTTTAATTACAGACAATGTTTAAAATTAGAAGCTGCCCTGGGATTGCTCTTGCATTGGGCTTGACTGGCACGTGCCATGCTCTAGAAGACATGGAAAAAGAAGGATCTCCATTCTATTTTTTTCTGTTTTGGTGAATTCACTAACATATAAAAAACTAAATAAAACACAAAGGAAAGACTATTTTTTTAAGGAAAGTTTTGGTGCTATCAGATGGAAGAATATTTGCCTTAAATGTTGTTTCTTCAACATCTGTTGGTTTAAAAAAATAAACTCCTTGCATTGTTTCATGCCAGTCAGGTTGGGTCAAGAAAATCCTGAAAAGTGAGATTGATTTTTGTGTTTTGTGAGTCTCTTAATATAAGTATTCATAAAAAGAATCCAATTACCAAGACAGGACTTTGTGTTAACACAGTTTTAATGAAGTCTGTACTAGATAACTCATTTTCCCAGGCTCTAGGAGGCAATGCATAATTCATTTTCTCTTCCTTTCCCTGAAATGCCACATTTCACAAGCGACTGCTTGGAGAGTAGCATGTGGGTGCGGTAGCTTGAGGGGAGAATGTGGGGCTCAAACCTGAGCGGTGGCAGGCTGTGTATGCCTACTCAGGTGGTTTGGCTTACAGCTTCCCTGTTGTTGGCCTGTATGATGCTGGTTACCCAAACAGCGTTTGTGTGCACACATAGCACTGCAAAGGGCCACTGCTCTGTAGAAAGAAAAATACTATTCTCTATACTACTTATCTGCTGGTGAGGGCTTTTCAAAGCCTTCTTTCCAGAAGGTGCTGTTGGAAAGGCATCACCTATCAATTGTAGTCTTTGACCTCTGGAGTGTGAGAGCCGTCCTACACACAGAAAAAGCCTCAGTAAATAGCTACAGAGGCAATAAATTAGAATATCTTTGATAATACAGTTCCTGTAAGGTCATGCTAAATACAGTATTTTGTTGCATTGTGGGCTTATATTTGAGAAAATAAGTGTTTTGCTGGATTTGATAAGAAATATATTCATGAAACTTTAAGATTCATCAGTCTGGGCAAATAGAATTATTCTGTCATAAATTCCCTGGAAATAAGTCAAAAACTTTTGGAAACATACTGGCTATGTAATACCTCTAGAAAGAGATGCTCCTTAGAATATCATTATATATTACTCTCCATTAAGATTAGAACTCTTTGATATTTTGATTTCACTTTTCAAATAATGAATTTATACTCTTAACCAAAAATACAATACACAAAAATAATTGGGTGTAACCTAGTTGCCAAGGATTGCTTAAGGAAAAAAAGTAACAGTAGGTGTTTTATTCAAAGCTTTTTGAACAGAAGCACTCTTCATGGGGTAAAAAGATCAAAAATAACTTGAAATATTGTCCATATAAGCTATAAAGCCACACAGAACACAGTCCTGAGGACAAGCTTACAGATTTCTTGTTCGTATCAATCTTTTAATGTAAGTTAAAACATACTCAAAACTGTGGTAAATGTAGCAACAATACTTGATTTTATAATGTGTTCTTTCATATTGTACATGACCTAGAAGTTATTGCAAGATGATATGCAAACCCTTTTGTGATTGGTATGCAACAGCAGGACCATGCAGTTTCAGCATGAAAGGCATCAGGACCCAAATCAAAGTCAGGCTCAGGCTTCAAAATGCTGACATGCTCGTAAATGCATTTGATCTGTTGAAACTTAAGCAGGAACAAGTAAAAGGTTTGCTACAACATCTGTCATGAATGCAGAGAATAAATTCTACCATTACTGTTTTATCCTTCAAAGCATAAAAGAAATATTTCCCCAAATTCTACATTACCTTCAACTCCTCTATGTCAAAATATTAAAAAAAAAAGATTTATATATAAAGTTTGTAGTGACAATCCAATGCCCTTTTTGATATAGTTTCTGTATTTGTCACTTTTATGCTTCCTAGACAAACTGCAACTAGGTAAAATTGTTTTAGGTTTTCAGATGGAGCCGACCATGAGCACTCATCCCTACCTGTCCAATAGCGCCCTGGGGAAAAGGGGCAGGTGAGAGCTGGGGCCCTTCCTGTCAGCTTCTCTCCTCTGAGTGCTGCCTGCAACTGAAGGGTATGCACCAAACCCTCATCAGGTGGTAAAGTCAGCTACATACAGAGACGGAGTTCAGGTAATTACTTTTTTACCCGAGATAAGCAAATTAACTTTATATTCTTTGTCCTCTCTGTTATTTTAAATCTTTAATAGTTTCACTTGTTTATTTGTTTTGCTGTTACCATGGCTTAGGCTAAGGGTAGTTCAGAAGGTTGGCTGTAAATATTGAAGTTCTGTTCCTGTGGGTATGACGAGCCTTAAAACCAGGAGAGTGAAGCATTCTAGCAGTGTCCCCAATCCCAGAGCAGCTGACTGGCAATCTGAAGAGTGTTCAGTGCCTTTTACTTAGCTGGCTTTGGGAGGTTGTGATGGACTATTTCTGTGGAGGAAGAGCTTGGTGGTCAGCTCCTGGCAGCAGTAAGGTAACAGGCGGACAACCTGAACTGCAGATATCATAAGCAGTTTGTCACAAACATGAATGAAATCATTAGCTGTGTAATGGAAAGAAAAAGCAGGATTAGAATGTCCCATTCTAATGTGAGAGGACATTATCGGCAAAATAAATCTTTGAGTCTTTATAAAAGCTTTGATTTTTCTTTTAATAAAGCTCATAATAAAAGCTGTGTAAACACAATAGCTGTAGCTTCTGCATTAGTACACTGAAAACAAAATGACAAGTCTGGTAGAAGAGAAGCCCAGCTTACAAATATCCCCATAAAGTTAAGGTCCCCATAGCATTGTCGTCATGCTTCTTTTAGAAGTTAGTATGCGCAGTAGCCACAGTTGTGACTTTTTCTTTCTGATGGAACTTTTAGGTCTGCTTTTGGAGTGTCTTTCATTTAGCACTGTCAGCAAAGCACTGTACACCATTCAGTGTGGTGGTGCCCTGTCACCTAGTAGGAGACTATGAACCAGAGAATCATAAAAAAAAAAGATTTTTATTTTGGCATTTTCTGTGGTATTTTTTAGGGAGCATTACCTTTGATTGGAGTCATCTATCCTTGGCAGATGATTAGCTTGCTTTGGCTTGCACTTGAAAGAGGAATTTCTACTGCTAGAATGTCCCAAAGGTTTGCTAGTAGAGTTTGTATGCCTTATGATAGGTTTACTAGCAAAGTATCCCAGACCAATGTCAGATGAGGCAGTATCTGCTCAGAAGATTGATTTTGTAAAGTCAGTTATCCTTAAATGACCACATGTAATACCATTTCAACCATTTGTAACCTAATGGCATTTCAGTAGGTCTGAGGCCCTTACAGCTTTACAGTTTGAGCTCAGTTGTCCTGTGGTAGTTAATCCAGTTTATTTGATATTGTCTCAGTAGAACTATCTTATTAATTTTGCCTTGTTTTTGATAGTCCACTCCACTTAATGTGTGATTGTTCTTTAAAAAAAAAAAAGAAAGAAAGAAAGAAAAAAATCCTGGAAACAGATAAATTTCCTGAGAGCCTTTTTTTAGTTTTCTTTTAGTCAACGGAGACTGTCCCTTATTAGCAAAGTAGGGGAATTATTTTTGTTTGCTATCTATTCCAAATCAAGAGACATTCTTAACTCTTTATTGTCACTGTCTTTTCTATGCATTTTGATGTTAGCAGAACTACTTTTTTTTAGGGCAGAGTCTTTACTTTCTCTTGGTTAATTTCAGTTAGTATGCTACTTAGTCTTTCCCAAGGGCTTTCTTTCACAAGATCTGGAAAGGTTTTTGAAAGATAAGTGTCTTATTTTTGAATATATTGTCATCAAGTTAATTTAAGAAGGTAGCATATATCTCTGTGGGGCTAATTATACAACACTGAATCCTGATGAAGGCGGGACAGCACTGGTCAGGTAAAGCAACGACACTTCTTTCCTTTGTAGTTTTGGATGCGAGTTCCTCTGACTTTTGGTTGGTGGGCAGGCTCTTCATGCAGGTACTTCTTTCTGTGTGCAGTGGTGAACACTGGCCATATGTACAGGAGTACATATGCACAGGGGTGAGAGTGTGTGCATTTGATAGAGAGAGGACTGCATTCTGGTATAAAACTGCATGAGACAGCAAATTGTCCAATTATGTTTCATATTCCTTTGCTGTTGGTCAAAATATAATATTTTTTAAAGAGTGTATGATTTCAGGGTGAAATAGAAGATATTCCTTGCTATTTAAGCCTAAAACTGAGGACTAGATTCAGCATGGTCAAAACAGACAAACAAGGTTCTCCTTCCCATATTCTTTTCTGAAGGTATCTTTCCCTGTCTCCAAATCATATGGAGGAATGTTTTGGAGACAGCTGAAGTAGGTCATTACTGGAGAGCAATTAAATGTCATGGAAATGAGGGTAGTATGCCAACATGTTTTCCTACAGAAACTGTAACCACATCTTAATTGATAAAAGACTAAATTGATTATAGACAGGAGACTGAGCTGTACCTCTTTGTTATATTAGGGTTTGTGGTACTGTGGTACGTAGTCTAAGAACTGGAGTAGGGGATAAAATGCAGACATGTTATCTTTTAATTTTAAAAAATGGGGTATTTTAGTCTCACAATGTGAGACTAAATCTCAGGAAGCCAGAAATTATTTGCTGTCAAACTTGAACAGTAATCAGTAAACAGTGCTCTGACTGAAGGGGCTTGGCAGAAGTGTTACTGTGAGGCTTCTGTGTGTTGTCCAGGGTCCCTCACTGCCTAGGTTGGGTCTAGCACAGGTTCTCACTCATAGAGTATGAGATGTTGCTCAGAATTGGGCACTATTTTGAAAACTTAGTGCTTCAGAGTATTTTATACATGAAGTCAGGATGCTGTAGAAGAGTTAAATTTACTGAAGCATTAGTGTAGATTAATATAGATTTCAGCATTAAAGGATTTTGATGCACAGGTCTTGACATACATTCTACCTTGGGTGCTGAAGACTTGTGGAGCTGCTGTACAGGAGCAGTATGGAATACATTGGTATTCCCTGAGAGCTTCCTATTCTGAGCTATTATTTGTTTGCCAGAAGCCCCTGTAACATGTACTGTGTGTACACTTTTTTAGTTTGCTCTTAATGCAGTATGTGTTCATCAGGTATTGAGTTCCTAAGAAATCTGTGAATGACAGAGTAGCATTTAGCAAGGGTTGTTTGCTGGGCATATGACTTAAACTCTCTATAAATTGTAGTTTTGTTTGGGGAGTGAGAGGAGGAGTGGTGCTGAAATGTCAGCTGCTCAGCATGAAACTCCTGGGAGAGAGGATTTACAATCCTGCCCTGAATGCACGCAAACTCCGTAGATTTTGGGCTGCCAAAGTGCTGGGTTGTCAGCATAAAATAGCACTGATATCCGTATGCCAACAGCAATAAAGATGTACTGCACATGTGTCAAGAATACCAAATTCCTATGTAAAGTTCAGACAGAAGCAGTTTATCGTGCATCAAGTTTTTTGTTGTTCTTGTCGATATCTCCTGGTTGCATATGTAAACATTTCAGTCTGCCTCCAACGAACATCAGAGCCAAAAGCTTTTACACAAGTAAAAGTTTAGACTCTGTTATAGACTGATCCTGGATGACACAGCTTGAGGATGTGATAATTAAAGACTGAATTTGCTATTTTATTCACAAGTGCTGTTGTATTGTTCTCTAACTTCTGTCCTTCAGTAAACCTTATTCACTAGATGTACCTTTGGATAGGGTTTGCTTTGCCTTATTCTAGTTATCTAAAAGTTAGGAATCTAATCTAAGATCTTGTATTACAACTCGTGGAGAGAGGAATGATCACAATATAAATCCTTCCTATCCTAACCTCATTTGGTTCAGAATTATTCCATAGATATATAAGCAGGTATTAGGCAGATCTGTGAACAAGTAGATGACATTGACATTTAATTATCTCTGAGGAGATACCTGTATGGGAAAGCTAAATATTAGGTTGAAGAAGAAATATTGGAAGTAATGTGAGTTGTGAGTGTAGAGATGGTTGTGGAAACTGTATGAATGTTAAGGCAGGTAGAGAAGAGAACAAAGGTAAAAACAAAAGGAGTGTCACTGTGTAATACTGGAGAAGGAGACTCTGATGAACAGAAAGCTAAGGGCGTGCCCAACCACAAAGATCTCCTCATGGAGAAACTACACAGCACAGAACAGGAGGTTATAATGAATGGTGTTAAAGGAAGTCCAAAGTGAATGGAAGTGAATAGGTGTGAGTTTTAAACAAGCGGGAAATTGGAGAGCTGTTTTAGTGAAATTCAAAAAGGTGTTGAATACCCCCAAGTTTAAAAAATTATGAATATGGAGTGCTTTTGAAAAGCTATTCCAATGTGGGTCTCAATATGTAGCAAGTACTTTTTAATTAAATTCTAGTCTGTTGGATTTGTATTCTGACAAGGATATTGGAAGCCTTCTCTGATCACGTAGTTAGACAATGGAAATGTTCCTAACAGGTACATATACCAATAAAATATTTTAAAATCCCTAACAAATCACTTAATGTAAATTATCTAATCAAGTAGTTTAACTACATAATGTAATGCTAAATACAGAAGTACATCATCATAGAATCAGCTAGTTTATTTGCAGATTACAGGGGAAAAATTCAGTGTTTCACCATTAACCTATGAGATGCCATGCTATTGCATGCTGTTGGAATTGCAGTGGACATTTATCTCTGAAGTTTTTATCCTTATTAAAAAAAAAACAAAAAAAAAACTATCTGAAATCCTATTTTTAAGACCATGGCAGCCTGAATGTTGGGAGCTGTTACAGCCAGCATAAACCAATTAATATTGACAACAGAAGTCAAATAAGGGAAATGACGTGCTGATTGAGAAGGGCAATATGGAGGGCTTGCCCTATTTCCAGCTAACTCGTTCAAACCTTCTACTATTTAGTCTTTAACCTCTTGTTTCAGATTCATTCCTAGTCAAGAACAGAATCTGTGTGTGCTTTTTTCTTCTACGTGGCTTTTTATTAAAAAAAAAAAAAAAAAAAAAAAAAAAAGTTCTCCATTACTATGTTACCTGAAAAAAGATTCTGTGCTGGAAGGAGAGCCTGGAAGAAGGTACCAGTGAAAAGTGTCAGAAAAAACTATAAGCCTGGTTCACTGATAATGTGAGTATAACGCCTTTCCAGACTAAGTAGTTTAGCTCTACATTATATTTATGGCATCTTCTGAGGAAAGTGCCGTGGATAGAAAAGATGCTTGGCTTAGACAGGGGCTGAATCTATTTGCAAAAGGAACAGAAAAGGGCAAAGCTGATCCTGTTTAGCATGCTCCCTTATCTGAAGGGAATCTGGGAAAAAAGCTTTATGCAGGGAATAATGCTGAAATAAGGCTTACTGAAAAATGACTGATGAGAACTTTTTCCTGGAAATGCAGGAGAGGACGCCCTTAGAGTCTCTTCCATCGGAGCAGCAAAGCACTGCAGCTCTGCCGGAACTTGCTGGTCTGCAGAAGCCTCTTGCATAGCACCCTTGGATTGCGGTGACACAGAGGGAGGGCTCTGAGGATCCCTGCTGACTTCCTAGCTGATGTTCCTACCCCCAGTTTGGCAAGCTGCCTTGCAGGGCGACAAGCAATAGAAAGACTGACAAACTAGGGATTTCTGGCAGTTGTGTTCATTGCTCCAGTAGGTCAAACTTGCAGGCTTTTTAAGACCTGTGGTTCCAAGGCAGCTTTGATAAGTGGGCTGCCCCAGAGTTGAGGACTTGCCTTTCTTTTAAACTACAGCCTAAGAATACAACTAGTGCTTCTGGTCACAGATTACAGGCTTTTAAATAGCTCAGTGGAAAGGCAAGTAGGAAAGCTGTAGTCTGAGAAGTTTTCATAAAATGTGTGAAAAGTGTATCCAACTGAAGAGACTGTGGCTATGTCTTTTGACTGAAAAGGACATTAAGTATATACTATTTATATTAAATTACAGTATTTGAATTGGCATTGCTGTTGTTTAATAGTGGAACCCAAATTTAAAATTGTAATTTGATATTACAACAGTAATAAGATGATAAAGACTGCTGTATGTTTTTGTCAGTAACTGAAAATCAGATATTATAAATGTTCTCAAATATGAATTGGGGAATTCATATGCGAAGTAGAGTAAATGAGATGCAGGAAGCTTGCTCTTTACGTGTCTGACAGGTTTTTTTTAATCACTAGGCTGTCCTATTTTGGCTGAATGTGTTGAATACTTATACTTCTGGTACCCAAGTTAGTAAATTCAGAATTAGCCTTGCCCTTTTACAGAAGGGGTGCACGTTGGCTTTAAAAGTGCAAGTGCTTCCCACCACTACCACCTTCCTTCCCCCATGGGGGGAAGGCCATTGTTATTCCACGGCCTTACACAAGTCCAGTGGCAGAGTACTGAGTACTGCCGCCCCTGCCGAACATTGACAAAAAACATTCAGCATGTGAATTGTTTTGTCATTGCTCGGTGCTGGCGACCCCCTGCAACTCTTTCCTTTCTTGAGGCTGTAAGTGTCTCGCACTTCTGTTTCACTCCTGAGTGATGGTTAAGATTTATATGGAAAAAGCCTGATGAGCTTTTTTCTAGGAAGGATTTTAATCAGACAGGTCTCATATCTCATATTCTATATATCCCTGAAATGCTTGCTTTGAGTGAGATGAATTTGCTGTGCTGCCCTGTAAAAATGTCTTCAGACCATGTTAACTTTCATCACCTTTTAATCAGCTGCCTGCTATTTTGCAAAGCACATGATTTCCGTTTATTTCTTCATGTCAAGCGGAAAGTGGCTATGAATATGGTCTTACAATATTGCAGGAAAAATGTTTCCTTTCAGAGTTATTCTGCATTAATTTTTTGTAGCTTATACAAATCTAACCATGTTCTGGAAGTTAGATATTTCTGCTGTTTTCCTCTAATCAGACAAGGTCCCTTAGACTGTAGTTTACTTTGTTTCTTTTTAAATTAGTGTACTTAAATTACTCCTTGTTTAATGTTTCTTGCATTTATAGAGAACAGAAGGTCCTCACATGATGTCACTGTCTTCGAAGTGGTCATTTTTAACTCCTTTTTTCTACTTGCTCCCTGTGACCTTCATATTTCTTTTTAATTCGATAACTTAGTTCACTTTAAGTGAACGTAGAACTTTAGTTCATTTAACTATTGGTAGCTTTTCCCCTCAAGTTCTGTAGGCCTCCTTTTTATCGTTTTAAATATTGTTTTATTTCAGATTCCACATGTATATTTACAGCTAGTATGTCTGATTTTTATTGACATAAGTTTCTTTGCTTTTAACTAAGTATTTCAACACAGAAAGTAAAAACAAAATTCCCCAAATGATGCATCATTACCCTTTCCCTAAGCTGATATCTGTAATTAATACTATTCTTATTCTACTGTACACATTTTCCTCTAATAAAATGGCATATTTTATAAATGTATACTTTAATTGCAAATATCTAACTCCCAGAACATTAGTAAAATTTCTCTATTGTTACTACAGAGGAACTAAGAAGTTTTATGTCAAAAAAAATTTCACAATTCTTTGGGGCTTTTTTTGGATCATTAAAAATGTTTGAAATGAGGCAAGAATTAAGGGGGAATTTAGGTTTAACTTGATCAAATGAAGGCAAAAATCATTAAATTCCACATATGTTGTCAGAAACAACAGCTAACAGTCAGTGTCTCTCTGCTGAATTAAGCGTTTTCTCTGAAGTATGATGTCATACACTAACTATATTTCTGTGACCCTAGGGAGATATTGCAATTTAGAGTAACCACAGAAAAAAATCTGGTGTCTATATTTGTACTCTAGGAAAAGGGTGGAATGTATTGCTAAGCATGTCACTCCTTTAAAATACCAGTCCTTTTTTTCTGAACTGTATTTTTGAGCTGTTGCTTCCATTCCTGTCCAGAAACAGGGAATTTGCAAGAAATTTTGTGAGGGTGGGAAGGGAGGAGGAATCAGGTGTATCCTGTTTACGGAACTAAGAGCAGAAGAGAGCAGTAAGCTTGTGGAGTTCTCCTTGATGCTTGGCTGTAGGATGTGTGCTATCATTTATCTAAAAATCAAGAGTCCAAAGGTATGCCACCTAGCCATTATAAAAGTGTGTGTTTAGTAAAATAGTGTTTTAAATTACAATCTGAGTATTGGTGTGCTCTGTGGCCACTGCAACAGGAATCTCCCTTGGCTCACTAAATTGATTACTGCTGAAATGTTAGATAAAAGTGTAATTGCATAATCCATATAAGTACATGTTGCTCTCATATGCATTCAGATCTGATTAAAATAATCTCTTCTGCCATCCTGTTTGTGTGATCATAAAGGTCAAACATGCTATTAGGCTTGACTAGTCAGCTGCAGGATACAGGAGACTTTTTAGTGCAGCAGTAACGTGATCCACACAGAATGCTGTCCTGTTTGCACAGTGATGCTCGTGGCACCCGCTTTGTGACCCACCCGAGCCAATGTTGTGATGGTGAACCTAGTGAAGAGAGAAAGTGTGACCTTGATTGGAAAGTAGGGGTTTTACCTTGGTGGTGCTCATTGAAATGTTGTTAGTTTTGAGGGTGAGTTATCTTTTTCAATCCTTACTCATGCATTTCACTCGGAAAGCTTATTTCTAGGGTAATATATTTATCCCTCTTCCTCTGTTGAGCAAATAGAGCACACAGTGCATTAAGTCTTTCATGACGCTTTGTGTGTAGGTGATATCAGAGGACACAGTATACTTGAATGCTGTAACTATTTTATCTGGGTTTGTGTCCCAGCTATAAGCAACTAGTGCTCGGATAGCCCTTGGATATGTATACTGGCCAGTGCTCACCAAAATTGCAGAATGCTGCATGAGTTGCATTTGATATTTTTGAAAAGTAGCTTCTATGTTCTGGAAAGGCTGGAAGGGCACATTGTGTTTTGGGGAGAACGTGGTCATGTAACAACATATTCTGTGTATTTTATGTGTGCTTACCATCTAGACCAAAAACACTGTATTGAGTGTGCCCTACCAATACCAAATGAGGTATTAAGACTCTTGCTCTGTGAGCTGTCTCCATGTTTTAACATGGGAACTATGGGAATTACTAGGAAATGAACAAGTCTACAGGGTACCAGATGCAAAGTAATAGAGTTTTGGAGTTTGAGCTGGCTGTGAGGATATCTGAATTTCATTCCTAGATCTCTAACAGATTCTGCTACAAGAATTCTGTAATTAGGAGCCAAATGTCCCTATTCCTATAAAGAAGGAAAATACTAGTCTTCTACTCTGTTGCTTGCGATGCTTTACAGTCTCCTCTGACATCAGTTCTTGCTTTTAAATCAAAAGCTTCTTCAGCTGCTCCTTTTACTTCCTGAAAAGTCTTCCTAAATTCAGCTGTGGCAGATACTACTTCAGAATGGATATGAAATGCGTAGGCAACTCCATGGACTTTCTTTCAGTGAAGGTGAACTTCTAAGGGCTTCCTCAGCAGCATAAATCCTAGTGGCCCTTTTTGCAATTTGTCCTCAGTGGCTCATTTTTTCAAGTCTACATAACCAGAATCGATTAGCATCTAACAGCAGCTGGATAATGTGTGTGAAATGAGTTGGTATTTTCATCCTGTCACAGCTCTCTCCTTCCCTTGTAATCAATAATTCTGAGGTTATTAGCAATCTCTGGAAGGGCCAAGAATGCAATAATATTAAAAATATATAAGTGAGGTGATAGAGGCTGAAAGATGGGTTACATAGGCATGAGAAATTCAAGTGAATAGCTTCCTGTTCTGTCTGGCTTCCTGAGCAAGCTTTGGATTGCCTTGTGACCTGCAACTGCCTTCCTTTAGTTATCCTGTGATAACTGGTCTTCAGTGATGTTGAACAATATATTCTTGAATGCCACCAGCTAACTGGCACTACAGGTGTTAACTACCCAGCTGTGACTATATAAGTACTCTTGAATCAGTGACCTGTGCAGGTGATTAAACAAAATAAGTCAAAGCTTCCTTCTGTGTGTGCTTTTCTTCTCGCTTAAACCCACTGCTAATGCTTTCTCTTATGTTTGAGATTCTGACTTAAATAGAGGTGTCTGATTCAGCAAGGCCATTGCAGTTGGTCAGTGCACTGCTATTACACAGGTGCAAGCTATCTTTAATCTCATCAAACTGGTCATCACAAGATGAAATGGTGGAAGGCAGGTGGGCTAGAATGCTGGTGGGAGTCTGTAGATAGTTTGGCACTGTATAGGATTGATGTCTACCCACAACAGGAGGTTAAGATCCAGTGCAGTGTCTCTTTCCCTTAGGAGAAAGGTAGTGTCTTTTTATTTTGCGTGGCCTCATCAATCACAAAAATTAGCCTTCAATTCTTATGAACTATCTCTGCAAAAATAAACTCTTCTCCTCTGCAAGAGTGTCTTTAGAAATTTACTTTCTAGAAACCTTCTCATATTGCAAAAGGAATATCCTACTGTCGTCATTCCTCCTTTGATTATTTTTTTTCTATTGCTCAGTAATGGAACTGTCCAAGCACTTGACCATCTTGTCATCAGCCAATGGCTTTATGGGGTCTTAGTACCTCACACCATGTAAACAGATTAAATGATCAGTCTACAATTCCTGAAAACTAAAGGGTTGTGTGGCCTCAATTTTTGAGAAATTATAATGCCCTTTTTTGAGTCTTTCTCGCTGGATTCATTTCTTTCTTGTGTGCTGTTTTTCCTTCTGTGTTATACTATGTTTTTTGGTGACGTATGGACGCGTAGGTCAGCTACCCTGAAGAATGATCTTTCCTTCTGCTCTTCTGCTATGTGGGAACAGCAGGTTCATGTTCAGTATACAAAACTGGGACAGAAGTTTTAAGAGCAGAAACTAATGTTTGTTATTTGTAATCTTATGATCCTTCAGGATGCTTCTTCACCCTACATAGCTCTTACCAGTTGCTGTCTGTCAGTAACATTCCCTTGTCCCTCAGATTTCTTAGTCAATAACTGTTGGGACATATTGTTTTTGAACAATTTCTGTCTAATACTGTAGCTATTTGACTTCTATATAAGGCAATATAAAAAGCAATTTTCAGCCAAGGACTTTTGTAATTTTTCCAGGATATGCATGGTTGAAAGCAATGGAGAAACATTTGAAAAGTTGAGCCTTTCTATAGAGCTGAAACAATAGTCAATAGAACAGATTGGTATTGCATAGTATTTTTCATGGAAACCCAGATATTTCATGAGCAGATATTTCAGAAGTAGGTATTTGCATTGAAGAAAAGTATTGAGCAGAACATAGTTTGTGACAGAATCCCTTGGCAAGATTCTCCAGCATTTTATTCTTAAATATCTTTAAGTGGGGAAAAATGTGGTGTTTACTAGGTAATCAAACTGGATTTTCAGTCTCTGAACAAGTTTAGGTTTCTGTAGGAGATGGTGTTTGCAGGCATTGTTCCCAGAGATGGCCATTCCCAGCTAAACCTGTGTCATGCGACTTGCTATGGTCCTTCCCTGACAGATGTGAAATATGGTAAGAGTGGTATTTATCAGCCTATAGAAACATCTCCATCCGGTAACCAATACTTTATAAGATTTGAGGATATTTTTCTGAAATGCAAACAAGGTGTTTCAAACACTTTTATATTTATGACTCTATTACTCTGAGGCTGTTGGGAGTTTTAATTTTGTGGTTACCCCACCTGCTGTTTTGTTATTAAAATCTTAAGTCTGATTAATCAGAAGTGCATTCTGGAGTCAGATCACAAGTTCTATAAAATTTGTATGCTTGAATATATTATGGAATTATGGAAGTTGTGCGTGACAGAAATATTTTTTAAAAGAAATCCTGATATGTGTGTTTAAGTCTTAAGGGAAAGCAATATGGCAAATGGGAACAGGAATGTTGCATGTGGAGTCCAAATGCATGCTGCCCTTCAGAACTTATATACACATGTACCCTGTGTGCAAAAGCAGAATTCATACAAGATGCATCTAAAGATGCAGTGCACTAAAAGTGTATGGCTGACGGAGTGCCAAAATATTTTCTATCAGGAAAATGCTGGCAAATTCAGTGGGTTAAGTCATGTGCTTTCATGCACCTTTAGGGGAAAGTCCAATTGAGTCACTCCAACATATGCTCTGCGAGGACGGTATTAATAAATCTTCATACTTCACTTGACCACTCTTAGGTCTGAGGAAGCTTATTGATCTTTCACTGGCTCCTGGATTTGCTCAAAGCTTTCCTGTCCCTCCTGCTGGCTGGCGTGATGATCGCCTTCTCTTGCAGTTGGTGTTTTGGTTAAGGTCCTGTCTCATGCTTGAGTAGTGAAGCTTTCAGTACCAGAGATGACTGCATTCCTCAGACTATTTGTAAGTTTTGCTGTGGAAATTAGTTTTTTTCCTTACCTTATTTTTGTATAGCGCCTACCACCAGGACGTTGCTGTACATCTGGACACTTCACTGCCCTTGTTCATAGCTCTGCTAGGAGCTCAGGTGGAGCTCTGGTGGTCTCGCCAGCTGCTCTGTCACACTGGTGCTGTCAGATCCAGCACATGTGGCAGCAGCTCTGCAGAGGAAGCGTGAGCAGGGGAGTGTGGAGTGTGGGGACAGGCGGTGGCAGGGTGGTCTGGGAGTGATGGAGAAGGACTGTAGCTGCACAGCCAGCTGTGAAAGGGAGGTTGATGAGAGCAGTGTCTCAGTTGCAGGGAGCAGAAAGCACCAACAGTGAGGCTTGTATCAAAATCCTTAGGATGCTACTGCAGTTCTTCTGCACTACAAATAAGTAATAGCAGAGATGGTGTAGGTGGGTATACGCTTGAGTCTTGATTTTAGTGCAGCTGAGCACTGTAAATCAGAGCTTTCCTTAGTGCGCTGGACTCGGCACAGGATGAAAGCAGCTTGTCTAATGTCTGAAGCAACTCAGAAACTGTCAATATGCATTCATGAGGAATATTTTATAGGAGGGCTGTTGAGAATAAATTTACGTAGTGTATTTTCCAATTGAATGAAGAGTGCCTTTTAAAGAAATAAAATGGACTGTCTTTACGCCAGGCCAGTCCTTAGCTGACCTTTCTGGTCACAAAGCAATTAGTTTCATGTACAATGCTTTAGCAATATGACAGGCACTGTGGAATGGCAAAAATGTTTAAAAAGAAGAAAACTACTTAGTAAAAACAGAGGTGTAACTCAGTCTTCCCCAAGTTGCATGAAACTAACTGCATTGTGAAGCAGGTGAAAGCATCTGGGTACAGCTGTGTGCAAGCTCATTCTTAGCAATGCAGGCTCTAGCAGGCTCTATCACATGATCATTTTAAACATTTGCACATGTACCTGGCTCTCCTCCTCCTTCATCCCCCTTTCTGGCCCTGGGACCACATTCATTTAAGTACTGCTTAGTTCAAAAACAGGGACACTTTCTAAATATCTTGATTATTTAGCCAGTTAGAGACTGATACCAAACTCTGGAATAAATGATCCAGCTCCAGATGGTTGACCACATGTTCTGAGGATAGTGTCATATGCAGGAGATAGTGTGACAAAGTTTTCTGGTCTCTGACCACTTCTCACGTTCCAGTTCTGCCTTTGGCAGAAAATGTGGCTAGCTGGAGCACTGGACTTCTGATGCTTATGGTATCTTGTTCCTCATTTTAGGAGAAGACTGAGATGGTTACTAAGCTTCTCAAATTGCAAGTATCAATTGGTTATGTAAAGTGCTGCTTATAGTGTCTGCTTTTCTGTCTTGCTATCACAAAATGGACAGTTTTTCTGGAGAAAAATGGATTATAGTCTCTTTCAGACTTTGAAACTCCAATTCAGCTTTCTCTTACATCCTGTGAATGTGATGATTAAAAATGAGATTGAATCTGAAGCTTTTTGTAATAAGCTACTATTTTGGGCACCTTAGAGGTCACCTTTGATCTTTTAAATTGCACTTAAAAAATCCTAAGCTGTATAGAAGTAGAACAGATTGGTTTTGGGAGAGCATGTCACAATACACGTGGTGCTTGGTCTGTGCCGGAAAAGAGGATGTTCCAGTCTACTGTCAAAACCTCAAAAAAGCAAGTTTGGTTTGGGGCTGTTTATCTTGTCTGCAAAAATTAGTTGTGAGAAGAAGAATGAGACATGTTTCAAACTTCTATTTTGTTGCATTATGCGGTATTGAAGATGTTGAGCCTTGCTTGAGCAATTCTGCATCAGAGCAGACTATATGATTTGCAAAAATTTCAATATCTTCAGGAAAGATTGTATGAAAACTTTTCTATTCATAGTGATGAGTAGGGCAAAGGAAAAGGAATGTAAGCATGAGCTTGCTGTTTAAACTTCAAGATCTAAGTTCGTATTCATGTCAAGAAGAAAGTAGACTACCTTTACTGTGGAGCTAATCAAAAACTGATCTGGGAACAGAATGAGTAAGTTTCAAACCACATTGTACCTTCTTATCCCTCTTCATTCAGCCCTTAACAGTCACTTTCTGTACTTGCAACCCAAGTAGATATTCATGCCTTCCAGCTTTAGCTATCTTTATTTCCATTAGTCAATGGAGAGAGACCAGTGCCTAATTCATAGTACTGTCCACTGTGTTTTGGAAGCCCTGTAAGTATTTTAGGGAAATTAAAGCCTTTGTCTTTCAGCAGTATAGGCACATAGCTTTGAAGTCACTGAAAAGCAGCCTTTTCTCTTTAGTCCTGATATGCTTCAGACCTGTATCCTGCAGGCAGGATGTGTTCAGTTTGCTTTGCTTGTGAAGGGACATGGATGAATGTCCTCATCATATAATAGGGTCATCTTCACAACTCCAAATGAAAATGAGCTCCGTAGAAAACCTAAACCTTCACATCATCTCATTGTCTGGCAAAAACATCTTCCCATAGCTAGAGGGTTTTTTATATATGATAATTAAAAGCAAAACAGAAGTTTATCTGCACTGAAAGCCAGAATGGCATTTTTGGCATCCTGTTCTTTGTTAGTAAGATGAATTTCATCTTCTCTGAAGGAGATGTGCCCTGCATGCTTTAAAAGATGAGCTGGAAATTATAACTTAATACAATTTTTCCCTAGTTTAGCGATTACTGTCTGCATCTTGTGTATTAAGGAGCTGCACTGCTGATGGTCCAGAGAGACTTCGAAAGGAGCATGAATTTTCCCAGTGACTAAGGTGTACGTTGTCAGCAACTTTTTCACACCTGTCTCATAACAAATTAGCAAATCATGAGGTGGGGGGGAGAAAAATTCCTACCTTTTTTTACACAAAGGGTGATGGGTTGGTTGGTCTTAAAGTTTAATGTTTTTAAAATTAATTAGAACTATAGAGGGTTCCCAGAGGACTCGCAGGACCTTGCCAGAACAGGACAGGGCAGGTGGGGAGTCGATAGGTGTGTGTTCAGGTCTGTCTTCACCAGTCATGAAATATTTTGTCTTTTTTTTTTTTTTTCCCCTGTTTCCCTTGTTGTTGCTTCCTGAAAAGTCTCAAAGAGTAGTTTATAACTGAACCCACCATGGAATAATCTGACAGTTTTTCTTCCAGTGTGGTATGACCTCATGTTGGAAAGCATAAATATTTTTAGTGAAACAGAGCTGTCCTTTCCTACTGACTTCTGTTCAATCCTTTTGTGAGGCTGAGACACTTTGCTACCCAGCTTGTATTCTTCCCTTGGTAGGTAAATGAGCTGCCAAGGGCAAGTTGTCTGCAGTTTTTGTCTTTGTCCTGTGTAATTCTTTGTCCAGTTTCAAAGATCTTTTCTGTTTGATCGCTTTGTTTTCTTTATATTGCCAGCCCTTCTGGGGGATTCAAGACATATTTCAATGTTAAGTTTGCTCTGGCAGTAGAGTGAGTGCAAGAACTGTGTACTCCCCACCAGCCGGGTTTCTCATGCCCTCCTGCACCGCTGCTCAGTGCTCCTTCAGCCAGTGCAGCTGTTTTTGTCAGTCACATTCCTGTAATCATCCAGGTAGGAAAAAAAAAAATCCCAAAGCAGATGTGGTCTACCTTAAACTGTTCCCCTATTCCCAGGTGAGAGCAAATATGTAATAAGGAAATCTCAGGATACAGTGGACTTTGATAGTTAGCGTACACCACTGTGGGAGATCTCTCTGCTGTCCCTTGAAGACAGTGAATGTGCTGTGTGCAGTACATACATGGTGTTTGATTGCTTACTGAGCCCTGTAACTGCAACTGTATAAAAAACAGTCTCAGTCTGATATCCTTTAAATGAAAGACTGGAATGGAAGACAACCTGGAAGCGGGATACAGATATGTGGTTACAAGCAGCAGAACAGGCAGAGAAGATACAATAAGAAATCTTCCTCTTTTAATGGTGTTTTTTTTGCACTGGATGTTTTGATATTGCAAACCTGACCTGGATATGTATTGGTGTCAGAGGTTCCTACAGGACATTACGGAAGTTTGATATATTCCTTATAGACCAGATGCAATAAAAGGACTTAAGTAAGATGAATGGTAGCCTGAAGTCAGAAGAACTTAGTGCTCTGCTTGGTCCAGACAGGAAAGTAAAGAGCAAAAGGAATCAGTAAAGTGACAAGGTGGGTAGGAAGTGAAGAGAGCAGGGAGGGAGGTGAATCTGCTGTGGTACTGGCTGTGATACAGCTGGGAAATGAGGAATGTCTCCACAGCTGAGGCACAGAGGAGAACGAGGAGAGCACTCACAGTACCTTTTTCCAGAGAGGCACGCAGCTTGGCTGTAGAAATGTGGAAATACAGAGATGTAGAAAAAAGCAAGCAACAGAAGTGAAGGGCATTCCAGACTTCAGGGCCTACTGTCCGCTCTGTGTGCCATCTTTACTGGTTTAACCAAAGTTGTCTATGAGCTCTGACTAGTGATGCTGTTAAAAGGTGCAAGCATTAGTAAATGCAGATCCATTCCAGCAGAGGAGAAAAACTTACTGGGAACCTTGTTTTGGTAACAGTGCTTCCACTTATGTCAAAATTGGGCTGGAACTAGAAACTTAGAGTAAATATTGTAATTAGCTGGGGTAAGAATTTAGCAGAAACCAGGCCATTTTACTGAGGGTGATCACTTAAAATCTTTTGAAGTGTGGCATTTTACATCTGCTACATCTGTATGTGCTCAGAGGAAATAGTCACCTACTATGCTATTTCCTTGGGGTGGCAGAATTAGAAATATTTGAGACATTCTAATTGCAAAAAATCAAAGAACAGGAACAATGTGGATGGGACAGATTTCAAAGTGAAAATGTAACCCCCCTACTAGTTGAAACTGGTATGAATCCCATGAGGAGCCTGGGTGAATGTGCTGACTTTTATTGTTTATGGTGCTTCTATGTCCTGATAATCCCCTGACGCCATGAAGAGCTGCTGCAGAGTGTGCTTTGATCTAACAACTCTTGGGTATTTGCTGTAAAATGTAAGACCAGATTTTTAACTAATATAAAATTATGAGTTTATTGCTTTCTTTGGCATTAAGCATATTTATATTTATACTAACTGAGGATCTCTGCCCTTTAATCATAGACATAGATTATTATATCTAAAGTCAGGCACTAAAGCCCTTAAATATTTCATTAATGGAAAATAAGTTGATGTTAACTGGTGTCACAATGAATTGTCACATTTCTATACAAATTATTATCAATTCTTTAAATGCTTTAGCATATTGGTCACCATTGAGGGCTTTGAGATGATAGAAAGTATTTTAGAGAGATTCTTACTAAAGAGGGGAAAAAACTATGAAGAAAAAGGAGAGGAAAGATACAATACAAATATTATAAAGTCAATAAAAATGTTATTTTGTTTTCTCCTCTTTAAGGGTAGAGAAATCTGAAAAAGAATGAAAATAAATACAAACTGCATCAAATATTACTGGAGGGAAATGGGCTGAATTCATACTTTGAGACCAGAAAGTTGACAATTGAGGAAATAAAATGGTAGAAATATTAGCGGGAGTGTTTACAGCAATTGAGCGATCCAGAGCAGCACCGAGCACACAGAGAAGGGCCTCGCTCCTGAGGGTCTCCAGCTCCCTGAGTAAGGCAGCAGCAGTGGTACCTACAGAAACCCTTTCAAACAGGATTTAAATGAGAAGAAAAAATGCTGTTCTCAAAAGATGGAAAAACTGTAGTTAATGCAAGCAAATTAGTAGGGACTAGGCTTGTGTTCCTGTGAAGTCAAGGACCATAGATATTTGGAGAGAAACTGGCTGAGTGGATGGCATGGGCTTTAAGTTTGCTCCTTTAGTGCCAGCTCAGCAGAAGGCACCTGGTTAGTGAGGAGTCACTGCCACATGGGAAGCCTTAACGGTTTAGCTGCTGGTCCAGAGAGCTGCTGTTCAGCTACTGCTGTAGCTGGCAGCGTTTATCCTGACTGGCTACCATCTTGCCAGAAACGCCTGTTGTGCCTGGCACGGCGCTGAGCATAGCGGGCGTGGGACTTGTCCTGGGAAGCTTTACAATCCGTAGAGCCAGCACAGGGCAAGAGGCGCTCCTAGGCTGTGCCATCTCATCCTGAAGCCCTTGGGAAATTGTGTTGAGGGAGCCCTTCTCCCCGTGAACTGTGAAGGGCATTTGGAGTGTGAAGTGGTGCCATAGGAGCCATAGGAGCTGTACCACAGGAGTATGGAGCTGTGAGTTAAACGAGGTGGGTGTTCAGTGCAAAGTGTCTAGGCTTTCCCTGAGGGACTCAAGCACTTAGAAACTAGGCAGGCTGTGTCAGCCTTCCTTGCACAGCATTGGTCTCTGCTGTGTTACAGCAGGCTAGATCCATTTCATGGGTGCTGTGCATTTTGCATTTTTTTTTTTCCTGGCAAAGGAAGGGTCTTGGCAGGAGAGGTTCCCTGATGCAGTTAAAATATATATAGAACTATTGAGAAATGAGACTTGCATGTTCCTCATGCATGTCATGTAGATGACATCTGTTATTGGCAGGCAAAGGTTTCCTTGCAGTCCTGGAGAAGTGGATGAATCATCGCTCAAAGCAAGAGCAGGCGGCTTCCCAGCGTTGGCATTTAGAGGCCCTTGTATGTCCTGGCCCCTGCTAATGCTGGGGAAAGTAGGGAGAGCCACTGCAAAGGAGAAGAGGTCTGATCAATCAGTTGTGGACCAAGGCTTGTGGAGCAAGCTCTAACTCTAGGCTTAGCTGTTCCTGATCTGCTGTTGTACTCTTGAAGACAGTGGCTATGGGCTTTATTGGTAGAAATAAAAACTAAAGGAATAGGATAAACTGAAAAGAAGAAAAAGCATTTGTACTCTTAAGACTTACCTTTCAAATTCTGATTCTTGATGAAGCCTTTGAGCTCACTGATACTAGTACTAGAATAATAGAGAAAAGTTCCTTAAAAAGGCAGAAAGGATGGCACTCAGCATTACCTCCCTTTGAAAGCACAGTCTGCAAATAAATCACACCTCTTGCCCTGGAAGTTTTCAAAATCTATTTTTGTTGCTGATAGTCTCAATGATACTTGCAGTAAAACAAACTTGTGGATCTCTAGGAAAATTTTCTTATGTCTGTAGGAAGCCAATGCAATGATACTTCGATCTATCTGGTACCCAGCAACACAGACAAAAGTGCAGATCAAGAGCTATGGTAACTGAGCCCTTAGTAAAACAGCAAGACAGAATTGGGATAATTAACCAGCTTGCCCAGGTGAAAGAATACTAACATTAAAAATGTACCTGTATAGTCTGCCCTGCACTGACCAAACTCTGGTTTGTTTTGCTCTTCAAGGATGTATGTTAAATATTGATCAAGGTGATTTCAAAGTTATAGCTTTTGTATTTCTCTCTTAGTTATTCTAGAATTATATAACTTTAAATGTAAGTGATAAGAATAATTAGGGTTGCATGTCTTTTTCCAAGGTCTGTATGTTCAGTTAAAAAGGGGGGTGGAGTGGGAGAGTAAGTTAGAAAAATATTGCTGGCAAATACTGTTAAGAGCAGAAAAGCACATCCTAGCTCAAAACCTTCAGAGACAGTAATTGAGTTTACAGCTTGCATGATTTGTCTAGAAAGCTCTGAGTAACACATATTTGTTGAATAAGAGCCAGTTACAAAAATGGGTTTTGTGCGAGAGTTTCAAGACTATAGAATTAGTTCTTATGCATCTTTTGATTTTCTTTTCTTCACACACATCTGATGCAATAATTCCTAATTTTTGACCACTACAGTTGGATAAAAGATACAGGAAATGCACAAAATACTACGTTTCTCATAGGCCAAGAAGAATAAGCAAACCAACCAAATAAAAATACTTGTCCTATTTGTCACAGAAGGCAGAATAATATAGAAGAAATTTATGCTGATGAAGGTTCAGGATAGACATGAGCATTTTTCAGACACCAAAGGACTTGATAATAGACCAACATAAACAGAAGCATCTGTTTTTCTGAAGCGCTGGCTGATTAAGAAAATGACTGCAAATGTTTAACTAAGCTTTTATACTAACCTTAGGTTAGTGATGAGGATTAAGGGCTTTGTACTTTTGTGATAGGGCATTTTTAATTTTGTCTCTGAAGAAAGACGCTTAAACCCTTCCATTTGTATTATGTGTTGGGCTTGAGTATGTTTCAATATGACCTGGAGGCTGAAATGTGTAAATAATTGTAACAGGGAGAAATTACGGTATGAGAGCTATTGGAGGGTGGTTTTGCCACCTGGTGATCCACCTGCATGGGGAAGATTCCCTGAGCCCCTAATTCATCAAATTTTAGAGTCACTTGGCATGAGTGAGGCAGCTATTGAATGGGACAGAGGACAGTTTCCTGGAGATAAATTCCCTTTCAGCAGCTGCTGCTGTTTTCAGCAGCAAATACAAGTGTTGGGCAGCTCCTCTAAAAGTGAACGAAGTCACTACATGGTTATTGTGTATTACCACAACAAGGCAGAGGTGGTGTTTTTATTTTTATATTTTTGGCTTTTAGAAGCAAATGTGACATGTGAGAGGTTCTGGGGAATAGAGACTGTGCTCATACGGCATGGACACTAAGACCTCTTTCTGGGGCCCAGGCAGAGCACTTGTGAGGGTCTAAAACAGGTAGCCCCAATGCTGAAGCACAGGTGCTGGGGCTGCGTTGTAATGTCCATGCACAAGAAGGCATGCAGCATGTGCAGCAGTCTGCATGAGACCCTGCACACATGTGTTTACCAGTATAGCTTTTAATTTGGGAAACACCCTATTTGCTTCATGTGTACTGCAACATGAGATGCAACAGGGAGTAGCCCTAGTGCCCTCAGCAGCCCAGGCCCTTTGAGGAGCGTGGTCCCTCTCACTCACTAAACCCCATTGGTTTCCTGCATCTTTGGGAGAAGACAGCCCAACCCTGCCGGGGCAAGCTCATTGAACGTAAACAGCTGGCTCTAAAGGGCCAGGAAGTAGCAGAATCTCTAGCAGAGCCACTGAGGTGACTCCTGTCGCATACCTAGAAGTGTTCCATCAAGTTCTCTGTGCCTGTATCTCGATTTGTTTCCCCAAATGCAAAATACAGTTTCCCCTGAAATGAGAAAGCTTAATTCTCAAACTGGATTGAGCAAGCTCACCTTGCTGAGAAATTCCTTTTCAGGAGTTTTAGAGAGTTTACGAACTGTAGCTTTTCTGTCCTGTGCATTATGCTGAACAAATAGAGATCCATTAGCGGAAATCAATTTGTGAATTCCATGCACCAAGTGCATCTCTTGTCCTGAACGTCATTCATTCTCTGGCAGGGCTGCGTTTGCAAGCAGAACAATTGAAATTCAATGGCAACTAACTCCAGAGATATGCTTCCGAGTCCAGTGTGCAAGAAAAAAAAGTTGCTTTCAATTCTGGAAGCTTGTTAGGAGTCTTAAAGAATCTCCACTTCTGCCTTGTTCTCCTCTATAATGATTGCTGCTTTCTTTGACAGTAGTATTTTCTGTGAATCAATTCACCAGGCACCAAAGTAAATGTGATGGTTTGGAAGAACTCTGTATTATCATCTCCTTAGCTGTCTAATGAACCACACTCTTCCCTCCTGCAAGTTTAATGGATTATTGTGCAACAAAGTGAAAGTAATCTGCAAATAGAAGTAGGTAGGGCAATTATTGATAATTTCATCAAATAAATGGATTTTAGCTTTTGCCAATCTAATGAGGTATCTGTGAAGTTAGAGACATTTATTATGGTTTATTTTAGAGAGATCTGTTACTCAGGATTTGTTTTTACAAATGTGCCTTCCCAGATAATAGATACACATAACAATCTGCATTTCAGGGTAGGGCTTATTCTATAGCCTTTAAGTAAGGGACAGTAGTTAATGCTGTTATTTTCAAGGGAGGTCCCAGAGAAGAAGTGACAAGGGAATTTTATGGTTTCATCCATGTTCACACTTCCTTTAAGGTATGAGGAATTTCATGAAATCTTAAGAGGTGCAGCTTTGTATGCAGACAAGAAGGTACTTCATTGTTGCCAGTTCCAGGAATCATTTAGATACAGATTTATTAATTTTAAGTAGTTGAGTGTTTATTTAAAACCGTGGTAACAACTCTTACAAGTCAAAATCATGTTCATGTTATGTTCATGTTATATTAAGAAGAGTTCACGGAAGGTTTGACGTTGCAAGGCTTCTCTGGAGATTTAGTGCAGCCCCACTGCTCAAGCTGGGTCACCTGCAGTTGCGCAGGAGTGAGTCCAAAGAGCTTGTGATTAACCACAGAGTGAGGACTGCCTGACTGTCCTGGCAATCGTGCTTGGTTGCCCTCACAGCTGAAACGTGTTTTAGGTTCTGAACATAACTTCTGTGTCTGTCTGTGCCTGCTGCCTCTTGTGCTCTCATTGGGCTCCACTGAAAAGAGCCTGGCCCTGTGCTCCACATGCTCTCCCTTCCCGTATTGTGAAGACACAGATAAGATCCCCTGCTTGGTGTCTTCTTGGCTGTCCTCGTGAAGAGTTGCTCCAGTCCCTTCAGCATCTGTGTGACCCTTGGCTGGACGTTCTCCAGTACCTTCATAGCCAGCATTGCACATAGTACTAAGATCACCTCAGTTCTTAAATATATTGATACTTGTTCTTTTGTGTTCTGTGTGTAGGAGAAACCATTTCTGTATTTTAATTAGAAATTAACCAAGTTGGCAATGGATCAAGAACTTCTATTGCCCGAGACATTTGGTAATTAAGATGCTGTTTGTGAGGCATTGTTTTTGTTCTGTATTTGTATGTTCGGTAGCCTAAATTAAATGATAGCAGGGCTTGGCTAATTGCTTATAGAGTGAAAGTTTAATTTTACTTAATTCAGGACACCTTAGCATAGAATGGACCATACAGAAATCAAAGCTGCTATAGCTCTGTGGGAATTAAATAGTGGTGTGTGTGTGTGTGTGTGTGTGTGTGTGTGTAAATATCTTATTTCTACATATACATATGTATATAAACACTTCATACATGTCTACATAGATGTCAATGTAGTTGTGACTCTGGGCCTCTTTTCCTTTTTATTTTCTTGAACTAGGTAGGCAAGTGGAAAATTAATTACTGCTGATAACCAATACAATTCTATTTCTTTTAACATGCTTTTTTCATTTTCAGTGTTTGTTAGTTTATTACATCTTTCCTTGTAAAACAGAGGGTTGCTGGGGATCAGGAACTATTCCTTGCTTTTGGGAGCTCTGCCTGGCTGATGATTTTATATATCACTGCTCAGTTTTACACTGTGAGGTACTGTATGCTATATGTGATTATGAAGATTGTATAGACCATAAAGCTGTGGCATACTCTAATGACTATCCTCAGCCATTCAAAGAGATAATTTTCTTACTAAGATAATTGTTTTTTATGTCTCCCCATAGTTCCTACAGGAGCTGTTATTTCCCTTGATGAGTCTCAACCTGTTTCCACCTTTGCAAAAAGCTTTTTAACTTTTCTTCTTCTTTTTTCTTAATTTTATGTGACATAATGTACCTGAGCACTTTTGGCACCTCTTGAGCAAGCTTTTCCTGTCGGCAGAGAGTCTGTTTTGGCTCATTCTGTTTCCACAGTACAGCTGGGCAGGCAAGATTGAATTTTTCTGCTTCGTACTTGCCCAGCTGCCAGACCTTAATCTCTTTCTAAAACCAAGAATTATCAGACTACTCAACTTTTTTCTCATTACCATAGCTGAGGCCCATATGGCAGATTTACATAGGAAGACAAAACAAAGCAATTCTGCAATTATCCCCAAAGCAGGGGCTTGTTGAGTCAGTCCTGCTGAACAGGCTTTGGTGGAGAAGTCTCATGTGTCTTCCTGACACACTGGTAGACTGAATCAGACACTGACCGAAAGAATCAAATTTAAGTGGGATGTTGACACTGGCTGCCCATGGCTGTTAACTGCACCTTGCACAGGGGAGAGTGTGAGCCCTCCAGAAGGAGGACTTGCAGCTTAGCAATGTTCAGCCCGGTGCTGCCATGGGAGGCTGTAGAAGCAGCAAGCGCATTACTGCATCGGAGATGTGCTGCCTTCACTGGCATTGTGCTCCCTTTCCAGAAACAGTTTTAGCTGCCTCTTTGTGTTAGAGCGCCTCACCAATGTTTCTAGCTCAGCTTCTGAGCTTTCATTGCCTCGTTTTGGTTTTGAAAAGATTAGGGACAAGGAAGTTGTGGCACTGCAGCTGTATAGTGAGCGTGCTATGCATTGCAGAGGGACATAATAGCCTTCATTTGTGGTAAGACTGCAGCAAACCAACTTTCTCCATTTATTTCTGGAAGGAGAGTTGACAGTTACTGCATTAAGTGCCTGTGTTATTACCGTAGACTGAGTTAAGGTAGAAAAGGTGACCAGGATTGTTGTATTCTAATCCTTGATTTTGTGGAACGTTTCAATTATAAAATTGCATTACTTTGTCGCTGCTTTAATGGTATATAAGCTTTCTGGTCTGAGGATGGCTGCTGCAGCATCAAGAAAACATGTTTTAGAAACCCAAAATTTTGCTGTTTAAATTATAGACTGTTTAAATTATAGTAGACATGCCCTGTATGAAGGACAAAAATACCTTTTAGTACTGTTTTACATGTGCTTTCAGGGAGAGAAGCAATTCCTTGGTGTGGAAAACCAGACAAGATGGAGAGAAAATTTTCTGTGGCGTACAGTTCCAATGGCTGTAAGTAATCATTTGCTTCCCTATAACCCTAGATCTGACTTCCCAAAGCATGTTCATTCAGTTAGAATTACTATATTCCAAATAATGGTATTCACATGCACTTAAATATTCTTAATCTCAGTAGCTATCAAAATAAAAGCAGTATTAAAACTGTACTAAAATAATGATTGCTCTCTTCATTATTGTAAGTGAAAAGCCAATTGTAATGAGATTGAAAATGGAATGAAATGCTTCCTCTTTTTAAACTTTATAGCCACAAACTGTGAGATGAGAGATTTATGGCAATTTAAGAATATCTGAATACCTTTAATGGTAAACATTTTTGACAGTCTACTTATGAATTACCGGCCTTTATCAAAAGACTTGACAGTGAATCATGGCAGAAAAGATGGTAACTTAAAAAAACATCCCTTGTATTTGTTCTTATGCAGAAGGCACCCTGAATTCTCCTGCAGCATCATCACCTCAGTGTCCCAAAGCCCACCCAGCACCTCACACCAGACACACAAGCTGTATTGCTTCATATTTTTCTGAAACCCTGGATCCTGTGTCTGAAAGTACTCCTCTTCCTGATGCTTCCCTTGTAAATTGAGAACAAATAGTTAATGTGTGGGATTCTGTAGGCTAAACTAATTCTCTGGTTTTCTGTTAAAAATATTTTTTCTTCCTTTCTACTCTTGCCTGTGACTCTCTGACTTTTATAGCTGTTTTATCCTGTAGGGAGGTTATTACTGTTAAGGATTATCTTCACTTGAAAATGTTACACTCGTGAAATCAAAAACAAATTCTCCCCGTTCAAATGACTGTTGCATTTTAAGAGGTAAACAAAGAGCCATGCCACTTAGAGCTCAAAAGGATGATGCCTCTTTGGTAGAGGAATGGATGAAGTAATAGGGAAGAACCAGATTGTGAGGCAGGGTGAGAGTCCTGTCCCAGTCAGGCTGCTTGGGAGATAGCAGCAAATGGCCCGGACAGAGCATGGCGTTGCTGCTGGCCTCTGCCGGGAGGGTCTCATCGGGGTCCTGCAGCACGTGCCAAGTGTGCGCAGGGCTGCCGTGTGCCAGGGCTGCTCACAGCGTCCAGAGCACCCGAGGAGCTGCTTGTGCTATGCAGCAGCAGAATGCTCACACGTAGCTTCATATTTGCTATTGGCCACCAGCTCGCAGGTCTTGGCTAATCGACCGCTTCTTCCTCGCCCACTCTGGCTGTGTGTTTTCTGTTTAATAATAGTGCGATAGGAATATTTGGCTTTATTACTTGCTGAGGCAAAGTTTTCAACATTAATGGTATTTGCTTTGAACAAAAGCTAAGCTGTTTTTTTCTTTTGGTCTTTTTGGCTGCACTCTGGTCATACTTTCCTTTTTCCCCCATCTGGTCCTGATTTTTTTTCCTCTTTTTCTAATAAAAGCTGAAGTGTCCATCTATACTTACAGGACTCAAGCTAACTGTTTTAAAAAGCAGGTTGTCATGACAGCCTCTATAAAATGCTTTACCCTGCTAAAGCAATGACTTAAATTTTGGTGCTTGGTCTTTTTGCATGTGCATTTAGAAATAAAATTTCCAAAAAACATCACATGTATTAGTAATGTCTCCTCACTTCAGCTTGGTTCAAACTGACCTTCAATTTATGTGAAGCAGCAGGCGCTGTGTCCTTGCTTGCAGGTTACACAAGTTTTATGTGGGCTGTATCATGAGCTTTCTAGCTAATAAAATATATATTTAAAAATAGACAGAAAAGTCAAAAAGGAGAAGGAGCTTCGGAATGGTGATGCTGTTTGACATTGCATTTCCCTTTTTCCCAGTTGTCCTTGTTCCTGCTCATCTGGTTGATGTATCGTCTCTATGTTGCTAGCTTCTCTAGTATGAAAAGGCTGAGTTGTTCCTGCAGCTAAGAAATAGTTTTATTTTTCTTATGATTCTGTCTTGGGAGTCCTTGAAGTCTCAGCTAGCCTTGTGTTTTTGTTTTTCTGTGAAATGCTGGGCAGAATTCTGTCCTGTAGGACCTTAGGAGGCCAGTGAGCTCTTGCAGCTTGTGGCAAGCAGCAGTTTCAGTGCCAGACCCAGGCCCTGGAGACAAGGCAGGAAGGCAGCTGGAAATCTGGGCTGCGTGGAGCATCTGGGATACAGGCTGGCAGGGCACTTGAGCCAACCCACACTGCCTCTTAAGCAAGATCTAAAATAACTTGTTACTCAGGTTAGCATATATTTGTAGGAACTTGGAAGGCCAAAGAGGGAGAAATGCAGACATTCAGAAAATTAAGCAGGAATAGAACAGGTGTTCTTTTGTTGTAGGATTTTGCAACTAATTACCCCTTTTTTTTCTGCCAGGGTTGGTTGTGCTGGCTGTTGTTGCTGGAGTGTGTACTGGGCAAGGTCATCTCTAAATGAGCACACACATCCTGTAAGGCAAATCCTGGGAGTCGGTGACTTTGTCCTGGGATGGAGTGGACGAGCAGGGTATAGACGGTGCCTGCTCCTGGATCCCTACTTGTGTGGCCAGTTCTTGTTGCTAGTTTTATCCTGAGCTCTTTGCAGCTCATCGGACTGAGACCAGAGTAAGCAGTAGCGTGTTTTCTTAATTTCAGGGCATTGAAATGCTCTCTAGAAAGGATTTGTCATTAAAAAATGTTAGTGCAGCAGACTAGATGAAGTTCAGCACAATGCCTAAAGAAGTGTGGCTAATGTTGCTTGTAAACACTGTATCAATAATGTTATTTAATCCATTAAGGAGGCTGGACTTATTTTTTGGTGGTTATGTTGCTTGGCTTTGACTAATGGCCAGTATTCGTACAGAGTTGTAAACTGTGATCTGTCTGACTGCTCCTTCACTGCACAGAAAAACCTCCTGACAGATAGCAACAAAATGGCATCAGATGCCAAACAAGAACAGACATCACTTTAATAAGCTGAGGGAGAGATCCATAATTCACATCCAAGGTCTTATCAGAGTTTGCCTCTATCTCTGACAAGGTTTAGGAGTTGGGTGACCACTCCTGAATATCAAAGCAGGGAGAAGATCTCCTTTGCTGGTGTTGGACTAGGGATTACTCTTCCTCTCCCCGATAAATTTGCATGTAATGCCCTAAGGGGCAATACAGAATACCTACTTGATGGCAAATGCTGTGCAGCTGGAGACAAGCAGGCATACCCATTTTTGGGAAAGAAACATCATCTCCACAGAAATTGCTGTACTTGAAATGCAATTCCAGCCTAAATTGCTTCATTGGCCTGTGTGTCGGCAAGCTTGTGGAGCAGTCATATAGATATAAATGGTAAGGAAAAAAAAAAAAAGGCTTTGGGCTGATTGCACTGAAGAGTCTGTGGAGACAGATTTTCCCTGATGTCAGGTTGAGGGATTCATTTAAAAACCTGCAAGAGATGGTGTCTCTAGCACTGCTTAGGTGTTTTCAGAAAGCAGAAGTTATTAGGGTGCTGCTTTGGTACAGGAGGAGTGATGATTCCAGCAGTGATGATAAACTTATTTTTTGAAGACAGATTTTTAGTAATGTGTTATCTTTGAATAAAAAGAACATGAAGATGTTTATCAACCTTTGTGTTAAAGGGAGATGCAATCCTGACTGCAGGTGTTCAGGTAATGAATTTGGGAGAACATACCCCAGGATGTAAGAAAAGTACAGCAACCGGTATGCTAAGAGGTATATACATAAATGCAGTATTAATGTAAATAGAAACAAATTATGAAAATATCTAAAATATTTATATACATTTGTCTTTCAGAAATTTTTGTCTAGATTGAGTAATGAGTATTTTAGAACCTAGATTTATTTTTGTATTTACATGTATTTACATGTATACTGTTTTACCTAAACTTCAAGTTTACAATATTCTATTTAATATAATGGAGCTGTAGGTGCCATGTATGTATCTGTTTCTTGGACCATCATCTAATTTGGAGGGGCAGCTATTTGGAGTACGTTGTAGTCTGGTTTCCATTAAAGAAATTGGTTTTGTACCTCACTCAAAAAATCATTTTTGTTTTTTTGTAGCTATACACACATAAAAGTTGTTTTACAGCTGACAGAATTTGATCTCTCTTTATAGGCGATCTTTAAAAGTTTTTTGAAAGGTCTGTGTTCTAGATCCCCTTATGAAGGTGGTCAGGCCCCTTTATGCCTCTTCTAGGTCTTCCTATAATTTCTGTGAGCTTCTCATGTCCCTTGGGCAACTTTTCTTGTTCCACCTCCATTGACAGGAATGTGCCTGCCTATGCCTTGTCTCTTGAGCAATGCCTCTCTTCTGCCAATGCAAGTATCCGTGCCCTTCCAAGTAGATTTCAGGACATTGTAAGTAAACAGGTAGTTGGAAATCCAGTTAAAGCATTAACTTTACTGAGCTAAAAAGGTTCTTAAAAAGCTGCTAAAAAGCAACAGTTTTTTTTCAGAGAGATTGGCAATAAATGAACAATGCTAAATCTTTCTCTTTAGAGCAGAAAGTTCTGTGAAGTAGGCTTATTTTGTAGACCGTGCCTAAGACTGCTCAGTGACTTCTAGCATCATATTTTTTTCTGTGATGTGTTTACAGTTCATTTATTAAATGTGCTCATTTTTCTAAATAAAAAATTCTGCTCCTGTCATTCAGAAAAGAGGGTACAACTGTGGCCCAGGGTGAAGTTGTAGTGCTATGATAAACCTGACTACAATAAATCAAGGCTACCTGTGTTCTTAGAAACTGTTTTTATTTCCCTTGTAAGTTATATCTTTAAGTAAGTGCTGGGATGAAATTTAAGCATGCTCATCTCACAGTTCAAGCACCAGGATTGCTCTGACCTTGTGTATAGGTCTGTGCTGTTGCTATGGTCAGGCTTATATTTCTATGCTTTGCATTCTGCTTTCCAAAGATATTTTGTATTCTATGATGTGACTTTATTCTCTCCTTTTTATTTGCTTCTCTTCAATCATCTCCTTCATTCCAAGGACATCAGCCCTCTTGTTTGGCTCCAGCCTCTCTGCCTTTACGTGTTAATTGTCCTGACTAGGAGTGTCAGGCTGAATCCAACTAATTTTCTGTTCTTTAAAGAAAGATGCGTGATATTTCTATAAGTTTCCTCTATATTTTATTTCACCTCTGTGCCAAATATGATTTACTGATTGGTCAAAAGGCTATTTTAAGCACCCAAAATACGCCTAATAGATGTTTGTACCATAGGTTATTCTCACTGCTGCTCACATTGTGGGCACAGGAAAGAAGAAAAAGCAGAGCATGGTTATGCCTCTGCGGGGCTTTTGTGCATTTGATTCAGTGCACAGATTGGAATAACCCAAAGGGGATGAATAGAAGGTTGAAAGTTAAACCAAGGTCCCCCAGCGAGCAGAACCGGGATATGCAATGAGTTAAGCAACTGTTCCCCATGCCTTGCAAAATGTCATGGTCATTAGGATAGCTGTACAGGAATAAGATCAATGACAGCAAGGCCTGCACGTATGTACATTTACATCTGTGATTTGAGTAGCTCAGAGATTGCTCAGAACTTCTGCACAGAAAACCTTACCTAACTGAAGAAAAAAAGAGATCATTTTTCTTATTTCAGTCAGGGTTAACTATTTTTAAACAGTAAGTGGGACAAGGTCAGCATCTTCTACGTATCTGTTATTGACTGGCAGACTCGTCAGAATTGTATTGTCTTTAATTGTTAGTTTTTGTTTTAGTCAAAGCAGTATTTGAATCTCTCCTCCATTGTGGGTGTCTCAGAGAAGAGCTTTCTGTTTCATGGAAGAGCTATTGAGTGCTTTTTTTTTTTTTTTCTAGCTAGCTGGAAATATTCTAAATGGCATTTAGATATTGTTAGTATGCTGACATCTCTAAGTCAATGGATCTCAGTTTTTATATTCATTTAAAATCAATATAATTTGTCTATTAGTGTCTTTTTATAAGTGGATTTTGACATTTCTACTCCCTGAGATGGCTCAATTCATAGTATATTTTTCTGTAAAGTAGTGGGCAAAAGAGAATATATGGAAACATTTCTTTAATCTGATGTACATTAAGCAGAGAATGCCAAAGTGCAACTACCCAGACTTATTAATGCTGCTTCCTGGCCACATTTTACATCCAGCCTTTTGTTCTGCTTCTTGCACAGCCTGTTCACCAATGCTGATCGTCAGGAGCAGCTCGAACCTTTTCCTTGCAGAGCAAGGAAGGATGTGTGTGCTCTAAAAAACTAAAGCAAGATTGTGCCCAGAATTTTACTTCCAGCATCCTCTTTGAAGTGTCCATGAGTGAGTAAAGCCAATGAATGACGGTGTATTGAGATAAGTAGCTGAGTTGTGGCTTAGACACTTTCCTAAGATGGCTGGATAAATCTGGTTTTCTCTAGATATGTTTTTTGGAGTCCAGAAATTACAACTCAGTAGGTGATAGTCAAATTATTATTGGAATGTAATTATATGTAAGCTTTATTGAGATGATTATGAATTAATAATCATTATGTCTTTATTTATTTGTATGACGTAGTCATGCTTCAGTTTTGCTGGTGACAACCATTAGGAGAGCAGACTCTGCAGTGAATTTTTTCCACCATCAAGTTCTGGCAGCAGCACAGTGCCAAGCACCTGATTTTTTTTTTTTTTTAATTTATCTATAGCATAGTCCTTTGCAGAAGATAAAAACAACGCATTATTTGCTAATAGTGGTGGGTATTTGAAATCAGTCATTTACTTTGGAAGCTGAGTTTCCCTCATTACTTAAAGTATAATATACTTGAAAAACAAGTAAGCTATCAACTAGTTTTTAGGTAATGCTGAAAGGCAGATTTGCAGAGTGACCTCTCTGCTTAGTGTGAATTTTCACAGATTACAAGTAATTTGACCACTTTATTTTTCTCACACCACCTGAAAAGGCAAATACTTTAACTCTGCAGTGACTCAAAGTGAAGTGCTTTGGGTTAACATACTGTTAATTTTGTTTTTAGTGCTGTTAAATAAAAAAGCTTGGTACCACAATCTTAAAACCAACAGTAAATTTGAAGTGTTTTCTGATAGCCAAAATGTCTTGCCAGTTTATTTCACCTCAAATTTGGGAAGTGAGCCATTTTAAAATGCTGCCTTGTTGAAATTTCAGTTGTGCCTTTCTCCAAATCTTCTCAAGATGAAGGTTTTTCCTTTATTCTACTAAGGCTTGTCATCAGATGATGAGTTTGTCAGAGCAATTAATGAGCTGCCATCCAGTTTCTTAGTACTGAATGAATGAGTTTGGTGCTTGGACCTTCTTTTTTCTTCCTGTGCTTTAAAGGTGCACAGTTTCTGTGGTGCCAGTTCCACCTCTTCAAGCATTGCATGTAGTTATGCTTTAAACAGAGTAATGTTTTTTACAAGTTTATGCTGCTTTTGTTTGTGCTGGTAAACTCTTCTGTGTGCCACAATGAAAGCTAGGCTTCTTCAAGACAAAGTGAAATGTTAATATCTTCCTTTAGGCACTTTTTATTTTGAGTTGCCCAAACCTCCTCTCAAAGAATCTCACTTAACCTCTACTCCGCCTTTTATTAGACTTGCCTTTGTGCATTTAAGATAGCTGTTTAATTTGTAGTTAAATGGGTTCACTTAGGTGATGCTCAGTCAAATGTTGGGTTTTAATGTCATTTTTGTTTCTCCGCGGAGTAGTAGCTTTCTTGTGAGAAAGGCTCATGAAGCAGCACCTCAGTAGAGGGAACTTTCTTTGGGTAGTGACAGCTGTGACATGTTCTGATGCAGATGCATCTGGAAAAATCTGAATCCGAGTTGGAGTCCTCTCTTTCATGAGGCCGAAGCTCATTGGGGTCCCTCCTTCCAGGGCCTGTCTGCTGGCACAAGCTGCGCTCCCTGACCTTGCCTGCTTGGTCTCCTCCTGCCTTCCTTGCTGCCCCTCGCCCTTTTCTGGGCACGCTGCTGCTTTGGACAGGTGTGCGGCTGTAACGCATAGAAGCTTGAGCTCCCCAGGTGACGTATTTTCTGCTTCTTTCAGAGGACAAATAGAAATGAGGATAGAAACTTTCAACTGTTTTACAACTGTCCTTCCCTTTTGAGTCTAATATGTATTTAGTTTAACACATCTAGATTGCAGTAAGTGAACAAGGCTAGAGAGCCTTAAATCTTAGGAGTCTGTTTCATTGGACAAGTTGAGGATTTAGATACCTCAGATTCTGGTCAGTTATAATCTCTTATCTTCCTAAGCTTTTTCTCTGATTCAGTGATTTTTAAAATCATCTTTGATAGGAGGTCTACAACTGCTTAGACTATATGCCAGAAAAGTGTTGCTTGGATAATTATATATGTTGACTTAACACAGATGTGACTTGAAGATGTTAAAATACTAGAAAACCATTGAGGTTGCCTGCTGCAGAGGAAAGAAATGCAAACGAATATTTCTTATGGACCATTAGAATTATTCAGAAGTGTTATATCTGATTGGCGTAAAATCCCTGAATTTGAAAATCCTTGTTCTTCTGTCCAGCATGTCTTCTGTCCTGTTTTTGCTATGTTGGCAATTCTTGAGATTGCAAGTTGCTGTTTGGTTCTGACTACAAGATTTTCAAAGTTTGCTGCTGATCTGTTTTTGTGGGTCACGTCATTCCCATTATACAATAAGAGGGCACATATCTGAACTTGGTGACTTGGTAACATGGGTTCATGCTAAAAATGTGGCCACATGATGCAGTGATGCTTCCTGGCTTTCTGAGTAGGAAAAATATTTCTCTTTAGAAAGAAGCTACTCTTGCACTATAGTATGTGATACCTCTAGACTTCCGCTTACACTCCAGGGCCCAGCAAGTGAAAGCCCTTACTCTTGAATGCTTTTTTGGTCATCAAGGAAGAGGAGCTTGGACCCATATGTATTTGGAAAGGCACTAGGGCAGGTACTGCCAGCTTTTGAGAAACCCTGCAGAAGGTCCCAGGCCAGAGCAGACAGTGAGGATCAGCTCTCCTTCATATTTAATGCTATATTTCATACTCAACCATTACTGATTTAAAACCTTTTATTATACCCACACTATCAAGCCCACAACTCGGGTGAAAAAAGCATCTTATGGCACACTTAGTTGTTGATATAACAAATATTTGATTTAAATTTGCAAAATTGGTTGTTTTTTTTTTTTTTGGTTTTGCAGGTGCCTTGATACAGGATAACAGCTTCTTAAAAAGTTAGTCTCAGCCTGCCTCTGATTTTCACCCCTTAAACCATTATTGCTTTTTATTTGTGGCATCCAAATTAGTTGTCATGGAAATGATTGTGGTATTAGAAATGCAGAGGCTTAGGCTACAGCAGCAACAGCAGAGCATTCCCCAAGCTAGAGGTAGAAAAAATACTGTGTATATTTGCAGATGGGCTTAGTGGTAAGCAGTAAGCAAGAGAAAAAAGATGTCCAAAATCTCAAGTATAAGGAGTGGGGGATATTTGTTTAGGAAAGTCTGTCTACATTTTCAGTTTATCGCTATCTTTTTAAGCCCTTCCTGATTTCTGAGAGGACTCTGTACATGTAGTTTTCTTGGCATCCAAATTTCAATGGAGGCATCTGTGAGGACTGGCTGCCAGCTGTGGTGGGACTCATGCTAAAATGGGTTGCAGCAGTTGAGAGAAGCCCTATGTGAAATGGTTATAGGGCTAATAATTGCAGCAGGAAATCAGATGAAATATTTTGTTCTTGCTAAAAACAATCTAGGGTTGCATCAGCAAATTAATATAAAGAGAAATGGGATACAGGTTGAAAGCAGACAGTAACAGTGAGAGACTCAAAACAATTGTATTTTCGCT
The DNA here is from genome assembly GCA_034781795.1 of Crypturellus tataupa. Classification (NCBI taxonomy): domain Eukaryota; kingdom Metazoa; phylum Chordata; class Aves; order Tinamiformes; family Tinamidae; genus Crypturellus; species Crypturellus tataupa. The sequence goes on from JAWLRI010001044.1 coordinate 565,115, forward strand.
TTAAGGAATGGAGGAAGCATTTTGAATTTTTGTGCAGTGAAACACAGGAAAACAAGATTTGCTGGACTGACATTGAGGCTGTAGCTAGATAAAACCTGATTGTGTAAAAAATAAAAAGTTTTTTTTTTTTTCTTAAACCAGATGATGTAGAGAGGTTGTTCTCTACCAGAAGCAAGAAGAATTTTATATATAAAATTAATAAATTTATCCATTTTTATAGTACGAAAATATATAGTTTAGGATTTTATAACTTCCATGGGCCATATAAGCAATAACTAATGAAACTGTTTCCCTTGGGAAAAAAAAAATCCAAGGATAACTAAAGGGCTGGAATTTGCTGTCCTCTGCCTGATGAGTTGCAGTGCTACTTGTGACTATATTTGCACATGGACTCTTTGAGACTTAAAAGAGTGAGGACGTTTCCTGCCATCAGAGAAGTTCCTTGGAGTAGTCCTAACACAACAGGAGAGTATGGGAACCCCTTCCCTTGGAAAACCAGTTCATCAAAGCGACCATTTTTGCCGGTTCCCTGATTTGAACTTGCCAGAACATCTCTAAATTATGCTCAGGAAGGCAGACCTGGGCTGCGGAGAAGGCCTGGAAAGACCAATGTTATTTCAGATGAGTCACTTCATTAATTGAGGTCAGACTTGTGTTGGAGTGGTTTGGGAAGAGGCAATTTCTGAACAAGTATTTTGAAAACATACTCAACCTCTTGTTTTGGTTTTGCTCTTCAGGTACAAATTTGGTATATCCTCTATTGCTAAAATCTTCCTGAAAGTGGTGGTACTTGAACTGCTACTATGAGAATCATGAGCACAGAAGAGACGGTCCAGGCTAGAACAACTGTTCAATGATTTTTCAATAGAGCTGTGAAGCTTAAGGAACTTCACTATTATTCACGGTGCAGTTTGGACCTAATCTTGATCAGCTTTGTACAGTCATCCCTAAGGATATTTCAAGATGTGCATTGGGCATAGTAATCAAAAGATCATCTCTAAAGATATCTCTTCTGCATTTTTTTAAAACTCTTCTTGTGGGGTTATTTAGGTTCTAGTTATATAAGAAAGGTAGTTGGCAGTATGTTACAATAAGGTTTATCCTAAAAGATAGGATTTACTTGCTCTTCCTTACTTATATATATACTATGTCCAAAGATAAGAAATCTAGTTCTGTTCAGAAAGACTGAGTCCATATAAAGACCCACCACATAAAAGCCACAGAAGTAGTAAATAAAAACTGCAATTTGCATATTAAAAAAAAAAAAGGCTGTAAAGGAGAGCTAAGAATTTGTGTAGGTATTGGAAGTCAGTACATACTTTAGAGGTAAAATAAGGAATTCATTTTCCTTATAGCTATGCCCAACATGTTTGAAGATGTGGTAAACAGTAATACAAAACCGTTCAAAAATATTAAAACTGCAGTGTGACAGCATAGTTCTGCTTGTGTTTCTAGTCTTGAAATGAGGTCAGGGATGCCATTTGAGATATCGAACTTAATTTTGCAATATATAGATATGTGAGAAGCATGTGTAGAAATACTTGTATTTAGAAAGCTCCTTTCTGACTTTCTGAGGATGAGAAGACTCTGAAACAATTTCCCTTTGGGGGAAGACCCCATGGAAATAATAATGCAAATGTCCTGGCTGTTTTACATAGGCGTCAAGTTCTCTAATTCTTAGGTTGCTCCACAGGATCAGAGATGCGTCCTGGAGAGCTCTTTCTGGGGGGGAATGCTGGTCTGCAGGCCTGTGCTGAGGCAGCAGGTTCCCTGTGTACACAAGGAAATTTGGGAAATGAAAACTTGCCTTTATGGTAACAGATGTGATGCAAAGGTGATACAAAGTACAAGGTTAAACCTTCCCTTGCAGAATGAAAGCTGGGTATTTGGAAATATGACAGGTTTTCTGTCATTTCAAACTTGCAGAGCCACAAATCTTCCAGTCCTTGGTACGATCCTGGTGTCCAGGTTGATTTTAAACTTGGGACATGCTTCTTGTCTTGTGTGCAGATAAATCCATTCTAGTTATAGTGGGTGAGCCAAGGTAGTGTTGCTGTGAATCAGGGGGAAGAGATATCAGTAAGAAGGTAGAGGATGGTGCTCATGGGCAATTTATACAGCATTGCATCAACGTTTCTGTTGTTGCTTTATGAAGCTTTGGAGCTAAAAACATTGTGGCAGCTATCTTGAGGTGTTACTTTCCTTGCCACAGATGCTGTATGGTGGCTTTTCAAGGAGCCAGTGGAATAAATAATAATAATTAAAAAAACTTTAAAACTTAGTTGAGGCAACTTTTTGTTTGCTTTCCACAAATTTTTCAGCATATAGAAAATATCTGTGCAGGCCATGAATTAATGTAAACATAGGAAAATATTTATCAAATTGTACTGAATTTATAAAGGTAAAATGTCACAACACTGTAAACTGCTCAAGACCAACAATGAATAGAAAAAATGGCCTATAAATGGTTTGTTGCAGATGGGAACTTGCATGGCAATGGTCAATGTCAGCAGAGTTAGTGGTCATCTTGCCATGGCAACCATTGCTCTGGGTTTGCAGCGAACTTCTACCCATCTGCTGCCTTCTGCAGCTTTCTCTCTGTAGTTCTGCAGTAACTTTTATGGCTTTGCTTGGGGTGTTCTTTAGTTTTCAACTATTCTTTTGTCAGCACAGCTTAACAGGGATCTGTCATGCATAGACTAGATGTTTTCATTTCAACAGGGACTTCTCTATGAGCTTTGTACTCCTTCATGTCTTTGGGATCTTGGAGGGACGGAGGGTGTCTGGGGCTTTTGTACCCTTTTATAAGGCGCTGGAAGAGAGACAAACTAATGAGAAGGGCATTTAGCAATGCCAGTGAGCAAGACAGATAGGATTGTAATACTTAGTGATGGGGAAAAAAGTAGATCTCAACATGTCTTCTGGGCAAAAGAAAGTCCTTAATGAAGATTAAACTCTTGTCAGGGATTACGCTGGTGTAGTCTGAACTGCTTGGTATGATGAAAACGAATAAGCAGTACCCCATTAAGTAGAATAATGCCCTGCAAGGCATGTGCATATTGCTCAGAATGTGATTTTTTTTCCCATGCATGTTTTAATTATCTTGTGTTGCCAGGAGTGTGTTTTGTTTAAGTTTCAATGGATTCAGCTCTCCAAATTTGCCCTGAAAGATATTCTATGACACACAATCTATACATAAAGTAGTAGACTTCCTTGTAATCTAGGAGGTGTGAAACCTGTTTAAATAAGAATGAAGCTGTTGATAGCTCAAGTGAGGATTCGGTTGCTTTTTGTGCTGTTAGTGAGGCCTTAAGGGAGAAATCTATGAAAACTGAGCCCTGTGTGTGTTCAAAACTCATTTGGGTAAACGGTGAAGATGCAGAATGTTTCTACCTAGCCCCCGACTGCGCTGGTAGTTGCTGTTGTGAGCCACGTGCGAATTAATCTTATTTTACATCCTAGTAGCAGTTAAATTGGTTCACTCTGTGCAAGTTGAATTTAGAGCTAGCAAAGCTTTTTGGTAGAGACCCAGGAACAGCACGATGAGTATGGCTAAGTTTATTTTGCTGGGTTAGAGTGGAGTCTTCAATATGTAATATTTAAAATATTTCAATCTCAGATATTAAAAAATATTTTTTAAATAATACATACTCCAAGATTTAAAGGTGTTCACAGCTTGGAGATAAGGGTTGTGCTTGCCCCTGCTGCTCACCTAAGGCCATGCAGCAGAAGAGTTATCAAGGCTCCTTGGAAAAGGTTCACAGCTCTAATAAGCAAGGAATTGGACCCAGAACCCCTTTTTCATCTTTTATACCACTGTCCAGTTTGGACAGCAAGGCCACAAGTGCTTTTTCTAGCCTGGAAAAGAGACTGAGACCTTTTTGAAAAAGCCATGTCAGGAATAAAAGTTTCCATCCTGCCTTGGACTTGGAGCATAAAATAGGTGAACATCCTAAGTTGAGTCCTGCCAGGTAGCTCAGTAGGGAATGCAAAGTTACCAGCTAAGAAGATTCTGCAAGTGCATTGGGATTGCATGATTGGATTTTCTGCAGACCAAAGAATTGTATGATGTACTGAAACCCAACAGTTTTTAGTTTGGATGATAGCAGTTAAAGTGGTAAAAGGTTATGGAAACACAGTTTTTTTTTCTATTCATTATTTCTGTTGTTTTCTGTATTAATTTTCCTGTTCTTTATCTTATTTCCTCATTTGTTCCATCTAAATCTCAGTGGTCCCATGAGCTGGAGCTGGTCCTGCATCAAGTGGCCCTGTGTAGTTTGTGCCGTGCTGGCCTTGGCCCCATCCTTGGGTAATGATTGAGATCTGACTGTGACTGTTGCAGGTGCACAGAGGAAGAGCCTCTGTGAGTGCCCTGCCTCTGCCGACTCTGAGAGAAACGGGGAATCCTTAGCCAAGCTGAGTGGATTTGTTTTCCCATTAATGGTCTTGTCTCTTTAGGTTATTCCACTGCTGCTTTCAATGTGATATAAATATGACTGTATTTATTAAGTTGTACTGAATTGTATTTAATTTAATAATTTAATTTCCAGACACTTTTTAATTCAATTTTTTTAAAGGGAAAGATAATAAATCACTTTTTGTCTTAATGACTTGTTTAAAAAAAAAGGCAACAAGAAACTCAATGGCACGTGATTGATTATTGTTCTCACCAGATCTGGGATGGTTTGATTATTGTTCTCACCAGATCTGGGATGGTTTGATATACATGTTATTTTGAGGTGTTCTTGAACATTTTAAATTATTTAAGTTTATTTTCTTAAACATTCTTTCTTACCCATTCTGATTAGTGAATTATGCTGAAGCATTTCTAGTCCATTGTAGTGAAATCTTTTGAAACAGTTTTAAATATTTTTGACGAGGGTTTGTTGTTGCCTGCCTTCTTGATCACTGTGTGTGAGGTACCTACCTTTTGAGGTACCTTTGTGAGGTACCTATGGAAAGTATTTGAGTACCATGTGGATGTCATGTATTGTTTAAGCATGTTGACTGTTATTATTACTGTCCAAACAATTATTATAATTGACAAAACTGTCTTGTTTAGATAGCTAACAGTCAAAACTTGAATAAGAGATTTATTTTTTCTTAGAAACAGTTTATAGTTGATTTTAAAAAGTAGTATCTAAGGGTGGATGTTTTCTTATTTTTCAGCCTATAGATTTTTTTTTTGTGCACAATCAAAAGAGCAGTGCCTTTGTGGAGAGCTTCTGCATGCTTCAATGATTAACTACACAATTTTGGTATGCAAGCTGTCATCCCAGAAATCCTATTTCTGTGATTTCACTGTTTTAACTTATACACCTTCTAACTGTGAACTCTCGTGGGCAGGGTTTGCCTTGCGCTGTGCTCAGCAGTCCACATCTGCAGCACAGCTCTCGGGGAAGTGGCTGAGTGTCCCTAGCCCTGGTTTGGCCTTGGGAAGCCCCAGAGCTGAGCACGGATGGTAGGGATGCTCGGGGGGCTAGCGGTGCTGGCTACTGACACCAAGCTGAGCTAATGCATGGTGCCCTGTGCCATGCAGCAGTTGATGCTTCTTGATGCTCAGCTATGTCTGGAGATTCCAGTTTAGTGGAGGAGAAATCCAGACGTTTCAGATTTGGTAAAGGAAAGGGAGATTTGCATCCTGCAAAACACTGCCCTCACTACCTCAGTCTTAATGAAATTTCAGATGTGTGGAGGGCCAAGCTAAAAAGGCAGAGCAAGATGTCCACATCCCCAAACAGGGTCCTGCTCTGAATGCAGGATGTGTTTTGGTTTTACAAGACAAGCATAGATGTGCATATGAACAACACAATACCCCAACCAAAGAGGACTGTATTATGACCCATCCTTTCTTTGGGGAAAGCAAATATTTTGGCAGAATAAACTGATTATTTCCACTGACCAATGTGTTTTGTTTCACGTGACTTATCCAGCTTGTAGTTTTCATGCTTGTCTTGTTTGCAGAACATGTTCCTTTCCCTCTGGGGCAGAGAGCCCCTAAAGCAGGACATGAGCTTTCTGCATCCTGTCCGGCTTGAGAGGCTGGCTAGCATTTCCGCTACAAAGCCTGGCTAGGAGGGGTTTCTGGAGTGACCTTTCTTGTCTGCACTCGGGCTCCCTGGCAAACTAAATCTCTGAGCGCTCTAAGCTTTGGCTTTTTGTTTTTATCCTTAAATAAATTTGACTTAAATTATTCAAGGCATTTTTCTGTGATTGCTTAGCCTACAGATCATTATTTCTACCAGTGGGATACCTTCCTATTTCCAGGACTTCCCTAGGTTGAAATGAGCTTCATTTTCTTCTGGGAAACAGTTCCAGCTAACTGTGCCCTGCAGTACTTTAGCTATATAGGTTAGATAAATCTGGCACAGGAAAGTCTATTCACAGCAGCTGCCTCAAAATATGCACTGTAGATTTATTTGGAGGCTAAGGTACCAATGAGGCTTTTTTTTTTTTTTTTTTTTTTTTTCTCCTCTCTCTCTAAAGAGGTTTTTTTTAAAGGATCATAAAACTTTTGTCTATGTATAGGAAGCAAGACATGATATTCAGCTAGAAATCTGCCCGTGCCTCTTGCTTTTGGGATATGGACAAATTCTACCTCTTACTAAAAGTCTTTGCATAGGTTTTGTGGCCCTGATTCTTCCATGCTACCAGTGGTGTTCTGGAAGGGGCTGAGGAGGAGAGCTGCTATCCTCCACTATTGGTACAACAGGGTTTTGCCCAGCCTGAGGCCTAAGTGGAACTAAAAAGAAGGTCAGAACTTAACGCGGAAAGGAAAAGGTACCTAGATGACGAGGAGGACAGGCTACCATTTAAATGATTGCAAGCACTTGTTAATGTAGCTGGATTCATTTCCACAGACTACCACACTCACAGATTAATTTTTAATTTGCCATGAAGAGTTCTCTACCAGCAGAACTTTTCCCTTAGCCTTCAACATTTATAGCACAGTTTGGTCTGTTCTCTCAGCTAAGCTATCCAAGTGTTCAGCACATCTTCCATGCACCCTTGTGCAAACTTGCCTCACCAGCCTCTTGGTCTTTGCCCTGGGACTGAGGAGAAGCGCTTGGTTTCTGAGCTGAACACATATGCTGGAATATACACGAGCTCAGACCCAATTTCAAACAGAAATGATGTTTGCTAGGCTGAAGGAAACCTAAACATACATTAGGATCACTGCTTGAATCAGAAGCAATAATGTTACTGACCTAAATAAACCCAGAGCCCTTGCAAACATAATGTGAACCTTGCAAACATGGTGAGAATCGAAGTCGATGAATAAAACTTGAGGTCTGCATGTTGTGAAATTTATGTGTTTTCTTGATTTGGTGGAGAAAATGAGTTTTTTTCTTGTATCGGTGCATTTCCTGCTATTGATAAAGCACATTGTAATATGGCTTCACATCTGAGTTTTAAAAGGTACCCGAGGGAAAAACCCAAAGCTGAAGCGCTCCAGAGAAAGTGGTTAAGTCTCAGTACTGAGCATTGCTAAGCGTTAAAAGGAAACCACTAAGGCTTGGCTCCGTTCTCATGTAACAAATACATAAAGTAGAGCTGTATTAAAATATGTTTCATAGCCTACAGTTATATGGTTTGCTTCTGATAGAGTGCATTTCATTAATAATAATAAAAAAGCCTAATTCTAGGAATTTGAACTTCAGGATCCAGAAATTAGTCACTGCTTCCTACTAACCATCTTGGAAGCCCAAGTAGTAGTTATGTTAATGTAAAATGGTTTTGACAAGGCAAAAATATAGATGGCTGCTGTTGATACAAACCTAACAAAAATGCTGTGTGTTAAGTGATTTAGCGTTCATAAGTGTGCATGACTTTTAGTGAGAATTCACAAAGGTGTTGTAAATAATTGCTTGGAAGAAATAAAAAGGAGGGAAAAAAGGAGAGAGAGAGAGAGAGAAAAGCTTAGTGGTAGCTATGTGTGGACTCTTTAAAGCCTCGTGGCTGAATCTGTCCCTCATACGGAAGTGCATGTGCAGCCTGTTCTGCATCCCAGCCTGTGCTGGGGTGTCGTGGGGTCATTGGCAGGGCTGGCCAGGTGCTCCTGGTCTGACTTTAGAGAAAAACATGCCATTTCAACGATGAATAGCAAAGAATAAAAATGTTAAGGTCAACAGAACATTCCATCCTTAAGGTTTTTATGGTGTATGGAAAAGAACAGTCTGGAAATTGAAATGCCACGTTTGCCGCTGATGAAGTGGAGGGAAGGTAAGGAAGCGAGGCAGAGTGGGCAGCCAGCACAGCGCCTGGGGGCTGACCTGGCAGGGGTCACACTGACACTCACAGGGGTGGCCATTGACACTGCAGGGTGCAGGGACTGCTGTGTGAGGCACTGGCACATGCCAGATTCCTTTGGGAAAGGCTCCCGAGAGCCCCGCTGCGTGCGTGAGGTTGAGTTACGTCTCTTTGCTGCGCTGCTTCCTGCTCCTGCTTTACTGGGCAGTAAGGCACAGACCAGCCTGCGTGTCCTTTTGTGATGGGAGGAAAGGGATAGGGATTGTTTTCTTTACCATTTCGGGTCCTGCAGTGGCCGTGGTGATTCTGGCCCTCTTCTCACTGCTGTGAGAAGTGCTAGGGTTGCACCCAGCCACTGTGGTGGCCTGTGTCCTTCCCTGGGCACGACGTCCCTGCAGACATAAGGAGCTGCCCCCGCTCTGCAACTCTGCTGAGCGGCCGGAGCCCTTGACGAGACGTCGGCATCTGCACAAAAGCAGATCTCAATCTAGCTGTGATTTGAGTATCTTCCTGGAGTAGAACCTTGGGCTTGTTCAACTGACTTCACACACACGCTGAAAGAGCCTTGAGGTTTTAAGACCAATCAGAAAACTATGCTGTCTTGAAAATAATGCCCTCTAGTCAACACCAAGCGTGATGTGGTTACCTCTCTGTTGTTGTTGAGCTTTATTGAAAGGTTCCTTCAGTGCTTTCAAAGGGCAGGGAGGAACTTAGCTCTGCCTGTGACAGCGCTAAAATCCTCGGTTGTTCAGTCCTGCTTGCTTCCTGGAGCAGCTTCATTTCCTTGAGATTCACTGTATTCTATTTGCTGCAAAGACAATCCTTTGTAGTATGCTTAGTATAAAGGTTAAAGTACCCTTAGAAATAAAGATGGTGTAGTCAAAAGTTAGTTAAAACAATTCATGATTCAGAATCCAGCTTGATGGTCCAAACTTGTGCAGGCTTCACATTTATAGCATTTATATAAAAAGAACATGTGTTCATTAAGTATAGCAGTAAGATGCCCAAGGCATGGTGTATTTACTGCTGCTTATGATTTTTATACAAAACAAACAAAAAAAAGTGCTTCAGTATACTATGTTTTCTTGCTGAGCAAGCGGCTGACAAGCTGCAGAGGACAGTGGTGACAGTGTCAATGAGATCGTTTCTGTGGTGCAGAGACTTCTCTGATAGTGGGCGGGTTGAAACACATCATTGTTGCCCTATGAACCTCTCTGCTCTGCTCCTATGGGAGTGCTGTGCAGTGTAACGGAACATTTTGGGCTCTCCTCGAATACCAGAGGCTCTGGGGGGGTTTCTTCATTTCTGCAGCACTCACCAGGGAACAAGAAATCATTGGCCTGCCCTGATGTTCTAGGGGGGAGGCTGTATGATAGTCATGAGGAGGCCTTCTCATTAGTAATTCCTTCCTCTATCTTATGAGTTGATGAGCTACAGAAGCTTAAAAAATTAACATAGCTAATTCATGCTTTAAACTTTACAACCATTCTAGAAAAGTCCAAGAATGATACAGAGTTGGGGAAAGATTTCTGCAAACAGAAGTGTTCAAAAGAATTACTGTAATTTCATGGACCACTAACTCCATCTGATGTGCCTCTTGATGCAATATCAGGAACACTTTCTCAAAGTATCTTGAGCTGAAATATGATCCATAGCCTCTAATGCTTTATTTTACATTAATGTAATTTTTGTTTTGGGATAGGACAGTAAATCACGTGTTTCCTACACTTTTAAATGTAGCTGCGTAGGCCTTATTGAGGATATAACTTGCAACAGCCTCAGCATCTGCTATTCCACGGTTGGGTTCTGCCATGCTGTTGAGCCAGAAACTCATTGTGAATTATGGAGATAAAAGGGAAGGGTTGTTTTGTTTCCTTATTGGGAGATAGCAAGAGTACAGAAAAAATGGCCCTCAGGGAAAGATGGTTTCTTTTCCAAACAATTGCTTTTCTGAGTATAAGCTCATGAGGGTGACTCATTTAAAATTTTCCATCATTTAGAAAAACTTGATATCTGTAGGGCCTGGTGGTAGTCTCTATTAAAAGCAGAAACATTTTTCCTTTGTTAGATTTAGATACTTCAGTGAGTTTAATTCTGCAGGCAGAAATGTCTTTCACTCTAAATATGTTTTGGGTTCTATGTCTAAATGTATTATGCAAATAAATCACTTTTCATAAAAACATAACAAATGTCTTTGCAGACTTTTTTTTAAACAGCCCCAAACATGATAGTTCAGGAAGTTGGTGTATTTTTAAGAGCTTAGTAAGAAGCAGCTACAGTATAATGGGATCTGGGTTTTATGCAAATAAAATCATTATGCCCATTACTGGAGCATAGCAAAGTAGAAAGACCTCTGCACTTCAGGGTAATATGGCATGTACTTTATTATAACTTTGAATTTGCTCCTAGCGTTTTACACACAGTATTGTGTGGTCGCCAAAAGGCAGAGTTTATACAGCTGAGAAGAGTTCTCGATGTATTAATAAGATGCTGAACAAATTACTTATATAAAAAAAAATTATTCTGAGACACTTGTTTGTTTTGTTGCCTTTTAGCTCTTTGGCAGTTCAATATAGTCTTGATATTATAAAAGATTGCACTTTGGTGATATATGGATGATATAGCATAAATGTGTAGGATGGGAAATTTCTCCGATTTCATCATGAAACTCATGTTAAACTTTGCAGGCACAATATGTGTCAAACTAGAAATACTGTGCTGAGGTCAGACTGTGAAGTCTCCCTGTTTGCTTTCTTGGTGCGCTGGGCAGTGGAGTTTGTGGGGTTTCTCAAGACCTTGCTCTCTGCATCTACACTGCCAAAATGGGCCTGAGGACAAGAGGGCATTTACATCTCCTGAAACCTTCGTGATTTCCATGCTCTGACTACTTGAGCGCCTGAGTCTTTAAGAGTATGTGTGTGTGACCAGGGGTGAGGTGTTTGCATTCTGCAGTCAAGTGCCTAGGGCACGGAAAAGCCGCTGCAATTTCTTTAGTCTTCAAAGGAGCAGCCCTGACCACAGTGCCCCTGAAAGCTAAGGGAATAGTCCAGCTGCTCTGTTACCCTTTTTTCTTAGGAAGCCTGGCTTGTCGCTTCGCATGTGTTCATAATGATGTGGTTCCTTCCAATTACACCAAGGAAAATGTCACACACCTGCAGCCCAGGTTCTGCCTGAAGTTCATCCCCACAGGGCTCCCTCAATAAGAGTCTAGGGATCAGCGCCTGCAATCGGATTTACGGGGAGATGTCCTTAAGTGGGTCCCTAGGCCCTCTCATCCAGTTTGGCAATTTGGATGAGCTGCACCCAGCAGATGTAAATAGATTTTTTGGGGGTCCCCATTTCTCAACCCTAACTTCAATTCACATTCTGTTGGAAAAAAAAAATATGTTTTTCTTGAGTTGGTAAGTAGAGGTTTGGCAAAGCATCATAACAGACGGTATAGATTTCGGATGATAATTAAAGAGTGAATGGATCTTTCTTAATATCGCACTAGTGTTTTCTTACCAGTAAAGATAAACAATTTAAAAGCTTTGTAAAATACCATCTTAGAAGAATTAAACCTCTGAAATGGTACTTTTACCTGTCTATAAAAATAACCAGTTGATAGGCTACTTATCATGGCCAAATTTGATTGGCTAATTGTGTCTTTGCTCTATGAACTTAAAATATATGTGCATATATATAAAATATAAAAAACATAAATCTGATGGCAGTTCTACATTGCTGCTGTACTGTTTTGTTTTGATAGGCATCAGCTTCACTATGCTGGCATTGCAATGACCAGTGAATGGTTTCTTCTGTTTCCCTGCAGCTTTTAAAATCTGCCATAAAAATGATTATTAACCTGCTTTGTGAAAAGAGAAAAGTCCATCCACCTCAGTCACTGGAAGCTTGCGCCATGTGGTGAGAGTTCCTATAGAAGATATTTCATTTTATGGCAGTGCCATTGTTGCTTTGTCAAAAGATATAAAGAGTATAAAACAGGATTTTAAAGGAACGTGTACTAAAGCTTGGCCACTTGTGTTAACCATATCGGTTACCGTAATAGAAATTCTCCTAGGCAAACCTGTTTTTCTCTTATTTATTCTCTTATTGTTCTTGCCCTTGCTGAATATGTCCCCCTCACTACAACAAGAGCTGTAGCAAAGATAGAAAATTGTGGGGTATATTGATGTAACATTTTTTTTTTACAAAAAAAGGAAAAGTATAAATGTGCCCATGACAGCCATAGAGATTATCAGAGTTCCCATGCATTTGAACTCACCGTGGTCATTTCTATTGGTGATTTCTGTTATGAGTCTAATCCTCTCTTAATTCAATCAGTCCAAGGCAAAACTTCTCAATTTACAGGCTAATGTGGGGGTTGCTATACCAGCTCTTGCTACTTAAATGGGTCTATTTGTAAGAAAAAACAAGAATGTCTTTCAAAAATAAAAGTGACTCTTGGGACCATGATGTTCTGGCCTTAAGTGCCAAACCCCAATTTTTTCCTGATTTTATTTATTAATGCTGACCTAAATATATGGCAATTGCAGAAATTTATAGATGAAGCATTTTAAAGGATGCTGGCAAACCACCATCCTTTGTGCACGGTAGGATGTTCAACAGCCAGTGGGTCTCATCATGCGTCTTCATGCAAATATATGAAGACCACTAAATGGCCCTTGTGAGCTTGACATAAGGTGTTCCCCTGTTGAAAAACACTGTGAGCAGAAGTACTTAGATTCTTAGTGCTTAGTGCTATTACTGTAGTAAGCAGAAATCTGGATATTGCATGTAATTAAATGTAAGAAGTTACGTTAGGGAAATACAAAGATTGTGCTATTGAGTATTCAGGACACACAAGGTAGGTTCTGTTGTATCAGGTGTCCTGGCTGTGGCAAACAAGTCAGCCTTCATAGAGCAGGTTACCAAAAAAAAAATAGGAGTATGTATTTTCAACCACACTTTTACATATTTGTTTCTAGAGCTATCAGCTTTTGAGACTAAGGCTAATTTTTCAAACAAGTCAAAGTACTTGCACCTAGAAAACTCAGTCCAGAACATCTAAATCTGCTAAATACTTGTACAGGGTTCTTTTTTGTAGGTTTCAGTAACTTGATTTAACATTTCATTGATTTGAATCTTGTAGAAGATTTGTTTCCCAGAATCTTGCCATGGAAGAATGTTCTTTTAAACAGCGAACTGAGAGAGGAAATTTGCCTTTTAAGAAACTCACTCATGTAACATGTGATTGTCACCCATAGCTCAGTTTCAAAGCAGTGATCTGTGATCTGGGCACCCCTAGGGAAGGGTGAAAAGATTATTAGGAACTGTTGAGAAGCAACTGATATGTCTCTAATCCGTGTCAATTGCATGCACTTGTTTTTATGGACCTACAAATGCTATTTGCTCTGTAAATTAGGATCATGAAGATGGGTTTGTTGCAGACTGTTGCATTTGAATTGTTTAAAAAAAAAGAAAAAGACAAGGAATGTGTTAAATCTACTCCTGTTATTCTCAGATCATCACCCAGCCAGTATATTGAACGTGTGTTCTCGGGAAAGATACAGCAATTACCTTGGCTAATCAGCTTTAGAGTTATTTCCTCTGAGTCCTTTTCTAAACCAAGAATTTCATGTGTATTGGGAAAACAAGCTTGAGCCCTAAGAGGCAGATAAGATGCTGACTGGAAACAGGTCATGGAATGATGTCTGGTAGTAAGTAGAATCTTAAAGATAAAGGAATTACAAAATTGGAAGAATCGTTTCAGTGTTGGAGGGTTGTGTGCCTGAGATTCTGAATTTTAGTTATTTGAATTCACATGCATAGGACCAGAATGGTTGTATTAGCTCGGACAAGTAATGCACAGAATTTGAGGGTATGCAGTACTGCAGTGAGGTTAAGGTAAGCTGCCAATCTATCTCTGTGCCAGTGTATCTAACTGGGGGCTTTGGAAGTGGAAAGGTCTGACTTCTGGCAGGACTATCTTCTAGCTCTGATTAATTAATAAACTGTGAAGATATATAGTGGGATGAGAAAGAGGATTAATATTTCAGAAATCCAAGAGGTGGGACAGGAAAGTAATTGAATACTATAAATTGGAAATATTTATAGCGTGGGATTTCAGAGAATGAAAAAGCTAAAGTTTTAATTTGTTTATTTTTTTCATTGGTCTCTTATCCAGCAATAGCCACCTTCTGTTCCTACTTATTATGAAAATACCATTTATTTTATTGAGCTCTAATAATTTTCCCTGGGGAAATCTAATACAAGCCAGCACATTCTCACACCTTCTCACAATAAAAAATCCTGTAGTTATAGGATAGCAAAATGAATGGTTAATACAGATCATCAATGTCAAATTAGATCCAGTTTTGTGATTAAGTTTCTCAAATTTATGAGGAAAATATGAATTAATTTTAAAACAGCCCCTGACATTGTTTTTGCTGAGGTTGAGCTCTTCGCTGGCCTGGCCTGAGGGTAGCACCCTGCTTTCCTCGCCACCGAACGTGCTGATACTCTTGTCACGAGTGAAGGATTTGCCTTTGACAAAAATACAAATTCTGTGTCGCCCACAGTGCCTGCAGTTGTGGCTGTGAGTGACTGGCGTTCCCGGTGTGTTTCTTTACCTCAAATGTTTATGAGCGAGGCTGCTGAAATCCCCTGTCCCTTGCCGTGCGCAGCTAATCCCTCCTAGGAGAGGATGCCGGAGCCGTAGGCATCGAGCGGGCACACGGGCAGCTTCCGTGCCCCACGTTTCTAGGTTAATCCCAATACAGGTGACTATGCCGTATTGCGTGAGTAAGGTAGGGTGAAGTATGTGCTGTATCATTTCTTACAACCATATAATTGAGAATTACTTCTGTTTTGGAACAGAGACTAAAGATTTGCAGGAGGCTAATCTAAGAGCTTGCTTGGGCCCATGTTTGGCCGTCCTCCAGGCTTGGAGAAGTGTTTCCAAGTGCTCCACGGGTGGCACGTGTTGCGGTTGGGCTGCGTGTTCCCTGCCAGGGCTGCTGGCCTCATCC
Organism: Crypturellus tataupa; assembly: GCA_034781795.1. NCBI lineage: Eukaryota > Metazoa > Chordata > Aves > Tinamiformes > Tinamidae > Crypturellus > Crypturellus tataupa. The sequence goes on from JAWLRI010001044.1 coordinate 580,375, forward strand.
CAGTGGTGGCAGGAGCTGAGAACTGGTTGCATCCCAGTGATGGTGGGAGGAGGGAGGCTGCTGGCAGGGCAGCTGCAGGTAGTTTTCCTTGACTTTCTCTCTGATGATATTCTGTGTAGAGAAACCCGCCTGCCACTGCTACCAACTGCCCTGGTAACTAGGGGCAGGTGCTCTTGATCTCAAAGTAGCTGCCCAGGGCTGACCTATGTGTATCTGGGCATAGCTCCAGCTGGTGGAATTGTGGGTTTTCTCCTCATTTCTTTGGGAAATGGTAACCTAGGTAAAGCAAATTCTCCTCTTGCCATTACACGCACATGTGGTCATCTTTACTGTTATGCTTGTATAGTATTCTTTGTGTGAGAATATACTACTTCCAATGCATTTGTCCTTTGACTCTGAATTATCATTACATTGATTAAATGGGACTACAGTGTGATGGTAATGGGAGCAGCGTTTTATTTTTATTGTGATATATGGGAAAGGGTGAAAAAGTAGCAATAATATAGCCAGTATTCTTGTGTCATTTGCCTCAAGTTGCACTGGAGCAATGCAAGACTACTGATATGCAAATAACTGTCTCAGACGAGCAATTCCTGTACAAGGAGAGTTCTTACTATCCCTCCTCCTCTGATGTTTCTGTAATTAGAAATTTCTTGGAATACTAGTGTACAGTTGCTATAAACATGTATTCACTAACCCAGGAGAATGTTCTGTGATGTTATAACTGTACAGGCAGAAATGGGTGAGACTGCCTAGCTTTTCTGCAGGGCCCAAATTGTGCGCTGCTCTTGTGGATGGTATCCAGAGACTCTAACAGGGCCTTGGAAAGACTTTGTTGAGAGGTTACAGTGTCCTTGGGCAGAAACTTCCAAGCTGTTTTGTATCCAGCTGCAGAAGCACCTAACATTTGGGGTTAGGTCCTTCCTAACCCCATGCATAGCACTGCTCAAATAGCTGGGACATTCGTTTCCCCTGACATCCTGTGTGTTTTGCTCATTCAGATAGAGCCTTGTGGAAACAGTGGGCCTGGAAAAAAAGGTTAACTGCTTGAGAGGCCATGGCATTTGAATTGGGTTTTAGTTTAATTCATTCTCCAGCTTGAGAAATTTGGAGAGCAGTGTTGGCTGCTGGCTTGCTGCCCAAAACACCGTGCCAGAGAGGCTGTTTCAACTCACCACCCTGAAAGATTTCAGCTCTTTTTTATTTCTTATTCCGCAGTGCGATATTCATGCATATGTGTAATTTCACAAATGACTTGAGAAATTTCTATTCCAAACCTGTTCAGACAAGTTATTTACTCTGTTCTGTTTTATTGGCATTTTCCAGAGCGCTCATTTCCTGCTATTCCTTCTGACATGGTCTCAACAGCACCTGTCACCCACCAGATAAGTACTATCTATTAAATCGGCATTAGTACTTTCACCCTCAGAGCCCCTTGAGAGAACATGTCAGGAGGAGACTGAACGAACGGATGGTCTGTATCAGCTACTCTGCTCCTCCTCTTTATTTCTACTTTGCTGCTTCTCTACATTCCCTGCCTCACCGGCATAGCTGTCACTACAGTACCTCCAATCTACTTGTTCAGGTATCAAAAACCTACCTTAATCATAATTGCTGACATTGTACCATGACTATCTAAAAGGAGAGAATATCACTGGAATATAACTAAGCTTTGATTAAAATTGAGTTTATTGAATTAAAACATACATTTTTAAATACTCTTATCCCTTCTAAATAAGAAACTTGGCTTCCTACACCTTGTTTTTTTTGTGGCCACACTCAGGCCAAACACTCCAATTGAGTCCATGGACCATGGCCATGACATTTGCTTAAACACTGCAAGCCTGACTTGGTTTAGTACTGTCAGCATTCCTCCTGCTGATATTCCTCATGTAGCCAGTCAAATCCATTAGAAGATCCTTTGATTTATCTGCATGCATTCAGGCAGGATAGCATCAGGAATGGGCAGCTGCATAAGCACAGCAAGATTTAAACATGCTGTGGCTCTGGGGAGAAGAGCAAAGTGTAAAGGCATTTTCTGTAGAGTCCCCGCAGCCCCCGATAGGGCTGAGTGGGGCCCAGTATGTAAAGAGATGCTCCGCAGCAGCGGACATAGAGCTTCTATCTCTCCATAGCAAAGGCTAGCAGAGCCTTTGCTCTTTACAATAACGTGTCATTTGTTTGGTCTTTGACACAACACAGCTTGGGATTTTAAAGGGGGATGTTACTAGCATCATGCATGTTAACTCTATTTCCTTTGCTGCCTGCAAAAAAAGTCTAAAGTTTCAAATGATGTAGGAATGACAATGACAGTGGCACTATTTGATAAGAAAATAATTAATTCCTGTCATTAAAAATAGAGTGACTTATCTTAAAATAACACTTTTACAGAGCCATTATTTACCTAAAACTCTTATCTCTCTCTCTCTTTTTTTTTTTTTTTTTAACATTTTTGACTTTAAAATTGATTCAAAATTTTGTATCTGAAAACCACTCCAGATTAATGACAAATATTTGGGCAAAGAAATATGCTTGATCAACACTGAGGAGCAAAGCATTGGCACTGTCTAGGAGTGCCTAGGGCATTTACTATTTAGCTATCCCACCTGATTACAGATGGGAAATACTCTAGGTTTTCAGGCCAATTCCAAGATACTTTAAAGGGACTTGTTCACTTCCTTGTTGCTCTGTCCTAGTAACAAAGTGCCTTTTAAAACTGTCCCCAGGGGAGTCCTGAAAAATCACCCTAGCTCTTGGTATTTCTTGTGGCTATGATCATGGTAACTCAAACAGCGTTAAGAAACTTCTCTGTTGGAACTGTGCATTAAGCATTAAATTTCCAGTAAACAGCAGTCAAAACTATATTCCCTACTCTGAACAGATTATTTTTTATAAGGATCACAGAATCGCAGAATGCTGAACATTGGAAGGGACCCCTAGAGACCATCTAGTCCAATTTGCCTGCTGCAGCAGGGACACCTACAGCACGGGGCACAGGGTGGCATTCAGGCAGGTTTGGAAGATCTCCAGAGAAGGAGACTTTCCCCCACAGCCTCCCTGGGCAGCCTCTTCCAGGGCTCTGTCACCCTCACAGTAAAGAAGTTCTTCCTCATATGGAGGTGGAACTGTGTTTCAACTTACACTCGTTACCCCTTGTCCTGTCACCGGCCACCATGGAGAAGCACCTGGACCCATCCTCTCTGCAATCAGGTACCTAAACCTTTTAATCAAATCTCCTCTCAGCCTTCTTTTCTCCAGAGAAGAGGCCCAGCTCTCTTAGTCTTTCCTCATATGACAAGTGCTCCAGTTCCTATCTTATGAGGAAAGACTAAGGATGGATTCTGGTAACCCTACTCGGGGAAGTCCACTCTCCTTGAGAAGGTTATGAAGAGGCGGAGGGGACGATAAGCTATTTTTAGGTCAAACTCTGCCTTAATCTCCGTTGTTGTTGTTCTCCGCAGTATGAAGCTCTTACAGAAAAATATTAATGATCAGATGATGATGCATCAGGATTGTGCTGAGACTGGGATTTCACTTTAAGCTACTGTATACTGTAACAGCACCTCTAGTGAAGGTTAACAGACCTGTGGGAGAAAATGATGATTCCGGCCTAAAGTTCTGATCCTTCATAAATCTCTATATGTGGATTTCTATAATCATCATATTTCTCTAAACCAATTTTAATTCTAATGCTGCTTTTCCCATGCAGTGTGAAATTTGTGTTGTTCAGATCAAATGACTTGGCTCCTGATAAACTGAATCACTTAGGAGCTGGTATGCACTGTTGATGTCACCTATGTTCTCAGAAAGGCTTTAAAGCTCTGTGTGATCTCTCTTAATAGACTAATTTCAATTAAAAAGAGTATGCTATACTCCTAGCTTTGGTACGATTGGAACAACTTTGTGACTTCAGTGTTAGTGCAAGGGTTTGATAAGCAAAACATTCATAATTTAACAGGTGCTGTGGCTTGTTTTAGATGCATTTCTTTAGCCTTTGTTTTAGTTTAGGGGAAGATAGCATTGGAAAAGTGGAGAGTGAGAGGGTTAAGTTTATGGTTCATGAAATACAGTGTAGATTACTGGCATCAGCCTGTTGGTTTGTACTAGTCAACTTACATACGGCTGGATAGTATTGCTGCAGGGAAGACTTCCCACACTGAAACCCTTCCCTTAGTGTCTGTGAAGTTATAGAGGAATTACAGTTCTAAGGTAATGAGTTGCAATTCATTTGCAATTTAATTAATATAAAAGTCCAAGAGTCAAGAATTTCTGATTACTGTTTTGACAAGTTTTCATGTGGTAAATGGAAAACAGGTTTCCTTTGGATGCGGATTCCTCTACAGAACTCACTCATTCCAAAAAAACAAAAAAAAAAAGGCACTTGGGCCGTGCTTTAGGAAGGCAGATGTTTGTTGCAAAAGAGAAGTCCAGCGAGGTCCTGTGTGGCTTGGAGTCAAAGTAGAGAATTTTCTGAACCAAGATCTATCGTGGCAAGAAAGAAGACTGCTGCTTTGCCGAGGCCTCAGAGGAAATGTATCTTCTGGGAAACTCCCATGCATGCTGATGGCAGTACTCTAGGTGGAATTCTTAGTATGATCATGCAATTAATAATTTATCATAAAAATGCTAGGTGTCGCTGGCGAGAATGTAATTTTTAGCAGTAGCTAACGTTGAAGAGCTCTGATTTTCCAGTGCAGCATTCTATAAATTCTTTGCAATCACACTTATATATTTAGACATGAATAAAATGGTAATGAAGCACCATTATCCTACAAACTTCTTGCAGGAGATTTTAATTTTTTTATGCTGTTCAATAAGGGACAGTGACTTCCAGAAGAAAAGACAGCCTTGCAGACATCAGCAAGGGGAACTGTCTGTCTTTGGATCTTGAAATGTAAAATCATAGTACATTTCTCTGAAAAGTAGTGCTTGTAGCTTTCAATATTTGGCAAGTAAGAAGCTTTATAAGTCTGTTACAGTCCATTTTAAATGATAATATCAGTGTTTCATACAAACACTAATAATTGTTTAAAGGAATATTTTCCCTTGAGCTGCTAGTACAAATATGTATTATGTGGATTCTACTGGCTATATTTTGGCTGAGTACTCCTGTTGAACATGCTGTTCTTTGAGCTGCAGTATTGCCTGTACCACTCTAGATATCTTTATCTTCCTTGTATGAAGAAGACCTTGAGGTTTTTTTTTCACACTGCTGTACTAGATCTGAGCTTTATTGGTTTACTTCTTCCTTCCCCGGGATCCTAAATGTTAATTTGGGGAGACCTTCCTACAAAACATTCATTGAAGAAGTGAAATGATCAATAGCAGTATTTCACAGCTGGAGAGGTTGTCCTGTGTCCTGAGAAATCCTAGAGATTTCTCATTTTTATGCCAATAGAAACCTTGTAAATTAACTTTATTCTCCCTCCAGGAACATATGTTAGTTTAACTGAGATCTATAAAATCTCAGTCCCTGCTGACCCAGCAAATTCATATTATACATCACTACCTGTGGCTGTTACATTTCCATAATGGTGCTCATAGAGTATTGCAGAACACTCCATGTGTTAACTCGGGCCTCAGCAATGGCCTCTGTATACATTTAAATCATGTGCTTCTGGAAATATGTCATTGCTATACTCCATTAGCAGCTGATGGTGTAAAGTACCCTTGTTATCTTTAAATAAAGACAAGTGTCAGTTCCCTGAGAGACAGTGGATTAATGTTAACTTGGTTCTTTTTTCCAGTTGTAGTGCTGTTCCCAGGCTGTAGTTCCCAGTCTTATGATAACTTTTAAGGAGAATATAGGGCTTTTAATTGAAAATAAACCAAAGCTTGGAGAATTTCTGTTTGTATCTATGAACTGAGTATCAAGGGATCTTCTCCAGACAGTATTGTTAAGGTGTCTCAAACGTCTCCTGGATGGATGCTTTTTGGAGGAATATTTTGTTGTTAGTTTTAGTAATCCGCATCTGCTACAGTCCTTATTCAGTGCTTTCATTTGCTGCATATATATATTGGCACTTCATTTTTGCCTTTTCTCAAATTCAAATCCCGGAAAAGTCTATCTTAGCTCTTTTTTCAGCTTAAATACTTGTGTCACATCGGCACTTTTTCTCCTCCCCTTGCCACTGGTATTTCTCATGTCTGCTTCTGGATTGTCATTTTCACTTGTGCTTTGTCTGTGTTTACGTGGTCCCATGCTCCGGGTGTGAAGAAGCTTCCATATGATGCAAGCTGCAGTCTCCTGTAACCAATATCATGCCATCGAATTGTCAACCTATGTTGTTCAGATCCCACATCTTTTTTTGGTCTTGTGCTTCCATGTTTTTAATCTAAGACATGCAGCAATGCAGTAAGTGTTTCTGTCTTTTTTTCGGTGCTTGATGCCTATAGGACAAACAGCGAATGTTGACACTACCACAGCGAAGAATCTGGGTCTCTTTTTTGAGAGCCCTGGCACAGGCTGCCCGGAGAGGCTGTGGAGTCTCCTTGTCCGGAGATCTTCAAAACCCACCTGAATGCCACTCTGTGCCATATGCTGTAGGTGTCCCTGCTGGAGCAGGGGGGCTGGACCAGGTGATGTTTGGAGGTCCCTTCCAAATCAACCATTCTGTGATTTAGTGAAATAGTCAAAGGCGTGGATCTTCTATCATTTTTACCATGGGTATTGTTCCATGAGGATTTGCATTTAGCTAGTCAATCTGCCTGTTTTTCATTTCCTCTAAATTATAGGTGGGCACAAGACTCTTAATCTCGTGGGAACATATTTTAGTGCATGAAACTCTTTAGTGGAGGTGAGCTCTTGGGAGAGTAAACAACAGGCAATTAATTTGTGACCTTAAAGAGGTAGTGTGTCTGAGAAAACTGAAGACTAATTGAGCCAAGCCATCACTTTACTGTTTATTTTCATAACCTAATTGTTCATTTTGCAATGGCTGTAGGCAACGTGATTAATAAAAGCTGTGAGAGCAATCAAGCTGAAAGAAGATGGAACAGGCTGTGTGAGGCTGTTCCTGTTCTCCATCCGCTGGCCTCGCAGAGCTCCCCAGCTGAGAGGGGCCTGTGCCGCAGTTACCTTGTAGCCAGCAGGCAGAGCGGACCCGTTAATATTAACAGGTATATGGCAACTGCTGGCGTTGTTTGAAGTGGTAGAATGCCTGAATACATTTTGTGACGTTTTTTATTTGTTCTTTGCTTGCTTTCCTCTGTGCCATTCTGTGCTTTCTTCAGACTTAAAGTACAAATGCTCAGTTGCCACTTTTAGGTCAGGTCTCATTCTTCAGATGGGGAGGCTCCTTCCCGAAAGACTCTCCCTCTTACTTGTAATTTCAGCTTTGTAATATTTCAACCGCCCCATTCATGATCCATTACTGCTTCATTTACCCCTTTTCAAAAGGTATAAAAGCCCTTTGTCTGTAGCCTTATTTCCTGCATCTCTTTAAGGCAACGTGATGCTTTTCTGTATATGAACAAGGTGAGGCTGATTGAATGAGAAATTCTTTCATGTACTTGCCTGCATTAGACTTTTAAATTACAGGGCAGAATTAAACTAGATATGCAGTGATGCTCTTATAAGATATTTAAAGTCCAGTTCTGCTGGCAGCTGGCCTAGATAGTCACACTATTGGATTGCTTCAGCAAACTGGAAAAGCATGACCTTGACGTCTTTGCTTCCGTTAGCTTCAAATAAAGGTGGTACCAGTCAGTTGTAAGTGGAAAAAATACATTACAAAGCTACAGGGGATTAACGCAGTGAATTTCAGAGCTCAGATCTGCTTGTTTTGGAACAGCCAAACTTAAAGTTTCCAGAGGCAAAGGCATTTTCTTTCGTTCTAGTTTGCTATTTGTGAGCATTGTACGCTGAGCAACTTTGCTTGCAATCAGCTGAAAGACACTTCATGCATTTGATTTATTTTTTAATTATATTCTTCCTAAAAATAAGCCAAAGGCTGCATAAGTATGTTTAGTTTGTGCTGCTCAAAATACAAAACGTGTAGCACAGCAATAAGGCCAGGCTTGCTCCCATTGAGATAAACAGTCCCTGTGCAGAAGGTGGAAGCTGTATTGTCATTAACTGTTGTTTTATTTGCACTTATGCTGTGACTCACTCTGGTCAATTACTACAAACCAACACACAGGTGTCTTGACCGCAATGAATAAATCCATGGGGGTGTCTAAAGCCCTGTCTTTTACAGTATTTTTTTTAGTTACAACTCCAGTAAGTTCCTCAGGGTGCAGTAGAAGAATGCGAGCCCACACTTGCTCTTCACGTTTCAGCAGCAGCATGAACCAGGCTCTTCAGTGCCATTGGTGGTGGTTTTGTCCTGCACTGTAGTTACTCTTCCAGGTTTATGGTATCTGTGGCATTGATGAATACACCCAAAAGCATTGACTGGCCGTCAGTTTTCATAACTTGGTGTTCCAGGTGATAAATTTGCCGTGAAGGGTCCAGCAACACTTACTAATTGCATACACCATCAGGAAAGGGATCAGTGGCACTGGTCAGTCCAACAGGTCTCAGAACAGACCGTCGAAGCACTTGGCTACAAGAGCCAACGTGAACGTGCGGGCAGGCTCTGGTAGCTGCTCTGCGCCATGCCCTGTCCTCGCTGCTCGCCCATCGGGAGGCTCAGCCTCTGCTCGCGCCCGGGGCTGATGCAGCACATCCAGGCGACGACTGTGGCACCGTGTGCTGCCCTGCTCCTCCTCCTGTTTCTTCTTTCTTTCCTCTCACCAAAGATGAGGTGAGGGTGCCAGAAAAAAAATCTTAAATGTGAGATTTTTGCTGGCAAAAAGTCATATTTGTAGGTAAGCATTAATATATTATTAGATTTTGAATGTAAAACAGCATTTTTCCCACTCAAAAGATAAGGATAAAAGTTGAGTTTTTGAATTCCTTGATTAATTTTTTACCTAAAAAACAATGCTTGCTTGTAAGCACAGTGTTGTAAAACCAAGAGTTCTTGGCAAGTGCTTGGTGCAAATGCACTGGAGGAGCCTGAACAAATGCACCTTTGGTGGCCTTAGTGCTGTGGGGAGCTCTGCCATGGAGTCTGCATCAGCTCATCCCTTCCCTGTGTCTGCAGCTGGATAGTCAGCTAAGTGTTTCACACTTGAATGGAAAAGTCATTAGGTCCATAGTGTGTAAGTCATTAGGTCCATAGTGTGTTTCTGCTACTCTGTATGTGCTAAGTTGTCTGTAATTAGTGGCCCTTGTACTCCTGATACAGCTGAGGAGCTCCCTGCTCCTATGCTCACCTCTGCTATTAAGCAGGCAGCTCTGCAGTGTGTTATGTCAGAAGAGCGAGTGAAGTATGTTCCTAAGGCAGCTCTTGAGCAGCTCGTCCCCATTAACTCTGATTTCTCTCCAAACTGTGGCTTTACTTCTAGGTGTAATCAAGATGGCCAGAAATGACAGGCTGTTTTACATGCAGGGTCAACCCTGTAGACACTTTATTTCCTGTACAAAGGTTGAAGGAGCTGCATGGAGGCCAAAGCCTAATTGCAAAAGCCTTAAGGTGCCTCCTTTATCTCATCTTCTACTGTCTCCTTTTCTTTGCCCTCCATGGGTCATAGTCATTTCTGTGAGTGGGTGTTATTTTTTATAAAAAAGTTTTTTTGTAGCGCTTTCACGTTTATCTTTGCTGCCTCATCACCTTGTGAGAGGTAATTTGTGTGACTGCTTCTGAATTTTTATGTTCTGCCAGAAGAAGGTTATTCCTTTCAGAGTCAGTAATTGAGGACTTCCCTGGCATGCTGGGCTGCCCACCTGTCCTGTTCCCCATCTCTTCTCGTCTGCCCTTGATGTTTGCAGAATGGTCCCTGAACCCATCCTGCATTTTTGTAGAGCAGCATGTGAGATCTCAGCATGTTACTGAATAGCATAAGCTCTGCCCGGTAATAACAACTGTGCAGTAAGGCTCTCCCTGAAACAAAGATGTTTGAATTCCTCTTTACACAGATAATAGCGTTCACGTTGGCCGGGCAGTGGGAGAGGCTGTTAAGGTCGCACTTGCCTTGTGTGATATTCCCCTTCTTTTGGGTTATCACTTTTGGAGTTGCCTTGATGCTGCTACGGTAAACAGCAGTGATTTATTAAATTAAAAATAAAATGGCTCCACTCCGGGCAGTGCAGAATGGGCTGGAAATTTTTCACAGGGTTGTTCTGAAGAGCTCTGAAATCAGCAGTCAATAACCATAGCAAACAACAAACCTATTGCTTATTTACAAGATAAAATGGTACAATTCTAGCTCTTTAAGTCAATCTATTAATGCACTACATTTTTCGTTCTTTCTAACAAAGACTTGTATTTGGAAAGGACCTCTAAAAGAATCAGTTCTCTGCCTTGGGAAACCTTAATAAGAAAGATAATTACAAGCTGCTGAATCAGAGGCCAAGTGTGTGTTAGCAACGTTTTTTTCTGTATCGTGTTTCCATAAATAACTGGATTTGTAACTCTCAACTGATAAATGTTTAGACATTTTGTGAATAAACCTGCTTGGCATTTGTGTAGAGAGACACTACGTTATCCTAGAGAAAAACTGAACCAATAGGGCTTGTCCTTATGTGCCTTAACAGAATGATTTTTGTTTGCTCAAGTAGCAGTTTCTGTTGTGGTTAATGGAGGGAAACTATTTGTTTAATCTGGAAATGCAGTTAGTATCATCCATCCAGAAAGAGGGCATTTCATTTCAGTGCAGTCATTGCCTCTTCAAAACTCTCTTTTCAGAAGTCCTTGAAATATAAATGGGGATGCTGCTAACCTTTGTTGCTACTGTTGTTTCTTATGCTTATAAAAAAACACTTTCAATCATAACGTTGTATAAAGTCATTTTTTAAGATTAAAAAAGAATTCAAGGTATTTACTTCTGTGACTTTTATACTACAGTGCCTTTATACAGATAGCAGTATCTTTTACATGCACATCTGACAAAATGTGATACTGTTTTTCCCCTTATCAGATTCATCTGTCAGAAAATATGCTGCTTTCCTCTCTTGGCTCACCTTCCACACTGCCTCTGGCTGCAATATTGTGAAGGCAGCTCTCTTGGAGCGCGTGTTCTTCTCCAGCGTTTCGGTAGGAGTTGATCTCGGACTACACTGACAGAGAATATATGTGCAACATTGCTTTTCTGATCTCGAGGAAGCCTCCGGCATTGTTTTAAGGAAGTTTAAAGCCTTTTCACTGAAGGCCAAATCCAAGCCTGTGAAGATGCCAAGTGGTTTTGATGGACTGTGGAACTCACCCCTTAACTCTCCCCTCCCTGCCTTCGTTAGCAAAGTTAGCTCTGTGAGTGCAAGGTAAAGGGAGATCAATTAGACCAAAGACTCAATTTGCAGATGCTAGCAGAGTCTGCACCTCTTCTGCATTCTTTGCGATTACGAAAAAACAGATGAGACGCTTGCATCTCTTAGAACTTTTTTTTTTTTTTTTAAGTTGTGCTTGCCTAGGCTGATCTTGAGCTAAATGGTTAATTTTCACAGCAGTCTTTTCTGTTCTTGCTGGCAGTTAAACATGCATCATATTTAAGCATATTAACAGTTGACCAAATGCTCATTAGATAGAAAGCAAACTCTGGAACAGTAGATACAGGCTCAAAGGACCTAGTGTAACTCAGTCCAACTAGTCAGGCCCATTGGTTTAGAATGGATATAGAGTTGTTTCTATGGGTATGTGTGCATAAGGTTTTCATGCTGATCCCAACATTTTAGCTGCATATCTCTGAGAACCACATTTGTTTGTATCACTGGGAGTCTTTGTTGGCTGTGAGCCCAAGCTGTTTCCTCTTGGGCTGGTAGCCTTTCAAGGCAAGGAACAGATGAGGCCTTAGCAAGGACCTGTGTCTTCTAGGATGTGCCATCAGGGCATGAGTTTGCTTTGCTGCACCCGCTTGTTAAACATCCTCAAGGGCAGCAGAGGTGTGAACGCGAGGATCAGAGCTGCAAGCTTGCAGCTCCAAGGGTCTCTTAAGAGTTCCCAGGGAAACCTAAACAGTGAAAATCAACAACAGAAATAGTTGTCAGAGCTGCTCATACTTGATACATCTTTTTGTTATGTTTTATATATTGCAATGCAGTAGACTCTTTTTTTCTTCAGTGTTTATTGTTTCATCTGCCATGGAATGGGTATGCCCTATATACTTTGATAAATGCATAGGAAAGTTGTCTGCTTTGATTTTTCTGTGCCTTGTTAAATACCATGTTATTTGTTCAGCTATGTCAAAAGGCTGCACTAACTTACATGTGTATCCTCCAGAGAATCAAAATGTTCTCTGTCGTCTGGAGGAACAGCACTTTTTGGAGAACTAATTGACCTTGTTCCTCCAAAACGGAAGGATGCCTGGCAACACAAAATTATAATAACGTCCTGGTCTTTTGTCACGCTGAGAAATGCTGTGGTTGGGAAAATCATTCAGCAAGCAGTTTGTTTAAACATAGAGAACTCTACTCGGAGAAGAGTTTCTTTGGCCTTAACCTAAACACAGAGGTGTGCACCAGGGCCATGGACTCCCTTCTGTAGGTACAGGGGAAGTAGCTCATTCAGTGATGCTTATTGTGAACACAGCGATCAAATTTGCCCACAAAAGGTGATAGCTGGAGGCTGGTGGGAATAAATTCCTTACAGAGGGTCTTTTCTACCTTGTGTGACTTGATCCTGTAAATCCTCCACAAGAAATGCAAGAAAACCATAGTTTTGCTGCAAATATATTCTTTGCCGTTGGGAATGAATTGGGGCAAGAGTTTTGTACTTCAGTGACTATAATCATTTGATACTGGCTTGAAATTTTCCATTAATCAGCATCTTTGGATAGACCACTGTATATTTCTGTGAAATTCCTCAAGATTCATCCATTATGTTACTTAGCAAAGATAAGAGAAACATGTAACCCTAGCTCTTCGGAAAGGAAAGAAAAAAAGGATTTTATTCAGGCAACACGCAGTCAGTTACTTTACATGATAACTGTTCAGCTGTCAACTGATTTAAATTAGAGATATACGGAAATTAATTCATAGTGCTTGTAGCTCTTTTCAGTAAAGAAACACATGGTTACTTGGGTAGAAGCTGTTTCCCTATCTCTTTGTGCTGGACTTGATTAGGATACAACAGTCCTCAGAACAACAAAAATCCCAAATATCAACCGTGTCTTTAGCAGTCACTGCAGAGGCTGCGCTGTGCAGCCCTGAGACCAGGAAGGTCCGCGCAGAAGGGCCATGAACGAAAGCAGATTAACTGACAGGTAGTGACACAATCAGGAGAGCAGTCAGCACTGCTGCCTTTTCGCTCCAGTGTGCTTTTGTGAAAACAGCTGTAGAGAAGCGAGCAAACGGAGAAGCAGCTGCACTGCGGTGGTACAGCCTGTTTCTAGCCACCAGTTCTTGAAATGTAATTGTGCTCATGTGCCAGCTCCGTTGTTCATCAGGCTGGCTCCCTGCACAGTCAGAGCGGCAGCAGTGCTGCTGTGTTTCCCTCGCTGCTCGCGTCCTCCCCCTGGGCAGTGCCGGCACGAGGGATGGAGCTGCCCCGTGGCTGCTGCACTGCCTGCTCCTTGCTCCAAGGGCCTGGAACCAGGGCCTTCCTGCCCCATCCTGCCGCAGAAATTAATGCAGACCTTTTGGACAAGTACACAGAGAGAGAGAGTTGGGACAGTGAACGCAAGCATTTCTATTCAGGAGGAGGAAGGCGTGTGTTCTTTGGTGTGCTTTCAGGTCCCTCAGCACATCTGGGAATCCCTTCTGTCTTGCATGTCCTTGACTGACTTTGGAACTGCTGTAACTTGGGTCAAAGCAACGTTTTGATTCATGGTGAAAGGAGAAAATACGTAATTTAAAAGGGGATATATTTTGTGTGCTGTGTGCAATATAGTTCTTAGAAGAATGGACAGAATGTTGTAAAAACAGTGTCACCTGCGTTGTGTTTGTACTGCTCCTTTTAGTCCTCCTAGTTCATTTTGGAAGCTACTAACCATTTTTTTCAAAGCTTTTAAAGTTGCAAGTAAGCAGTTCTGATGGTAAAAGTAAGATGCAATGGCTAAACCTTACGTGGGAGTATATATTCTGTATTAGGCTCTCCACCCATTAGTGTAGCTGCTTTGACAACACAGCTACTGAGTACGTACGCTCTGCTGCAAGGAGTCGCGCAGGAACTCGCAGGGTGTGTGTGTGCCACCAGCTTGCCCTAAGGCAGTATCAACGGTACTGAGAACGTTTTCATATTTAGTCATTAGACTCTTATTGCTACTCAGTATGGTACTTTAATCCTAAAAAGACTGTTTCCAGGTTTCTTATGGTATAATTTCCTGCTTAAATGTTTGAAAATTATTATGTAGATTCTAAAACTGGAAGAAAGGCCCTGAGCAAAGACCAATAGCCAGGCTTAGAGATGTTTAGAGCTAGGTTTGAATTTGGAAATTTTGCTTCAAGCTTGGTGTTGACCTTGTTAATGTTGTGTCACTTACCTTATCCCCAGGCTAGGTAGCAAATATTTAGGGAAAAAAAAAATTATAATAATTCAGAAGTGAAGCACAGTCACTGTTCACTGACTCTCTGACACCTGCTAAGAACTGGAAATGGAAGAAGATGCATTTAACTTTCTAGTTGGAATCCAGCATCCTAAAATGCTCCTCATACTCAGGGAAGACTGGAGTGCAGCTAGTATACCAGATTTCATACATTTCATATCCTGAAATATCTGAAGTTGCTGCTGTTAACTATGTGTCTCTAAAGCTATGGATTGAAATTGTTGCATGCATCTCTGAATTGCAGCAGCTATTTAAACATTTATATAATAGTACTGCAAAATGTATGCTACACAGACTTTTGAGCATCTTTTGAGCATGGAGATATAATTAAACAGGCAGATGAGCACATGAATTCTTGAAGTGCTCATTTATAAGTTGTTAAAGGACTTTTTCCAAAAGTGCTAATACTGGATGCTCCGAGTATGAAAGCAGGAGATCAAACTACAGTGATCTTATGCATGACCTGAAGATGCTTTTTACTGTAGAGCTGAGAGAGATCCAGAGTGCCCGCTGTGCCCAAGCTGTGTGGCTCAAGGAGCAGGACCGCATGTTTGAAAGGCAGGTATCTGAGCTGGACCCTTCAAGGATAAGCCCGGGCAGGGCAGTCTTCAACATTCACGTTCACGCACTCTTATAATATTAAATGGGGCAGTGGGAGACTGCTGCTATAACAAACTTTCTTGTTTTTCTTGCTCACGTTTTGTAAATGTTTAATAACATGGCATCTGTTTAGTACTACTTGTCATCGTTGAATCTGTGTAGATTGCCATTGAAATTACTTATGTCTAAAAAAATAACGTTAATGTTTTTAGCTTGCTGATATTCTGTGGAAAACTTGCTGCCTCAGCATTTGGGTGAATTTAGCAGTCAAAAAAAATTAGGAAAGAAGCTTAACTACTCTTTGAATATTTGCTTGTTTTCCACAATAAGAAGCATTTGAGGCCTATCAAAAGTTACTATTTTAGTAGTATTTGACAGAAATTAACAGACTTTTCAGGGCTGTTGGCTATTCCCACTTAGAAGTGAGAAGCTGTTGTATCTAGGCCTGTCAGAACAGGCTGAGGTGCACAGGGAGCACATCAAGCTGGAAGGGAAGACAGCAGTGTGTGCCCTGAGTGACTGGAGCTTATTTTTGCATCCCTTTAAGCTTGGAATGACAGGTTGTTCGAGGGACTAGCTGCGTATGTTAGAGCACACTTGGCTGCGAGTGGACTTTGGGAACCCAGCTGGTGTCAGAGAGCAGGAGCTGCAACAGCAGCGCTGGAGTTTCTTCCTCATCAGGAGACTGCTTTTAGCTATTTCAGTCAACTCTGCTCCCAGTTCCACAGCAATTCATCAAAAAATAGGATTCCCAGACAGCATTCTGTTCTGCTAAATCTCACTGAAGATTAAGACAGCTGGAAAGTAGGTCTCAGAATATCGTACTTTAAACCCCTATACTCCAGGGACTCGAGTTAAGGGATGGTGGGGCCAGTATATTCAGTGGCAGACATCTTGTAGTCTCTCTTAAATTAGCCATCTGTTCATCTGAAAAGCTTAAAGAATAGCTTTTTACAAATTAGATGCAAATAAGCAAAGAGAAAAAGCTCTTCAGAGGCTACAGAGAGCACAGCAAAGTGGTATTTCAGTAGAGCTGACTCCTCAGCTCTGCAAGGTGAGGAGCTGTAGGACTTGTTTCATGCAGGTGCTGTGATTTGGAGGTCTAATCATATAGAACGATGTCAGTTGTCTTGACACAGCAAATTGTCTTGGACAAAACCAACAGGATGTGAAAAAGCTTCTAATTATTATCAGGTCTGAAACTGAGACATCAATGAATATGGAGGAATTAATGGCAGCCAGTGTTTGCTGCTCCCTGTACTGAAGGCCAGTGCAGACATTTTATATAATGACGATTTTTGATTTGAGGTCTATGAAAGTGACAAATCCTGTATGTGCTGAATTGATGCAAAATTAAAATTGAGCAGTGTAAATATTCATTATCTACCCTGAGTGTTTTAAAAACATTTGTTTGCTGCTGAAGAAACAAATGGACTGGTGTGCCTTTGCTAGTAGCTCTTGGTATCAGTTGTGTTACATCCCCTAAATTTGACGGTGTGCGTGTGAGTGCAGGAGGAGAGTAGCTCTGCTATTACTGAACTTAGCCAAGGAATTTAGTAGAGGAACAAAATGACATGTTTCAGCCTTCATTTCTGATGACAGTAAGTAGACTTCAGGCAGATCACTTTAACAATTTATTAATTTCAGGTCAGGATTTCATAACCACCAAACATTTTCCAGATAACATAGAGATATGTTCCTGGTGAATTTAGCAGAAGAAGCCCAATGCTTAAGAGTCATTGTATCCTTAAGTGGGGATCCGTGCTTTGGACAGGGCAGGGGCAGAATTGCACAGCAACCCACAGCAATACTGTGAAGTTCATTTCATTTAGTTTCTGCTAACTTATCCACATTTTAAGGTAAGAGGAGGCCATTTGTCCTTCGGCATAAACAGCCTGCCGAACTTCACCCATTTCCACATGAGCCCAGTGGGCAAATTGGAGAAGGGTTTTAGTAAGATGCGCAAGTTTTAGTTTAAAACTTTTAGTTAGTAGGAAATCCTCTCTGCTGTGAGCAATTACAGGTGTTAACTTCCATTACCACCTGGGTCCCCTTTCCTCCCCTCCACCCCCAAATCCTCTCAGGTGGAGTTGACTATTTCTAACAGTATTCTCCAGCCATTGGATCTTGTCTGCTACCTGCTAGGCTCTGATCAGTCTTCTGCCAAGTAAAAGTAAGTTGAAAATGTAAATAATATAGAAAATGTGAGAAGTCATCATCTCTATAGCGTTTGATATGGAGAAAAGAATTTATCATGCAAAACACATCTGTGTGAAATACATCTTAGGGGGAGCTGTGAGCCCTCTCCAGTTTTTCAACTAATTTGCATAGGCATAAATACAGCAAAGCTGGACTTGCCAATTCTGTGCTGGTAATATACCCTTTGTATTCATTTTTTCTATATTATTGGAAATTGCATTGGAGAAACTAAGAAAGAACAATGTAAGTTTTGTAGGAATTTCTAGTCCATCCTCTGCACTGAAAGTTGCTGATTTCAAATCAGGATGTATGTGTGTGGGGGGAAATGTTTTCAAACCTTTGTGTCTCATCTGTCTCAGCCTGGATATCCACATTTTCTCTGTCTAAGCATTTACTTTGTTCTTGCTTAATATTTCTGTGATCCACTAAGAGACTTCTGACTCGGAGCATTTCCTGTCAGCTTAGTGTTCCAGCAAGACTTTTTTGCTATCTTAGTTTAGGACTGCCTCTAGTTTATTATTAAATTTATAATGGAGTTTGTAATTACCTTGAAAGAAAATATAATATAGTGTATATAGAATTAACCATCTATTGTATTTCTATATAAAATTTTTAGAAAGCTCTGAGTAATAGATCAGAAGGCTGCTATATAACTTGTACTCCTTGCTCAAGTGTAAGGTGCGCGGAGCCAGGTGAGGTGGTGTTGAGCTCCTGGGTTCTCTTTTAATGAGGGGCGAATCACTCTGCCTATTGCACTATGGCTTGAGATACTGTAAAATGGAGTCTCGGCATTTTTCCCAGACAGGACAATATCTTTTTTTGTGTGTTTGTTTGAAGATTTTGCTCTTTTGAGCTGTTTGTTTTGCAAGTAGGCAGGCTTTGGTGTCACCCAAAAAGTCTAGGGAAAAGAAAAATCCTACTCTATAAGGACCTAGTGGTCAGAGCAGAGATTGTTTCCTATTGATTTTGAATTACTGAATGATTTTTGACTGTTTTTCTTCTTTATATGTTACCTGTTCTGGTTCCAGTTGCAATAAATCTCAGTTTTTCAGTTTAAATCCCCTCTGTTCTTTCAGGGCTATTGGTGTAAGTGAAATTGGTGGTGAGTGAGGTTTCCATCATGCTAACTCTTGGCTGGTTCCTGATGAGAAAGTTGTTGCAATGTTTCCTTGGGTTTCCAGATACGGTTTGAGTAGAACTTATGAGGAAAAAAAAAGAAAAAAAAAAAAAAAAAAAAACTTGTTTTCACAGGAGGTTTAGTTTGTTTTGTTTTACATGAATTTAGATGAGTATTGCATGGGATATCTGTCAATAAGAAGAGAGGTTCTAAATGCTTTTTTATACAGAGGAGAGACTACTTTGCTTTTTTCTATACAGAGGAGAGACAGAGGCAAGTGTCTAGACTTGCACGACTGGCTACAGAGAGCAACAAAGCAGAACAGCACAAAATGCATCAGTCTATCCCTGAGAAATACAGTCTTTTTTTTTTTTTTTTCTGCCACTACCTCAAATGTATGTATACAAAATCCTCTGTATCCTGAAGCTCCAGTCATGAGATAAGTGACTATCAGGTGAATTCTTGAAATCATAGCAGATGGCAGTATCTAGCTTGATATAATTTCATCTTATCAGTGATTTTTGAATTATTTCAAATGTCATCATCTATGGTAAATTACATATTGCATCTGTTCTGCAGGAACAAGTGAGATCAGGGCTAAAATGCTATTAAGAGCTTTCCCATCTGCCTAAACCAAGGGGTGCATTTAATGAGGGCCCTTGTCTTCTGCACTTCTCCTGTGCCAAGTGGAGTCAGTACGGAGAACTTTCCTGTCTCCTCTACTTGTGAGAGCAGAGTATCCTTGTTGCTGATGAGCGCTGTTTGTGTCCCATCCTTTTCCCTAACCTGGGAAGCTGAGGTCCCCGGCTGGATTGTGCCCTCCAATGTCATTCGTGGCATAAAAGGGACCTTAGCTCTTCTCTCAACCGTGCAGAGCAGTGACTGAATTGTCAAAACCACTCAAGTAAAGTGGGAGCAGAAGTATTTCAGAAGTTCCTCGACAGCTTCCTGTGTTGTCCTAAAGGAATCTGAGGCTGATCTAGCTGGGGCATGTAGTACTCCTTGTAGCAGTGGCTGCAAGGTGCTTGTGTACCCTGTCCCTCAAAATGCTCCAGAAAGCTATTATAGGCCAGTCGGTCACGGTAGCAGGTCAGCGCTTCTGTTTTGCGAGTGCTGCTCTGATACTGCAGCGTTGTGTGCAGCAGAGATCCAGCTGGAGCGACCTGCATGCGGGTGGTACCCGCTGGTGCCGCGGGAGGACTGGCAGCCCGTGGCATCACAGCGGATAAGAGGAGGTGGTGGCTCTGAAGTGCCCTTTCCTCTTGTTCCCTGAAGCACACATGCCTTCACACATGCTTATTCCCTTCCTTCTGGAAGCTGCTCCTGTATTTGATGAGATCAACAAAACTGACACCCATGTCTGAAACACATTTTGTACAGAATAGGTAGTAAGAGTCTTTTTTTTTTTTTTTTTTTTCTCCAACCATTTAGTCTTTGATCCTGTTATTTTTTCCTAATTTACCTTTTTAAGCATTTATACTCTTTGAAGAGGACTGCACTCTCCCTTTCATCCTATTGTAATAGGGATGGAAGGGCAGGTTGAAATTCCTAATCTTAACCTGAGGAGGTATTTTAGAGAACATCAGAGAGCCTGTCCCTCCTGTACCCAAACCAGAATTGTTCCATGTTCCTAAGTTTGGATGAAAAAGGATGTGATTAAAAGTCGATTACAGCAGTAGATTTTGCTACATTTTGATTTTTTTTTTTTAATTTTAGAAGCATAAACCAAATATGTAATGATATTTATTTGGAGGATACTTTTCATTAAATTCTAAATGATACAGTATAGACTAAATTATGAACTTTATTCTCTGAAACATCTTATTCCCTAAATCTGTCCTAGAAAGCATACATAGTTGAAGCCTGCCCTTGTATCGCTTCCTGCCACAGCTGCCTTGTATGTGGGATCTCAGAAATCAGAGGTTTAACTTTTTCAAATCGAAGGCAAGCATTTCTTTGCTGGTGCTGTCAAATACTGTCACTAGAGCTTGCTCTCTAATGAAGCGGTCATTTAATCCTGCTCAGACGGTGATGCTTCCTTTCAGGGGACCTTGTCGGGAAAGGCTGAGGGTTTCTGTGAGGCAGTGAGAGAGCTTCCCTTCATCCTGTTCCCAGCCTTGTCGCAGCTGCATTCCTGAACCTTCTGATAAAAATGGAGCACTTCAGTCTGCATTAAATCTCCTCTTTTTTTCTGGATAAGAAGGAATTACTCTGAATTCTTGGTCTAGTTTGGGACCAAGAAGATGGCTGATACTTTCTGTTCAGAACTGAATTACTTGAGGTTTTGCTTTGAACTACGACTCTAGGAGTTTTTTAGGCCACTCAGTTTATTCCTTGGATGACATGAGGAGGCTTTTCAATGCAGAGTCGTTGGGCTTGATGCCGAAATTCGGAGGCTGGTGTTTGCTGGGGCTCCCCAGGCTGTGGATGGAGCCGCTCCTCCTGCGGTGCCGGTGCTGTCGTCCCCGCGTGGCGGTGGGGCACGGTGACCCACATCTGGGCTCCAGAAATAATTCACCTCTTACTGTACCCTGGTTTTAGCAGACGAGTGCCTGGAAATGACATCAATAAGCTCCTAAGTGATTTTATATTGCTCATAGGTTTTGTTTGGTTGATTCTTCCTTGTTCGGTTGATTTTTATCTTTTGTCTGAATCTCTCCCTTTTGCTGCTAGGGCTTCCTGGCTGTGGCTAATGACGGTATTTGAGGCAGTAACAATTGCTGCTGCCTGTTTTGGTTTTGCATTTACTGTTGCTTGTCATGTGCATTCAGCTCTGCTGGTTTTGTGCCTTTCTTCCCAGTGTGCCCGGCTGCGCAGCTCGGCCCACGTCCGCCCGCCTCCTCTCACCTGTGTGTTCCTGTCATCGCCTCTTGCCCAATTAGCTGTAACCCCAGCATTCTCCTCTCATTTCCTTTTTGTGTGTCCTTGCATTTATTTTGCCATAAGCCCATTTTTCTGCAAGGGAGCTGAGTTAATTAACATGGTTTATCTTTCAGCCAGCCCTTATATCATGGCAGTTGTGGGTCAAAGCTGTAGTTTTCCATTGGGAGTGGGGGATGCGGGGGATGAAGGGACTAAGAAAGTATTCTCTGGCAAGCGAGAAGCAGCCCATTGGGACTGCAGTAATCCAAGCTATTGGAAAGTGCTGCTGAGCTAATCTTGAGAGCACAGGATTTAGCAGCTTCCCCACAGGAGGTGGGATTTGCCAAAAAGGATATTCTTCAGGGGATTGCAAACACAGCCCTAGGTGCACATCATGTACAAGTTACTGAGTATTAACGGGAAAATGGATTTACTTGCACTTAAAAATAAGAAAATAAGATTTTTTAACTGTATCTGGAGTGGGCAGCATTAAATAGAGATTTCTGTAGCAGTTTGAATCAGCATCCACTGCGGATCCAACATTGCAACACATAGGGAGTGTGATCACAAGTGACTGTGTAAACACCTTCAGATGATGGTGACACCAGGCTCTAATGACATTCTCTGAAAAATGCTAGAATGAAAGTGTAGCTCTATGATGTTACAGGCAAAAGGACCAAACAGATCATCTACTGCAAGTGTGTGGCTTGGGCCCAAGGCAGGCAGTTGGCAACTGTGTTTGGTGGGGATACAGGTCTCAAGGCCTGCAAAAGAAGCAGGGTTTAAACACTGGTGGTCTGAGGTCGACACACTTCATAAAGGCAATAATATGTCTCTGGAAAATGCAGTGCTGTTAGGGTCCTTTCCTAGTTTGATACGGCTTAGGCTGTTTCTAAAGTGCTAGTGGAGCTGACATGTAACGGTTCCTGCATGTGGCCTCAGCAGAAGGTATCCGTGCTTTAATTCAGGTGCTAGGTGGGTTATTCTTGCAGTCAAGAGACATGTGGCATCTCCTTGAAATTCCCAGGCATCTGGCGAAACACGCACACTGTGTTGGACTTGCCAGCTGAAAGCCAAGGCTAAGGCATTGGGAAGCAACAACCAGAACTTCCTAATCAAATAGGATATGCAATATATGCATATGCATATTTTGCATATGCAAAATAATAGTTTAGCAATAAAGGGATGTAAACAAAATGCAATGTACTTCTTAATGCTATCCGAAAATGAATAATGGCGGTAGTGTTTATCGTATCATTCTATATGAATCATAAATTTTGCAGCTTTATGTAGATAATAAGGGGTTTAAAAATATTGAGGACATTAATACAGTTTGAGTCTTGGCTATAATAGCGTAACCCTCCTAAACATATGTATAGACTAAGGGTGATTCAGTTAAGCCATGTGTGCTGAAATGCCATGTATACATGAAATACCAGGGTGCAGACTATGGTAGAGAAAGCGAGGGAACTTTGTCCTCAATTGCACGGAAAATCTTCCCTCCCTCTCCCTTCCCTTCTTGATTAGATTTGTTGCCTGTGAAAAGTGCCAACCTTTAAAACTCCGATCCTCGGATTTCCACGTCTCCGCAAGCGCCCGCACACACCTGGATGTGGCAGTGCTGGGGCCGAGTCACCTTTGCTGCCGGGGCCCTTAACAGGAACCCTCGCTCGCGCCACAGCTCTGGTAGCCTTTGGGAAGTGTGTAAAGTGCAGCATGAGCCACGTCTTGCCATTTACAACAAGAAAAAATGAGCGGGCAAGGGATTAATTTCCCCAAATGGGCATACTAAATGATAGACCAATTCTCTGCTTTATCATTGAGCTTTTTGGGAGCCTATGTATGCATTCAGGTTGATTTTGTTGGCAACATTAGCCATTAATATTTGTCAATCAGAAAAAAGACTCTAGGCACTCCTTATTAGTGGCCAGGGAGCACTTTCCAAATGATCTTTAGGGATCAGCACCATAAATCCTATGTTTTTATGTATGAAAAGCTCTCCCTGTGGAGATAATAGCAATGCAGAGGCTGAATCACATGCCGTGTAATTGAAGCAAGATTAATAATTATTTAAAAGTAATAGTCTTGTAGCTGAAACACTGACTCATTTGTGCTTTCCTGCAGCTGTTTTGGGTTCTTGCTTGTTGAAAGATTAAATTAGCCTTGCATTATCGTGTGCTTCCATTATGTTTTCCAACTCTGTGACAGGTGTTAGGTACAGCATTATTATGTACAGGTAGGAAGGGAAAATGTTTTCTTTTGTTTTCTGTGTTCTGAATCTGATACTGTCTCATATTTTTGTTAATATCTTGGGTAATGAAATAGAAATGCACTTAACACATCTGCAGATGATATTAAGCCCTCAGGAAGGGCCCTGCGCTCTCTGCCATCACCCCAGATAGTGCTGGCCCATTGGCGTGGAGTGACCCGAACCGAGCAGGGCGCAACAGGGCAGGGCTGGGGGGTCCCACCCCATGTGGACCAGGGGCCTCCCAGGGGCCTGGCAGGTCTGACATGTCTGGCCGAAGCTCAGGGCAAGCACCAGGCTCTGCCCTGGCGCATGGATTGGGACCTCTGTTCTCTGTAAATCTGATGCATCCAGTATTCACTGTATTCACCCCGAGTTAACTTCACGCAGTATTTAATGCTGGTGCATCGGGGAAGAAGCTCCACACAAAGATTATTGCACTACCAGATGTATTTGGCAAAAAGGAAACCATTAGGTTGTAGAGTACGACTGCTGCTATGCCAAACCTTGCGTTTTTGCCCACTTTTATAACAAACTGAATAATTTCCTGGCAGCTACTCTTTTCCATTTTAGGTGTCAATGCATGGAGAACTTAGCACATTCCCTTTTAGCTTGTTCCAGGACGATTTTGCTAATTGACTAATTCTCCACTTAGCTGGTGCTATGGGCTCTGGAGAGAGAGGTCTCAGGGGATTACTACCTCTTGTGCCCACTGAAGTGAATTTCCGTGGCATCCTAGAGAATTTTGCTGGGAATTTGTTGATTTTTTTTTTTTTTTTCTACCTGAATATGCAAAATTGGGCATATATGCTGTTGTCTTCCTCAATTTCATTAAGGTTTTATATTATTTCTGTAAAGATGTATATGTGATAGTTTCCAAGAGAACTTCTCAGTTCCACATTGGTTGTAAAGGTGAGAAAGTAAATAAAGTTGATCCATTTAAGGTCACTGGGTTGCGTGTAACGTGTAATTTCATATGAGAATGAAACAGAAGTAATCTGTTCCCCTTCATCTCTCAATTTTCTTTCAAAAAGCAATAACTTTTGGGTTCTTAGCTCATATTTTTATCAGTTTATTACTAAGCTGCTTCAAATTTCCTGTATTTCTAGGACAGGGTGAAAATAAAGGAAAGTTATAACCTCATCCTTTCTGTGTGGGTATTCAGAATAGTTCTTGTTCCATCTCAGCACTCAAAAGAAGGAAAGGATATGCATGTTACTTTAAAGCGTAGAAGATGTCTTAGGGTAGATGTTAATTACATTATCGTTCAGCCACTTTGCATAGTAAAACTTCATTACAGAGTGTGTTCCTGTTCCCCGTAAGAGAAAGGCAGTAACTGATTTACAAAGCCATCAAAGCCGTGGAAATGCTCACCTTAATCAGGCCTGTAATTATGAGGAAAATTGTTTCCGGAAAATTTCCTTACAGAATAAAGATTTAAAAAGATCTGAAGGTTGTCTGTCAAAGAGTTACAATTATTTTCTTTCAAAGCCTTGAGAGATCCTTGTAGAGAAGAGAAAAAGAAAAAAAAAAAAAGTAAAATTCTGCTTTTTCATTCTTTTCATTACAGTGGAGAAAATAAACTGCAACTGTTACCGTAATTTCCTCACATAACGGTAGCAAGTGTCTCTGGAAGTACATACACACACGCAATAAATGGATTTAATCTGCTCTCTTAGGCTGGAATTGCCTATCAATATTGCTACCTGTAATTAGCTCTCTCTCATTCAATAATTCTCCTGGCTTGAATATAACAGAATTGCTAACCTGTGGAGGTATTTTTATTATTCCCAAGGCTTCTCTCTCCACTGCAGCTGCCATGTAGGTACCTGTGGTATTTCATGCCCTTGCTTTTTGAGCATCCACTGGGCAGCTGTCTCTTCTGCTCCTCTCAGGAGCCGGCCCGGCATGAGCAATGCGGCTGGGGAGGGAAACACAGGACACGAACTGGAGCACCTGAAATCTCTTGAGAAAATGGATGACTTAAAAAGTAATAATCTTGTGTAAAGACTGACAGTTCAAACAGTTTCCTGCTGGAGCTTTCCTGTCTGCCCTAAACTGGCTCAGAGTAAATATGCATGGGCACGTCCAAGGGTGACAGCAGAACATGTAAGTCCATCGCATGAACCACTTGCTACTGTGGGAGTGCGACATTTCAGGCCTGCCCCTTTTGATGCCAGAGGGTCAAAAGAGCTGGTCACTAAGCCACGGACTGAATGCTGCTGTTCTTGATTTGGAGCTGGAATAATTTAGAAAGAAATTTGGGGGAAAAAGGAAAGTTTTTTTTTGTCATGTGCAGACTTTTAACATAGTAGTGAATCTGTGGATGATGGGATTAATAGTATACTGTAATTTATCACCTGGTGCAATTTAGTGACACAACATCTGGTGAAAATAGGCATAATGCAGCTGTTCTACCTGTCTGTCCTTCCTGTCTCAAGGCAACTGCATCAATCTGGTGTCCGGAAAGTAGCTGAAGATGAATCAGCTGGAGGGCTGTGCCCAGCTCTGTGTTGGTGCTATGCATGAACATGGGAGAAAGCTGATTTCTAGTAATTCCATAGTCTCAGGCCTGCCAAGGAGTTCCAGGTTAGAGGCAGAGCTGCATCAGCTCTGCAGGACACCTGGAGTAGCTGGTCCCGTTCAGCTGTTGCCTGTTCAAGAGCTGCCTTGTATTGGTGCTACCTTGCGACTCTGCTTTGCCGCGCACTGAGCCGCGTGGAAACAGCTGTGACCTGACTGCTCTGTCGCTCTTCTTGTGCTGTTTTGTACTGAGCGGGTAGCTCTCCTGGCCTGGTTAGGACTAGGGAGAAGTACAGGAATAGGTAGAAACGTTGCAGTACTCCTCGCTGCAGGCAGAAGAGGGAGGATAGGGAAAGAGAACCGCAGTTTAGGCAAGTCTGAAGTCAGTCGCAGGATCAGTAGACCCAGAAGTCCAGCCTGGTTGTGCTGTCAGCGGGAAGAATGATGGTGAGAGGTGAAACTGGTCGCCCCTGGAGCACCAAGCAGTCGCGCTGCTGCGGCTGCCTCGCCACGGGCCTGGGTGGCCCCGTGCAGAGCGGGCGCCGCGTCAGCTTGAGGCCTCATCTGAGCCGAGTGCCTGCTCAGAGGCAGGAGTAATGATCCTGAGGAGAGTTGGGCCGCACGGGAAGTTTTTTCGACTCATTTGTCGCTCCCCTAAGGCTTTACTATAGCAGTGCTGCATAGGCTTGTAAGTCATCAAAATACAAATGTGGTTTCAGGATCGTTGGGTGGTTTAATACAACGTGCTCTCCTAATGAAGTGGTGCTGTTGCTCTCCTGGGCTGCCTAACGCCATTCTGGAGCTTTAGCTTCTCTTTAGGACAGGGCCAAGGAAGGCCCATAGGCTCTCCTGAGTGACCCCTGAAGACCAGAGAGAAGGTTGAGTGCACGACCAGCGGTGGAGTTGGAGGGTATCAGCTTGCTCGTTCAGGCTGTGCCGGATGGTAATTTCACTCCAAAATTTCTATACAAATTGGACTTCAGCAGGTGTCTATTCTTATCCTGCTCCCAGTCTCTGATGCAAACCCAGCCACCCTCCAGAAGAGCTCTAGACACTGAGGTAGCAGCAAGATTGTCATGGTCCAGGGGCTTCTTTTTGGCCTTTTCTGTGCAGTCAGTTTATGTAATACACATGATCCACACACTTGTGGTCACACCCCCCAAATTATTTCCCTAAAAACAATATAAGATTGAAGGGTGCATTTTCCATGATCATGGAAAATCGTGAGTTTCTGAATTAAGTGAATTTATTTGGGATTGTCTCCAGTGAGTAATTCCTGGGCTTCCTTCCTAAAAAGTGCCATTCTTACTGATGTAGTTACTACCTAGGTCTCACAGTCCCCAGCTTCTGACCTTTGATTGGGTGTCTTATCTTACAGCGGCTTCCTAGAATAGGATTTTCTTTACAGTTAGAATATGATGCGGTACTTGGAGTGAGTGTTTGGACATTTGAATTTAAGATTCATCATCTTTCATACATATTTAAACTAGTAAAATGCAGCTATTGAAAAGTTCGCAGAAAGGAAATAAAAAAAAATGGATACTGATTAGTCCAAATATATTGTTCCAGGATGAATATTTGCTAACAGTTTGTTCTAGCACATACCCTCATCTAAGTCATGTACTCTTCTCTGATTAAATGTTTTAGCAAAATCTGTTAAAAAATGAATTTGCTATTCAAATGCCATCTCAGCCTCTCTTTTGGCTTTG
Source organism: Crypturellus tataupa (assembly GCA_034781795.1). Classification (NCBI taxonomy): domain Eukaryota; kingdom Metazoa; phylum Chordata; class Aves; order Tinamiformes; family Tinamidae; genus Crypturellus; species Crypturellus tataupa. Next base: position 608,156 of record JAWLRI010001044.1, read on the forward strand.
ACAGTGCTGGAAACAGAGCGGTGATAATGCTGAAATGTCATCTGAAAAGCCATTCATCCTGAAAGTGCTTTACAAGGAGTTATTCCCATTTGCAGAGGGGAGTGTGTTCGCTAAATCACTGCAAGCGTAGCCTGTGGAGGTCCACTTCTCCCCTGGAGAGGTACCGGAGGCAGTGTTTAGTAAGCAGAGCGAGGGCAGAAGTGTCACAGCGCCAGGTGACCCTTTAGTAAAGAAAAATGAATCATCGTTATCAAAACAGTCTCTTCTATCAGTGAAAAAGTTTGTTGGATGGTTAAATCTTAGTGCTACTTTCTCTAGCAAGAAAGCTCGCTTTCAGCTAATTTCTTTCCCAGCAGTTCAATATATTCACTGAATATGACCTTAATACCTAGATGAAACTCAAGAAATAAAAGGCAAATAAAAGTCCAAAGCTGCCTAATTAAGGGAGGAAAAATCAGGATATCTTTTTAATGCTTTAAAAACACTTCTGAATTTTGCAATCCAGACCAAATCCAATTGAAAAACACAGTGTTCACCTTGCAAACAAAGGCAAGGCTGTTCTCACCGAGTTGTTTATTACTTTGATTATTTTCCTCTTATAATACCAGCGCATACAAAAGACTTCATAGCAAATCTACTTTTTTTCATTTATGTGAGTGTTTTTTAATGCTGGTTTTCAGTTTATGTTTTGAGATGCAAGCTTTCAATAACACTGTTGACTAAATTTGCTTTAATTTTAGATTCTGAGATTAAAAGGAAAGATCTTTCAGGAGTACTTGATTAGAGAGAGAGGAAAAAAAAAAAAAAAAGGAATTATGTTCCT
>JAWLRI010001044.1:608988-702563 GCA_034781795.1 Crypturellus tataupa
TTGTTGCAACAGTCGTCTTTTTTTTTTTTTTTTTTTTTTTTTTTGGATGTGGTGTTTTGTATTCTTTTAAACCTCCTGTGGAAGCTTTAGATGAAAGAGGTTTATGCATAAGTTCAAAGCCTCTCCTGGTTGATCAGTATTCCCACAAGAAGCATAGATGAGCAAAGGTAGCTCGGGAAAGCCGTGCTAGTCTCATCTCATCAGCTTGTCTAAAAGGAAACTTAAAGGGTTCTTCCAGTTTTTGTTTACTTGCTTTCATTTTTATTCCCCTCTAGACTCAGAACAAGCAAACTGAGGTCTGTGTAAGAGCAGGGTATTCTTACACACCATCTCATCACCATCCAAGTTCTGGTAATTTTGCATTAGACTTTTTCTGTGAGCATTTCTGGCAAGAAAAAGTGCTGAAGGAGCACCTGGGGGAAAACTTTGCAATCTCATAGAAGACAATTTTGATCACATAAGGGCAAAAACTGGTGTGCTTAACTTTTTGTATTTGTTAGTATTTAGGCCAGTAAATACTAAGAAAGATAATTGTCTTTTTTGCATAGGGCTGGGCATGTGTCTGAGCTCTTCAAAGTGCTTCTTCACTCTGGGTATGTTCATTATATTATCATGAAATGATATCCAAAAGGATACGGAATAAAACTGCAGTGAGTTTCACAAGAGACTTAACCTAGATCAGCCTGTTAAATCCTTATGTCCTTTGCAGTTTTCTTAGCCAGTGAGGCTGCTTAATGAGGCTGTTGAAATTTGAAAGGCAGATACATTTTTCTTGTGCCTTAGGGAACAGGACAACCTCCAGCTGAGATATTAGGAGGAAATTTCCCACTGCTTAATCTGCAATTGCCTGCCTTGGGTTTCCTCGAACTGTTCTCTGGCAGGTCTGATACCAGCCTGCCTGAGACACAAGAGTTGACTAATGAGTTTTTGCTATTCTTTATTTCCATAAGATTTCCTAAATAAGTGTGTTATGAGTGTTAGCTTCAACTCCTCATGACTGTTTTGTGGTGAGAGGAGAAGGTCCTTCTCTTATGCAGGAGTTATGCAGAAATTTTATGTTCAGGTGTTGATAAGGGACAGAATTTGTTGGACAATCTGCCCCACTACAGAGCTGTGCTCTGTCTGTTAGGTTGGCCACAGGCAAGTGTTTCAAACTAAGTTTAAGTGGCCTCTTAAACTTAGATTTCTGACCAGAAGTAGATGTTTAGATGCACTTTCCATCTCATCAGAATGTTAGAAAAGCCTTCCTTTCATCGGAATTGCAAAAGTCAAGACTTTTAAAATTGGTGTAGGATGGAATTGTATCCTGCATGCCACCATGCTGCCCTGCACTCAGGCTCCCCACTTCCCATAGAAGCTCTGGAAGCCAAACCCCCTGCTTGGGTGTTTTATCCAGCCAAGAGGTCAGGGTGCCCAACATTTCAATGCCCCAGCTGGAGGAATGCTGAGTTGCGTGGAGAAGTGAACCCGTGGCTCCTACTGGGTGCACCAAGCCCTCCTCCTGCTTGTGCAGTGTGAGCACATGGCTGGGGCACTGAAGAGCTCAAAGGCTCTTCCTGGGGGCTATAAACAGAGCAGCAATCTGAAGACTTTCTGTCTTACTGCAAGTTCCATCATCAGCCGACTCTTACCTCCTGTCTACTGCCTTTGCTTGACCTATCTGCTGTTTTGCACAATGAATTTCCTCTGTGTGAAGGTGCTGCCAGTGGCTGCTCCTTGCAGCTCTTCTCCAGACAGACCCTGTGGCTGATGCAGCTTCATGTTCCTGCTTTGTGCTCATGAGTGCTCTGGGCTTGAGCAAAGCGTCTTTGTCTGCATTGAAACAAGTTTGACGTATGGGTGCACGGGGGAGTTGTTAAACCACTGATTGGTGTCAGAATCTTACTGTTCAGGTGAAGATCTGAAAATGTTGCTGGTGCTTCTGGGCAGAGGGCAGTCCGTAAATTACTTAATAGAAAATAAAAACCAAATACAAGATCTCATTCTGCTCGGCATGCTCTCTCGCAGCATCAATGTGGTTATAAACACCTGAAGCAATGTCTGGTATTAACTACTGTGTAGTTTTATTATGGAAGGTAATTGGAAGTTTACGAGACTGACAATTTAATGATTTTCTGTAGAAAGTCTCTTACGCCAGAGAGGCTGTGAATAAGCATAATTGAAAAGCCAAGGCTGAATGGTAGTTTCAGTTTTAAATGGCTTCTCTTGAAGGGGTTATGTGACTGAGCTATCAAAAACTTGGGCCCATATAATGTCCTTAGTCTTTAAGCAGAATTGCCTCTTGAAATCAATGGCCTGATGTGACACCTGAGGTTTGATCAATGTATAACAAGCTATTGGATTCAGGTAGGCAGCCTCAAATCTTGTCCAGAGAGAGCCATTTCTCTATAGTTTTTCCTCCCTGTTCATAAATTAGGACGTGCATCTTTTTCAAGCTGAGCTGAGATAGCTGAGGAGGGAGCACTAATTCCAGGCATTGATAAAATGCAAGGCAATGATAATGAAATCTCGTGCTTGAGATGCAAATCTGAGCGCTGCGGTGGTCTGACCTGTGCAGATTTACAGCCATTATTGTCACAACAAACCTCCAGTGTCTCGCAGAAAAGCAAAGACAAAAGGCAGCTTCCATGAACAGTAAAGTAAACGTCAAAGCTAAATATTTTGTCTCCTTAGCCCTCTTTAGGAGAGGAGAGGCAGGGTGAGTAGTAAGTCAATGGAACTGACTCAGGGCATCAGGAGTCTGTGAAATGGGCTGTTTCCCAGGCTGGCAGTGACCTCTGTGGAGGGACAGGCTCATTCTGTAGCTCCAGTCTCCTAGTCAGTTATTTCTGTGCCAAGTGAGCCTGGACTTCAGGGAATGAGCATAAGCTGGGAGACTAAAACAGAAATTTCTAGGAAAGAAAGTCATAAGAGGGCAAAGCTTAGCCCCGTAGGTATGTAAGCAAAGGAAGAAGATTGCTCAGTTACTGGATTCTTCAATTCACTGCCTGCCATGTGTCTGCTGGTTAATACATCTGCTGCTCTCTTGCAGTGCAGGAGTGGCTATGGCTGTGAAAGGCAGGAATGCACTCGCCTTGCTTTTAGCCTGTAGAATTTGCCCACACCTCAGTCCAAATGTGGAATGTCCCTGCGTGTCTTAAATGAGGCTTATGATAGCAGCTGATTGTGTAACTCTGGATAGGGCTCTGTATGGCAAGTGCAAATGAGAACTTGAGTTTGGTCTAGATTGCGATTTGCGCTGCAGCTTCCAGAGTTCAACCAGGTGTGCGGCTGAGCACCCTGGAGATGCACGTGACATACAAATGCTGCTGTGAGGGTGACCACGGCAGGACGCCTCCTGAATTAGATTAATGCTTGTTTCTCTGGCGCCGTGCAGAAAACAAAGTGTCATTTTGTCCAAGTATTTGAGCAGCCTGGATTACAGTCTTGTTCCAACTGGGGAGAGAATTATGAAAGGAAATTTCCCACCATACAGAGCATTCATGATTCTCTGCTGCTTTGTAGTCGTTTAATTCATTAACGAAGTATTAGCATATCTTTTTCTATAATTATCCTCTTAATTTTATTGCCAAACAAGTGTTTTTGGAAGCTGTACTTCTAGTGTCCTTGGATTATTTGAGGGAGGGGGGAGAAGAACATATAAGGGTGCTGCAGGATGAGTATGTGATGTGTGCATAAGGACACTGGCGGTCGGTAGCTGGGTCTACTGGTGTAGCTGGGTGTAGAGGATGGTGGCCATGCAGGGACAGGGCGCTCTGTTGAGCCACTCTGGGGCACAGTGGACACAGGAGCTGCGGTTTTTGTCGTGTTCCCAGTGGAACAGTAGCACCCGACATGGCCCATTTTGTCACGGAAGCCCCGCTTTGCAGTGACTTTCCCAGGCTGGCGAGACTTTTGGTGCAAAGGACAATCTACCTTGTTTGTACAGTGCCTTAGTTTGAAACAAAACCCAGGAACAATAACTAGCCGAGGGCAGGGAAATAACAGGGTGCGTAATCAGGACATGCCCTGAGCAGAAAGGCTGTTTGCGTGAGCTGCTTGTCCTGATGGATCAGGGCACGGTGCCACTCTGACACTCCCATTCTGCTAACTGAGTTTATATAAAAACTGCTCGAATAGCAGGCAGATTCGGTGAACTGGCTGATCTTGCCCCTATGGAGGAGGCTATAAAATGTGATTACACAGCTGTGGAAATTCCTTGCTACAAACATGCTGCTTGTGGCAATTTGAAGAATGTGACAGGCCTTGCACAAAGGGCCTGAGAAAGGCTGGAAGGAGTCTGTGACAGAAATCCCTCATCTTTTTGTAATCCGGACCCTTATTATGACAGATTTGTTTTCCCGACCCTCCCAGGCAGTGATGCTTTTCCAGTGTGTTTTCTTGTCCTTTTGAGCCACCGAGGACTGTAGAGATCCATGGTGAGAGCAAATGTAGGAAGATGCTTGTGACTCGGGCAGGCAACAGCACTTTGGTGCTAGAGCACGAGCATCTCAACTGCAGAGACCCTACGCTCCTGTGATGGCAGGGTTAGGAGGTCGGAGCCATGGCCATGAGTGATTGCCCTGCTCAGTACGGATCTGCCTTTAATATTGTACCAATTTTTGGATAGCTGGAAGTGTCTGTTTCAAATTTATAACATAAAGTTGCTTTGAGCTTTTGCTTATCAGGGTCTCCAGCTTTGGTATGTCTTCTCTTGGAGAGAGGAGAGGAAAAAAAAAAAAACAGCAACAACAACAACAAAAAAAACCATAATCTGCTATAAAATGCTAGGCTTGGCACAGTTTACACAAGCAATATATTGGTGTGTGCCAGAGCATCATCGCACTGTATTCTTGTGTTTTTCTGTCCTTGCAAGTACTTCCCCATGGTCCCATTATCAAACTGTGGGGTGGCCTAAGTAAATTGAACTTAACCTCCAAGTGCATCCAGCTCCATAATTTAAGCTGATCTGTGAAATGTGACACAGACACAAAGCCTGAGTTTAAGCACTGAATTTAAGACCAAAGCATTGGAGACCAATATCAGTCAAATGTCTTTGATACAACCAATGCAGAAATTGTCTCTTGATACTGCAACAGAGAAGTTATTTTGCTTGTGTATCGAGCACTTATTTTCAGAAGAAATTGCTTGATTAAATTTTGAATGAAAATTTCATAAAACTTTAAGGCAGCCACAGAGCGGCAGCGGCAGCTGCCCCAGGGCTGGGGGATCCAGCCAGTGCTGCCAGCAGCTCTAAAAGGAGCGAAGCTGCTTTAGGGAGGCTTCCTGTGACGATGTGCTCAGCTCTGGTAAAAGTTTTAAAGACTGGTGCTGGTTTTCGTAGTGGGAAAGTGGTAATTTCTGCAAGCAGCCAATCTGAATATAGAGAGCACCTCAGTGATTTATGGGCATTTATTTCTAGCTGTTGGTTACTTCTGTGGGTTTTGTTGTTGTTGTTTTTGTTTGTTTGTTTTTTGCCTACATCACTGCTCTTGTATTTGCTTGGTGTTTCTGGCCCACGTGACACAGTGGGATTAGAAGTCAGAGGTGGGATGTCTTCTGTTTCTGTGCTCAAGCTCAGTAGTAAATTGATGTAGTTTGCTGCTGAGGTTTTATCACTAAAAGCCTCCGCTTGTGGCTCGATGTGAAGGCTCCCCTGAAGGCTGGGGAGCTGACAGGCAGCAGGGGGAAATGCTGACAGGCTCCTTCTTGCCTGCATGCGATTAATAAAGCCGGCTGCATTGCTCCAGCAGCCATGTGGGGAGCAGAGTTTGCCTGGGCTTCACGCGCTAGAAGTGCTTTTGGTTATAAATTCACTCTGCTGCTCTCAGCAGTTCTCAGTCCCTGCCATGCACTTGCCTTCAGAGGTGTGATGGCAGCTGGGTGGCTGGAGAAGGCTGCCTGAAAGGAGGAAAGCTTGTGGTTTCCTCAGTGCGGGAAGAATGGAAATAGTCAGGCTATGAAAGGGCAGTGGTGCACTTTCCAGGTCCCTAAAGTATGTATTTCATGGATATCTAACACCTTCAAACGGAAGTATGGCAGTGTAGTATGAGGTTCTCTGCCATCCCGCGCCACCGCATGAGGTACCTCGTGCACTGCTGCCCTCCCCGCAGGGGCAGTAATGGAGTCGAGCGATGGTCAAAGCAAGCCCAAGCCAAGTGTGCAAGCGGCAAAATTTCTTGTGGGAAGGGTGTTGTAGCAAACATACTGCAGGCACCAAACTTTGCCCATTTTCCTAAGACACAGCTGAATGTCTTTGCTTTGGAGTGCAAGTACATTAAATAGCTCCAACTCTTTTCCTTAGAGTGCAAAGCAGCAGCTTGTGTCAGCTGTTGTGCTGATAGCTCTTCTTCATGGAGACACCTTCCCCCAACTCTGCTTTATAAAAATCTACTTAGAAAAAAGAGGCATTTGGAAGTTGCTTCTCTAATCTCCCTGTAAATATCAATTCACTGGGGAGTAGCCGTGTCAAAAGTGACGCAGAGACCAGCTGAAAGCTCAGATATGAACTGCGTGTAGCTGTCCTCCTAGGAGGTGGAGAGCTGTTTTCGCTGCAGTCTTGCTCTCTTGACTGCATATGTAGCGAGGTGTCAGCTTCAGTGAGAAGGAGATGCTCGTGGCTGGGAGCGCTGTGTGCGTTTGTCCATCTCCCGCTCTGATTTTTGTTCCACATATGAAACTGTTTTTCAGGATCTCTCCACATGCACTTACTATTTCTGAGAATACTTCTTGTAGCTTCTTTAATGGGCTGGGGGATCTGCCTGTTATTTATCCTGTGGAATTTAATATGTGGCGGTCCTCAGTTATGCAGCTGTGCAAAGAAGACGGACACAACCCGAAGGAAGGATTTGCCAGGGCAATACTGGGCAGCTCGCTAAGTGAGACCTACACCTTTCTTTGCTCGGTGCTGGTTTTGTTGCCGCTGCTGTTTGGACAGTCCAGTGTTTTTTTCTTCGTTTTGTTTTAAATGCTTCTCATCTGTGACTGTACACAAGAACTGTCTCCAGTTCTTAATCTCCTCTCTCTAATTAGCTACAAAGCTCTTCGGGATAGGGACCACCTGTAATTACAAGTGTGGAGCACTGCAAAGAACTGAGTCCTAACTTTAGCTCGGATATCTGGGGACTGCTCAACTACAAATAACCATCCTAGAAATAAACAGGAAAGCAAAAACCCCTGATTTTTGTAACACAAATATTTTGTGGATTTAATTAAAAAAAAAAAAAGTAGTTTTCCTCAGATTTTGACAGTCATCAGCAGCTCCCTGACTTTCAGCATTCTAAATGCATTGAATGTTCACTGATAGCAGTGGGAGGTTAACAGTCACCCACTTTAATCAAAAAACTTTACATTTCAAATGTAATCTAGAGTTAGACTGGTAAAAGCTTTCAAAAAACTGCGATGTTGAACAAAAACAGCTGTAGCTTAGATTTTGTAATTGACTATTTTGAATTATATGGTAACTCTTCTTTTTCTTCTATGCATGCTTTTCACTCAAAGGGGAAGAGAAAGTATTTTAAACATCTGCTTTAATTCATTAAGATTAAATATCATCCTTTTATTGTACACTTCAGCTTCTAATAAGTAATGACATCTTTGAGTCATTGTGTCTTCCTAAGATCTCCATTCTACACCACTATGTATATTTATAAAAGTTCTTTAATAGTTTTTAGAATACAGCCCTTATTTCACTTGCTGATCTCTAGTTTGATTGCCAAAGGTCATAGATTTGTAGCAGACCTTGTGGAAGACCTTGGATTAAATGAGGTTGTCTGAGCTTTAGAAGGGGGCAAATGGGAAGACTAACAAAACTAATAGCAGTGGAGTAACATGGTAAAGTATTGTATAGCTCATACTTTACATTTTCTGTGACTCGTGCTTCTTACCACTGAAGTTGCTGTGAATTTTGTGACAGACTTCAGAAGGGGGAGGTTGAGTCCCCATGGTTTTCTCAGAGCCAAGTTTGAAAGAAAACTACATTATTCAGTTCCTCACAAGCGCTCCTTGGCTTCTTCCAGAATCTGTCAACCCAGCAGGTGATTTGGTCACTGTCTACAAATAAAACATGCATTTCACTTTGAAAGTCAGTTTTCGCCATGGGGAGGTAAGCTCTGGCTTCATGCCACTAAGAAGGGCCAAGGATTTAGAAAATCCATCCATATAACTATTGTAACTGCTTCTGCATTGCTGTGAGCAATCCTTTACTGACAAATATCAAAGGGCTGTAATGTCATCTTTGACTTCTCTTCCTCGAATGAATCTGCGTGCAAATCATGTTTCTTTGACAAAGTCAAGATCATTCAGTAACCTTCTCCTGTCCTTGCCTTCTCTTTACAACCCCTTTAGAACCAGAAAGAGCTGTATGTAACAGGAGCAAGCTCCCACATTAAATTCATTTCCGTTAATCTCATCCTGTTACTACTTGACCAGAGTAAGGCTGGCTATTAAGGATGACAGCGTTCTTTGAAACGGAGAGCAGAGTGACAGGCCACGCTATTGCTTTGAGGACTCTGCTCTATTGATGTTGTTGACAATGACAGATAAAGAGTGAAGGAATTCATCTTCATCCATGTTGTCCCACTGGGATATTTTCATTAGCATCATGATGATTGTTGGTTTAATGCTGTAATCATCAGCAATTTTCTTTAGGTGAGAGAGATCATTTAAAGCAAAAATTAATTAGAATTAGGTTAATTTTATTTTGGATTACATGCTTAAGGGCATAGAGCACCTCTTTTCTAGGTTATTTTGCTATCACAGCTCTGCCTTTGGATTTCTCTCTTAAGATGCCTGTGTGTAGTGGCTTGGCTTAATTATAGCTTCCTGGAGATTTGGCTGTTCTGTTGCAACTAATGTTAAAAGGAAATGTCTTCCCTTTAACTTTTTTTTTTCATTTAATACAGAGTATTTCCTTTTTCTTTCTACTTTTATTACTACAGCAGGCTGAAAGATACAGGATACTTTGCTTTTATTATCAATTTTTCAATTCAAGTGTGGACGCAGAAGATTGCTATTTGCATATCTCCCATTGGGATTTTATATGTTTTTTGCCTTTCAGAGGAGCCCGTACCTTCCAAGTACGGAATATTTACTTCCAAGTGAATGAGCCAGGGAATCTTGTGGAGTTGATCAGGAAGCGTTTCTTGGGTGTTGCTTTCACTCTAAGGACAAGTGCAGTGAGAGAGGAGTGACCCCCTTAAAGCAGAGTTGGCCGGAGTGGGTTGTCCAGGATCATGTCTGGATTTTGAATATCTCCAAGGATGCTGTTCCAGCATCTGACCACACTCATAGTGAAAACACTTTCTCTTGCATTTGAACAGTATGCCTTGTATTTTGGTTTTGTCTTGGGCATCACTGAAGCGAATCTGGCTGTCATCTTTACACCTTTGCGTCTATGTACATATTGCTAAGTTCTCCCTTGAGTCTTCTCCCCTTCGGAATGAACAGTTTCAGCTCCTGGTGTCCATCAGGACCCTCAGGTCTCTTTGTGCAAAGCTGGTGGACCGCAGCCTGCACTGGAGTGCGGGACTATCTCTCTCGGAGTACATGGTGGTAAGCTTGTCTTTGCTGAACTTTATGATGTTCCTCTCTGCCCAGTTCTGCAGCCTGTCAAGGTCCCTTGGAGTGGCAGCACAGCGCTCTGGTGTGTCATCTGCTCCTCTCAGTTTTTATTGTCTGCAGATTTTCTGAGGGTGAACTCTGACCCATCATCCAGGTCACTGATTAAGATGTTAAACAGTACTAACCCCAAGTCGATCCCTCAGATACACTGCTTGTAACCGGCCGCCAGCTGGACTAAGTTCACTGATCACAACGCTTGGAGCCTGGCAGTTCAACCAGTTCTAGTCCACCTCACTGACCATTTTTCTAGTTCATACTTCGTCTGTTTGTCAATGAGGATGTTAAGGGAAACTGTGTCAAAAGTCTTGCTAAAGTCAGGATAAACATCAGCTACTTTTCCCTCATCTACTGAGCCAGTCATCACATCATAAAAGGCTATCAAGTTGGTCCCCCTCATAAAACCTTGCTGATTACTGCAGATCACTTTCTTGTCCTTCCTATGTTTGGAAATGATTTCCAGGTTTCCTTGCTTCATTGCCTCGAGGTGAGGCTGCCTGGCCTGTAGTTTGCTGGATCCTACTTGTTGAAGTTGAGAGTGACGTTCCTGCTTCCAGTCCTGGGGAAGCTGCCCTAATTGCCATCACCTTTCAGAGGTAATAGAGTGACAGAGGTTGCAGTGACATCAGCCAGCACCACCAGCACTTGTGGTACTTCCCATTGCATCTGAGATATCTCCTGGCTTTCCTCTATTCTTAGCCACAAGCTGGAAATATCTACAATTAATTAAATATAGGTCTATCCAAAATGAGACCAACCAGTTACCAGCCATCTTTTTCCCGTTAATGACATAGTTACCTCGATCTGCTCATACACTGAGTTCTTGCCAAGCGGTATCTTATCACCTGTCTGATTTAAAATCTTTGATGAGCATTACGGGAAAAGTCAGACAATTCTCTTACAGTAAAGAGAAAGAAGTTGCATTTCTAATTTTATAGGTGATAATTATCCTAGTGTCATTATTCTGTCTCCATGCTTCAGCACAGATTTATAATGCTGATATGATATGCCTTCTAGGCTGACTCTCTGAGAAGCAGATAAAATTCTGTCTTTTACAAGCCTTCAGGGAAGAGCTAATTCAACCAGGTTAGTAATGATTTATGGGCCTTTATCCTAATCGGCTTTTGTGACAAGCCTCCCATTAGGATACCGCTAGATTGGGAAGCAGGCACAAAAAATCTGATTTTGTTTCTCAATGCAGAATTTTCAATTCAGGGATTGCAATCTGAGGACTTGGGTCAAACTAGTTTTGCTGCTTCAGAGAATTAATTATCTAAGAGCTCAACAAGCCACCAAAGTGTTTTGGAAAGCTCAGCTGGGGCTACTGTTCAGTTGAAGCTTCACATTTTTAGTGAATATTAATCTCTGAAATCTTTATTTTAATTCAGCATCCACTCTGCTGGGATTAGTACTTACTTGTAAATCAAGAAAGTGGAGATGAAGAAATAAAAAGCAATCTTGTTTTGTTTTAATTTTTCATCATTGCGCATTGAACGTTTGCTGACTTTGGCCCTCGTTTCAGAAAGAGAGGACATGAAGTGCTTCCGTGATGATCCGGGTAATGATTTACCACCTGCACCTTTTACTGCCTGCTGTCCATGTGGGATGCTATCTTCTGTGACATTTTTTTCTGGTTGCTCCCTCCAAGAGTGACATTTAGAAGAAAGTAAATGTTCATTAAATTGAAGATGTAGGTCTGAGGTGTTTAAATGCCTACATATCTCTAGAGAGCACAAGGACTTTCCTTGTCGGGGAGATTCATAAGGAATGGACCAAATTTCATGAATAGCCATACCTAATTAGCCTCTTCTAATGCTTCACAGTATACTGCTTTCCATATACACTTTTTTTTTTTTAGCTTTTAATGCTCATTAAAATACAAGTAACACCTTTTTAAAAAAAAAAAGTTTAAAAGTACAAATGTGAATTCTCAGGGAGCAAGGAGGCTTTCTTTGTTTTGTATTAAAGGATATAAAGGGGATAAGAATGTTTGCAGTACGGTATCTTCAGGAAAATACAATTTGCTTTAGAGAAACCTGGGGCCTAATCTGGAGATGCTAATCTTAAATCTGAAGGATTGTGATTTTCCTTTAGTTCTGAGTCTTTATTTGCAAACCATGTTTTCATGAACTTGAAGGAATATTTTGTGCTTCTGGTGGAAAGACTGGAGGCTCTGTGATAAAATCCTATTTTTCAGCTTATCGCTCCTCCTTCCTGACGGTGGTTGCCAGAGCAGCTGTCTGGAGCTCAAATACCGGCCAGGGTGGCAGGATGTAGGTGTCTAGAGCTCCAGCAACCACCTTCATGCCTGTCTGGATGAATGAGACTGACCAAACCCATGTGTTTGGAGGAGTGATCTTCTCATCAAATACCTGTGCTTGATGCTTATGGCATCACTTACTCCGGCATTAGCTGCATCCCTGCATTTAATCTGCACCTGTGAGCTCAGTTTCACATTAATGAAAGAAGCAACTTTTACTATCCAAAACGATTTTTAAAAAGGCAGTACAAGTACGTATCCCTTACCTGCCAAGGAGAATCAAGGTGGATAGGCTCCCACAGCCAAAATATTTAAAAACAGTATTAGTAATGAATGATGCTCATCTACACTATCAGCCTATACACCATAGTTCCACTAAAGCCGTGTGCCTTGTCCAGTTTGCCACTAGTATCTGAAACCTCTCAAAACTGCCAACAAAACCCTGTAAACAGCAAAAACAACCCCCTTTGTTCACCACTTCATTTTCAGTCTTACTCTATAATGGTGTTTGCTTTATTTTTCAAAAAGCATAATTTCTTTTTGGTGTTTGAATATACACTTTGGAAAATGTTTCACAGACATGGAAGCCTCCCACACGTAGCCTAGGTAAGGAAGATACATATACTGATTTGATATCTGCTGGTTTAGTGTAATGTATATTTCTTTGATTTCATGGGCACAGTGATAAAAGCATTCCTTTTTTTTTTTCCCTCATCTTAAGCAAGTGAAATGTATGCCTTAGCTCTCAAAACTGCATTTAACAGAAAAATAGAGAGAAAATTAATATTTGGCAGCTGTGTAGCTTAACCACTTTCAAAATGTGGACTGAGTAATGTTTTTTGTATGTACAATTTTCATTTACAGTTAGAACTGGGTTCCACCCACCCTTTCTCATTCTCCCACAAATAAGTGTTGACTTGTGAACAATGATCTTTTTTTATCTCCTAACATGTACAAGGAAACATTTCTTTCTGGCATGAGACCCTATTTTTCTCCGATAGGAAACATTTTCCTCCGCTGTTTTCTGTAGTTAGGATCTTTCTTTTACTAACAGATAAAGCAGCATGCGACAGTATGAGGGCTGCCTGAGGGCAATCTAAATATTGTTCCAAGGGAAAAAAGGAAAGATATTAGAGACTAACAGGCACTCGGAATACAGCTAACTCCACCAAACATAACTTCACAGCTCAGGGAGAATTAGCAAGTCTCATTCTATAAAAATCTTTATCTGAATTTTTAAAATTCCAACGTTCAGGGTTGTCCAGTGCCAGGATTGTTATTTGACCAATAACGTCATTTGGCGTCATAAAGAGAGGAATCATCTGGAAATTGGTGCGACAGATTCATGTTCACATTTATGCCACAGTTGTCACTGACGCACGAATTTCGGTGACTTAATTTGTAGATTTGCCTTGGCTGTTCATTCTGTGGTTGGTCTGGGGTTTCTGCTCGTAGCTGCAGAGCTCGTGGTGCCCTGAGATCCGTTTCCAGGCACCCAGTGCCTTTCTGTGAACAGATGTATGGCAGAAACTAGCTACGAATTATTAGCCCTCTTATTAAAGCCTTCTGGTCCCAGCGGCAGTGGTTTTCAAGAGGCGCTGCAGGGGAGCACCGTCTCCAGCTGGGAAGGCGCAGGTTGCTCCATGGCTTAGCGTTCGAGCAGGGCTGTGTCCGTGCAATGGCAGCAGGACCCGCGGGTGGCGGAGCTACTACGGCGGCACCTGTGTGTCACAGGAGCCGCTCTCAGCACCTTGCATGCCCCTAGGCACGGAACTGCAAACCGGGGGGGAAATCCTGCCTCTGCCACCTGAAATTGGTGGCAAAATTCTCTTTGATTTCCGTGGAAAGAAGTAACGTTGTTTCCTACTCTCAACTGTGCGAATGTCCAGTGTAATTACTCAGGTTTCCTGATGCTTTAGTTGTGTGCATGGTCACAGTGACCAAAATGGCCTTTGCTAGATTGCTAACATATCAGGGAGGCTTTGGGCTTTGTAAATTTTGCTATGATACGTCCTCTGAGTAAATCTAATCAAACCCAAAATGATGGTGCTTGCAGGTGAGGAAAACCTCTCATTTTTAATTGTCCCAAAGATTACAGAAGGTCTCTGGTCTTCAGCTCAGCACTTCTGTGTCCACTGAGCTGATATTTTGCTGTAGATTGTTGATTTGGGATGCCCTAAGTTTAAAAGCCTAGTCCTGGAATCAGGTGTTTTTAAGAGCTTAAGTTAAAATCATTTTGAGATGCAACTGTTTTCTAGTATGAGGTAGGAACCACCCTAAAGTTACTCTTGTTTGCTTACAAAACTTCCTTGGAATGTTAGTATTCCTTTTCGCTAGAGAAACAAGTTTGTGTGTAATGAAGGACCTTTCCGTGACCGTAAGGAGAGGTGTTCTGGATGCCGAGATAGAGCCGAAGGGACTTTACCCGCCTCGTAGCCTCGAGGATGGAGGTAGCGCTCTGAGGAAGGCACAGCACGCGAGCCGCCAGCTCGACCGTTCTGATAACACGGGGGCTGCCGGGGGCTCTCTGCGTCGCCCGCCCTGCAATCCTCAGGCTAGAGGAGGCTCGAGATGGGGTCTCACTGGTTAGAGGCGTACGCTTCTCTTGACCTACTCACAAATAGGTGTGCAGCTTGCCTGAGCTGAAAGGGGATTGGATTTTAGCAGCACGGCTCCGCACGGATGCGTGAGGATAAATATCTCCACCAAAGGTTTGAAGTGGGGGAGCTTGCCGGCCTTGAGCTTTGCAGGGCCATCGTCGGTCGTGCTTGGTGGGGCAACAGCAGAGCTGCCTGCGCTGCCAGGAGCCCAGATATAACATGGGGCTCTTCTCCGGGCTGGTCTCCTTGGTGGGAAGCCTGTGGGGTTGAGCTCCGTGGTAGGACAGGCCCCATAGGCAATAAAAGCTGCTTTCGGGGTGGGTCACAAACAAGTAGAGAGCTTTCTGAGCCAGCTTCAGGTGCACTGTCTCTCCAACCTGCAGAAACAGGCACGGGGCTACCTGGAGCAGGGGAGGACATTTGCCGTGGCACGAAGCTGAGAAAGACAGCAATCCAAGCGAAGTTTGGGAAGTGTACAAGGAAAAAGCAAACTTCAGAGAGAGAGGTGAGCAAAAGATACTTTAGTCCTCCTTTCCTTTTAGTGTTGAAAAACGAGGAAAAAGTA
The DNA here is from genome assembly GCA_034781795.1 of Crypturellus tataupa. Classification (NCBI taxonomy): domain Eukaryota; kingdom Metazoa; phylum Chordata; class Aves; order Tinamiformes; family Tinamidae; genus Crypturellus; species Crypturellus tataupa. The sequence continues at coordinate 624,011 of JAWLRI010001044.1, forward strand.
CAACTGCTTGCCATTTATTTTCCTTCTGAGCCTTTGTGAAATGCTTCTAACCTTCTCTTTAATTAAAGCACTTTTTGTTGGTTGAATTCCTGTTTTGTTAATACCTTGGGCTGTACTAGTCTCGTCCATCAGGTTCCAGGATGCAGTTTTTTCTGCAGAAGGTGAATCTCTGTGAATTTAGCTGTCTGCTAATGACTGCAGCTAGCAAAAAATTAACAGTTAAATTGTTGCTACCTAAATGAAATATCAGGGTATAACGACATTCATTAAATGCAGTGAGCAGGGAAATTGGCCCTTTCCGGAAGCCAGCTGTGTCTGGTGTGTATAATGTGCATTTCCTACAAAACGCCGTGGACTGTGACTGCTCGGGATGAGGTGAAAAGCCTCAGTGACTTCGCCTTAGGTTCTGCTGTGAGGTTAGTGCGGAGTGTTGAGCAGCGTTTCATTCAAAATTAACTTGGACTCTGAAAATAAAATATGCTCTATAAGGAAAATAAAATATGCTGTATAATCCCAAGGCATTAATGCTTAAACTGGTAAAAACCCTGGAATCACTGCTAGAGCAGTTTATAGTAATTTTTAGGTACAGAGTTGATGATGTTTACAGGTAGAGAGATTATTTTTATTGTAATTTCCTCCTTTCTCAGTCCTAGGATAGGTCAGAGGAAAACATAAATAGAACAAATCTTACTTAAAAACAAAGTTTCTGAAAAGTGAGCTGCTGTGAAAAGTCAGATATTCTCAAAGTGCCTCGTATGTTGGTGTTTGAAATACTGTGTTTTTATTGGGAGGAAACAGGGTTAAGAGCAGCTCCTTGAACACAGAACCTCATTCCTTCGATTAGCCGTGGTGATGCATCTTCACCTAACCCATCATTTCTTTATTTATAAATAATCAAGATTATCATGGGCTGAAAAGAGCAAGACAAATGTCCAGGTTGGCATCTCAAGTCATTCAAGTCAACGTGATGAAATATAAAGAAAGAATTCTTCTGCACCCTGTATAGAAAAGAGGAATGTAGTGAAAAGAAAAAAAAAGCAAGCAATGCTGCACATAAATGTGGCTGGGTTGAGTGATGGCTGGTTTACCCAGTTTGTCATAAACTCTTAATGTTATTTAAATGGGAGTGAGTTCGAGCATGGTTTCCTCATTCTTGGGAGTGATAGAGGGATTCTTCCTGGACAAGGGCCAGAGGAGTTCGCCTACAACCATTCCCTCTCAGGTGTAATTAGTGGTCCTGATGTAGATTGGAGGTATCGGTCATATCTCGTGGCATAAGTGAATAGTACAAATGGAATTAGACTAGGCCTAAAGTCCTCTAAAATTTACAGACAGACTCCTGGTGATTTTAAGAAGTTTTGTTTAAAGATATTAAAAGAGGGCAATGGAAAGATGAGAATAGCAGAAAGTAATGTCATCTTAGGACAGTGAAGCAAATGTATTTGAGGAAAAATAATCCAGATTGCCAGCAATCACAACAGGGGAAACCTGGAAAGTACTTGTGTAGATGTAGAGTTATTAGATAAGGAACAATGGATTGAAAGCTGAAGCAAATCTTTGCGTGATATAGGAGCACAAAAAGCCTGAGAGATTTTTGGGTAAGACAGTGATGCACATGATTTGGAACAGAAATGAATTGCTCTTGTTGACTTGGGTCAAATATGGCAGCGTCTGGAAAACTGCACTGTTTGATACAGCTGTGCCAGAAAGATATTAACACCAAAATAGGAGTAGTTCAGGAAAAATAAAGAATTATGAAAGAGATCAAAGGTAGGAGATTAGTTTATAAAAATTAGAAGTTTAAAAGTAAAATACTCCTTTTTTACCTGCAAATGTAGGAAAATAAGAGTGGAGGTGGTTAAAGTTGGTGTTGGTGACGTCACTTAAAAAGTTCTGAGAATCTCAGTGAAGAGGACGAGAAGTGAGAGAGTAGTAAACATATAGCTATTTCCACTGGATAAAATTTGCGATGGTAAAATGATAATGATGAATTACTTAAATTTCAGTATCATTCCTGATTCCGTGGATTTTGCAGGTACATTGAAAGATCTGACTGAAAGATCTGACAGTGACTGAAATAGCACCAGTTTCCAGTTCAACAGAGCTAATTAGATGGTTTCAGCAAACCAGGGATTTTAATGGTTTTGTGGTGCCTGGCTTCCTGTCCAGATACTTCAAATGGTTAAGTTGCTTGTTTATGTATAACTGGCTGCATCTCTTGCACTTTATGGGAAACTGAATAGTATGGAAGGCAAACTTGTGTTGACACTGAATCATTTTATCTTCTTTGGTGTTCTGATAGGACAAAAAGAAAGTGAGAAATATATAACAGAATGAGTTAAACGATGAACACATGTCAGGCAAAGGTGATTTAAAAAAAAAAAAAAAAAGCCTTGGCTCTTCCCTTTTTTTGAGTGTGCAGATGCACTGTTGTATTCTATTGCGACAGTCTATAGATACTGCAATGACTTGTAAACACTTAGGAAGAGTGAGGTCAGGAAAGAGGTTGTCATCTGTGGACTTGACATGAGTAGAGTGAAGCATCTGAATAATAGTTTGCCAGGACTGGCATTGTTATTTTTTTCTAGGACGTTCTGTTTTCCAACTACCTTGACATTCAGATCCAAGGTCTCATACTCAAGTCAATGATTTGCCTTTCTTTAAAAGGTGCATTGTTGTTTTTCAAAGAATAAGTCGATTCTCAATGTACTTTCCATCATGGAGTGTAATCAATTTGTTGGATATAATGAAGAATCTTAAGTGAAGTGTATTTATAAAAGGAAGTAGTTGTTTTCTGGTGCATTGGGTCGTGTAGTTTTCTGACTATTGCATTACTCCTTACAGAGCTTTACTAGAACAGCTGTGTGAGGCTTGTAGACCTGTGTGGCTTTTATTGTATACAAGATAATAGATTGAGACAATAAAGGAACCTAATTGCTTCTGCAGCAATTTATTTTTTATCCCTCAAAATAAAAGGCACCTCCCTAACACTAAGGGCTGTTACACACCCAGTGCAAATTGGCTTTTTTTTTTACATTTCTTGGTTCTAAAAATGTGCAGCAAACTACATTTCAAATACCTGGTGATCAAAAAATTATGATCTCAAGATGTCAGCGCTCTCGTATAACTGTGTTGCAAGTGCAACCTGTTTCTATGACATAAAAACACAAAATGAGTCATGAGTGCTGCAATTCTGGTATCGAGGAAAAAAAACAGAATTGGTTGTTTTGCTACAGCATTCATTTTGTACAAGGAAATATAGATATTTGAAAACAAGAAATTCTATATAAACATAAGAGTTTTTATTTTTATTTTTCTTAATGTAAGGGTGATCAAACCCTGGAACAGGTTGTGATATCTACATCCTTGGAGATGCTCAAAATCTGACTGGACAGAGCCCTGAGCAACCTACCTTAGGTGACCCTGCTTTGAATACGGCGCTTGGATGAGATGATTTCTAAGAGGCCTTCCAACCTCAACCATTCACTGGAAATAAGCAAGAATGTCCAAGAAACAAACATTCTGCTTTACTACTTGCAATATTTGTCTCCTATGTGGACTTTTCGATAGGGTCTTGTACCCAGCTGCCCAATGTACTATCTGAAGAGCTGAGCTGATAGTGGAAGTGGGGAGTTCCTACACTTACTCTGTATTTTATCTTCTCTACCGGCATCTTCACAGAAGGGCCAAGTCTTAATTATCGATGGAACTCCCTGAGAACTGCTTTTTACAAGTCTTTTATTTCTTTTTTACATGTCTGTCTTTCAGATTGTTGGGATGGCTCCTGTAGATCCAAATTCTGTGTGTTTTGCCTGGTAGAAGCTTGCTGTTGAAAGCAGTGGGTTTGATCTGTGACTTATATGCCAGCCTCCGGGCCATTTTACTTTCTGCTTTCCACTTTTCCTGTTAGGCAATCTAGTTGTATTCTCTTTAAAAACTAAGTAATGGTCAGGAGATAATCACATAATAGATAGGCAGCTTTTTTAGTATTGACTGGGTGGCAGAGGAACATCAGTAAAGAAGACCCTGAAGGGATATTGTGGATGAAGGAGCAGTGCAAAGGCAGAGTGCTATAATATACACCAAACTATTTCTTTGCATTATGGTCTTTTTTTTGTGCCTGTCTAGCTCCTAAAGATTTGTTACAGGAGGGCTGCGAGAGTTGTATTTAAATTAATTAATTAGGCATGCTTTTTGTGTAATGTCATTAAAATCAGTTTAAGATGTTTTTGTCTTACGGTATACGAGAGAAGGTGCAGGTTGGTGACTAGGAAACCTGCAGCTTGCACATGCTTGAGTTGGATTGAATTCCCAGTGTCTTTTGTCCCAGAGTCTTTTTGCTGCATCCCAGTGCTTCTTTTCCCGGTGCACTGAGGTGATTTCCTATGCTCTCAGCTGGTTCAAAGGAAATCCTCTTGCTGTGACCGACATACTTTCTCTCTCCTTTTCATGTTTACAAGAAGCTCTGAGAGATGATTCAGCCTGAGGTGCCATGGTCCACATTGTCACAAGTAAGCTCACTGGAGTTACAATTCTTTAGGAAAAAAAAAGTCTTGCGCATTTCAAGAGTCTGTGTGACGTTGATGAGACTTTTGGGTTCCTTGCGAGTTGTAAATGCAGCCTTAGTTTTGGCACAAGAGAACCCAAATTACAGAATATGCAAGTGAACAGGGCGCAGCAGGTAGAGTTTGTAAGGAATGGGCAGAGAAGCCCATTCCCTTCAGAGCTGAGTGCTCAGTTCGAGTCCCAACGCTTGTTTTGGAGAATGTTCCACGCTTTCAGAACGTGCACTTTTCTTCAGTGCGACATTAGATTGGGTGCGCTCCTGCAGGAGTGAGAGTCATGCCTGCTCTATTACCCTACAGGCAATTTTATTGCTTTTCAAAGACTGTTTTTTCTGCTTCTGGCTTTGATAAGCAAGAGTGCCTAGAACATAAGGTCGCTGATTCTCCTGGTCAGTGAAGGGACGTGCTGAATGGAATCACAAATACCGTAGCTGGTTTAGCCTCCATGGAGCTGAGCAGAGCTGTGCCAGTTACTGGAGAGGCAGAGCTGGGCGCCCTGTGAGCAGGCAGGGTCCCAGTCGGTACACAGGCACTAGCTGCAACCATTACCTGCCCGTGTCCTGCTTGTGCAGCCTTTTGTCTGGCGCAGATGGCCAGGGAGCTGGAGGGGTAAGCTGGATTTTCTGCAGCACACAGTGAAAATGGAGAGAGAAAAAGATACACAGACTTTTTTAGTTCTTCTGGAGTAACTTGCCTAGTGTATTTATTTTAACCTCATGATGGCTATCTTGACTTCTAGATGAAGTAAGGAATGATGTTTCCTTTTACAGGTTGGAAACAGGCACGGATGACAGTAAGCATCACTGGTTATGTGCTAGAAACCAGGAGACTGAACCACAGTCTCCAGAGTGACGGATTACTGTCAGGACCCCTCCACAGAGCTCTGAATGCTTCTGATGGAGGGAAAGCCGCAGCCACAGGCTAGGCTCTCATCAGGGCAGTGTCACCTAATTCCATAGACGTTTAATGTTTTTGCAGTGATGTTGTTTAGGGCTGTTAGTGACCTCAAAAATGTTTTCCTAAAGTGTCTTTTAGGAAACTTGAATGCATTTTTAAATGGGAACTGTTAATTCCTTTTAAAGGATGCATTTGTCCACTTTACCTATTGCTAGTGCACCATGAGCACTCCATAGGCTGCTGGAGATGTATGAGCTGCTTGATGAAAAAGGTCAGGCAGCACTTATTAACATTAAAATCTCATTTAGATCTGCTGGTCCCCTTGAGGGTGCTTTTGTTCTTGCAGTGCACTGGTTTTTATACCATTTCTCAGTGTTTAGAACCAGAGGTACTTCATTGTTCCTGTTGAAAGCTAATAACAGCCCTGAAAGGATGAGTTAGATGTCGTGGTGCATGTAGATCATTGCTGCTACATCTGAACTGCTGTTGAACCTCGCACCGTAATCCTCTTCTAGGGCTCTTGTAACTTCCAGCAAGTCTAAAAGAATAGCTTTGATAGGCAGATGCTTTTGGTGTGGCCTTGGCACAGGTTTTTCTGCTTCCTATGCCAAGAGGATGGAGGTTCCTCATGAGCAACCCACAGATATCTGTATGGCATTTGTGATTGTCAACATAGAAGATAGCCAGCTGAGGTGCAGGATTGAAGGGAAATCTGGTCTTGCATGCTTTCTGAGAACAGAAGGTGATAAAGGTTGTATTCCAGTTTTGGGGTTTCTTAGCAGTTTCATCCACTACCTTGAATTGGCCCCAGGAAGGCTCTGTCTCTGGCACAGCTGAATCTGTGATGGAAAAACGCTGCCTGTGGCTGGCACGCTCAGGTAGTGACTACAGTCTCCGTTGCGATGCTGCAGAAGGTAGGTTTGCATTGCTGAGCTGAAGCCAAGAACCTCAGTGGGTTCCTCTATTAATTCTCACTTGACTGTGTGCGTGGAACACTTAAATCTGCTTATTAATAATACTATGCTGTGTATTGATAATACTATATGGATAAGATTAGTTAGAAGATGCCTTAGCACAAAGGTCTGTTTGTTTGTTTCTTGACCAGAAAACCATGCTTAAGTATTGAATAAGAAGTAAAAATCCTGATTTTTAATTTTCTTATCTTCTTTCCATTTCCTCTAATGGCTAAGTCACAGTGTTCTTTTCAATCCCGATGTTATCTTCCAAGAAAGCTGTAACCAGTTGACCTTTCAAATAACCTAGCATAGTATTGCCTACTTGATAAAACTACAATTTATGAAAAATAGCTTAATAATGCAGAATCTCATTGTTTCATGCTTCTAATTCTTACTGATTTGTCCTAATAATCTGCCATATACAGAGTAGAAACCGATAGACCTTTTCTTTGAACCTCTGTAAAGTCTAGCAAAAGTTTAAAATATTTTTCACTCACATACTCTGTTCCATAAAAACCTACATTGAAAAAATAATTGTGAAGAAGAAAAAAAGAACCCATATCCCGTTTTTAGCCCAACACAACAACATATAATCTTTCACGTCATATTCAAAGTCCAATTCTCCTTACTTTCAGCCATGTTACACGAATCCAATCATTTAAAATCTAAGAGCAAAGATAAGGCTGTGAATTTTTTCTTACTATGATTTCTCTGAGAGTGCTTTGATTTCTATCCAGATGAGTAATGAGGGTTTTAATCACAATTAGCATACTTGAGAGTAATGTGTTAAATGCTAATTGGGGGTTGCTGTTTTTGTATATTTTAAGAAATAGAAACCAGAGAACGATATGATAGGACTAGATGCAATTTCTAGAGTTTGCTTTGCCAAAATTACAGGTTAATGCTACTGAATTTGAAAATTGATTCAAATTTGAGCTTTGTGAAGTGTTTGCAATGAAACTTGAAGCTGACAGAAGTATCTGGTTTGGGTATTTCAAAGAAATACTTAGTCTGTGTGCATACATTTCAAATGAACCTAGACTGATTTATGCATTTACATTAAAATTATGTGGAGAATCTGCCTGCAACTTAAAATCAAGGCAAATTAAAGCCACATTAAATAAATTTCACTCTTGAGTTTTGAGACACATTTGACCCTAATCCTGGAAACAAATCTCAGCTGGCACAGAATGGCTTTGCTGTCACTAAAGTACATTTACAGATAGCATTTTCACTGAAAGATTGGGACTATACCAATTTATACAAGGTGAAAACTTGGTCCAGTATATTGAAAAATGCAGTCCTGAAAATACTCTAGATGTCTGATCAGCCTTTCTAAGAGCTTGCTGCATATTCTTTGTGGAATTTGGCCTGTGGTAGAATTGCCTATGTTTTCTTCCCTGTAAAAGCTTAGAATTCCTAAAACGCTTAAAACTTTTTCCAACTCAGGCTCAGGACATTGGAAGCGATATCCTCCCAAAGACAGCAAATTTCAAATTGAATTCCACAGCCTGAGACAGTGTCCTCAGGACCCTGTCTGAGCCATCAGCTGGGCTCGAGTCATCCTGTTGCCAGCTGAAAATACCCAACTTTGTGGGTATTTTTGAATTTTTCCACCGTGCAAATGCTCTGCTCAGGAAAGCCACAGGTATGAATTTATACTCAATATACTCATGTGTGCTAGTTCAGGCCTCGGGCTGGAGGAAGCCCCTGCAGGCCACCACTGCCTCAGAAATTGCCTGAGCAGCTCTGCTTGGCACAAGACGGCAGCGATGCTAATGCTGCTAATGTGCACCGTGGTCAACCCTGTGGAGCGAAGGCTGTTTGGGCCGCTAATGTAACAAGCTCCTGAAAGAGAAAATCAGATGGAGATGTTAGCAGCAGGCTGGCTCTGCTGGCAGCTGCAATGAAGAGTGTTGGGAACATCAGAAGGCAGGTCCTGCTTTGCACGGGATTGGAATTATACCCTGCTGCACCTTCTCAGCCCCAACTAACACTGACAGTATTGAAAACAGCAGGAGGAGATGCGAAATCCTCTCCACTCTGCATCATACATTCCTCTTTCTTGTTCCTTCCTGTGTGTGCTTGCAGGGCATTTCTGGGGCAACTGGATGAATCTGTCTGATCTGCTAGTAGATGGAAATTCCTCTCTGGTCCTCTCTGTGTTGATAACAATAAGATGCTCTTGGCTGTAGTTTGTTGTTTCTAGTTGCAGCCGTGGTGCAACTGAGGGCTCTTCCTTGCCTGCTTTGTGTCATCACTCGCTCCAGCCCAACATGAGCTTGTGACCAGGCAGCAGGGCTCTTGGTGCGCAGATCCTCACACCTTGTGGTCTGCTTTTGGGTTCATGTGACTGCTGGATTTTCTGTGGAAAGGTCTACTGGTATCACCAGTGCACCAGAGTGCCTCTGGTGCGAAGCACCCACCCCATCCCATATTCCCCGCAATGAGAGCACAGCTTTCCTTTCACTGAATTCACCACAGGAGTGGCCTGTCTGAGCAGATCTTGGGTGAAAATGCTCACAATATTTGTTGTATTTTAAAAGACATTTGCAAAAGGCATCACAGCCTCTTTTAACTCATCTCAATCTAACCTGTGTTTCATGCTAGCAAGGGGATTCAGTTAGAAAATGTTTGTTTTGGTCATTCCATCTGTGGAAGATTGAATTAACATAAGTCTGATCGTGCTTCCTGAACTGGAAGAATAAAGCTAAATATTAGTTTTACCAATTTATCTTGGAAAATAGAAGCACTAATCGTTTATGGCATTGTGCAATATTTCATGACATGCAATTTTGTTGCCAACAGATCACATAATTTTAGTATGGGGAATAGGCATTGCAAATCCAGGGTGCCAATCCAAGGGCCTTCATGATGAAAAGCTTGGATGATTTGTAAGGAGAAACTTTTCCCTTTCTTATTCCTTCTCTCACCAGTTCTATTGAATTATAATAACCTTCTGTAGATTAACAAAAGTCATGGAGTGGAAGTTATTCTTGTTTTCTGTTATTATACAAAAGTCTTTTCCGTCTCGGGTATTCCGGCCTCATCTGGAACTTCTGCCTTCTTTGTAGTATCCAGGTCTTCCTTATGAGAAGAATGCCATTGATGAGATGTAAAGTCAGTTTATGAAAATGTTATTTAGTAATTAAATCAAGGGATCAGCAAGCAGTGCTCTACTGAACTTTGCAGGAATAGTTTCATAAACTTATGATTTTTTTTATCATAAAATTGTTTCATATGTTTTCTTAACATAAAACTGGCATGATTTAAATGACTGTATTGTGTGGTCTGCCTTAACTTAAGAAGTATCTTGACAAAAGGTAAAAAAAAAAAAATAGAGTATGTTATGTTTCTAAAGGTCATGTCTCCTATGATTAATGTGTTGTTCTGAAAACAAATATCACTTAGCAATTATAATGTGAACGCAACTCTCAAAGTTTAAGAGAAAAGGGGCTTGCTTATGTATTTATTTAGAGACGTGCTCCCCAAAGACATTTGGAAAGCAAATATCTCCCATAGGTATCCACAATTCATTCACAAATCACACCACAAAAATTGCAAAGGCCTCGAGGTCTTTCATATTTCCATGCTGCAACTTTTGATCTCAACCTGACGTTTCCAGTCCGGTTGTGATGAGCAGCCTCTGTGCTAGTTTTTATTCCGTTGTAAACAGGCGGTGAGAAATGTGGCCGGCCAAGGGCAGAGGCGGAATGCTCATCGAATATGGATGAAGGCAGAAGGTGCTTTGTGTCTTTGGTGATCATAACTACTTTCTTTTTTTTTTTTCTTCCTCTTATAGAGCCTGAAACTGCTGCACAGACTATCCTGAAATGCCAACTGTCTGTCAATGTCATCCATCAAGCACAGATCAAGAATTCACTCGGACAGATTCCTATGGCTTTAAAGTGATGTACCTTGCATTTCATAACAGTGAAACGAACTCTCACTATAAAGCAAGACACTTAAGGCCAATGTGGAATGTAAGATAACTGCTGTTTTGCTTCTTACTTGTTTTACAGCTCATTATTTACTCTACTTGTTATATATACACCGGTGGCATAAATTAAGCAGCTTTTACTTCCATAACCATGGGAATCGCTTGTGTTGATATTAGAGGGGTTACCTGGCACAACAGCAGACTGCATTACTGAAAATGGTTTTGAGGGTAATAGCCAGGCTTGAAATGTGGCATCAGGACTCCGTCTCTGCCTCTGTGTGACCATAGAGAAATCATTTTATTGCCCTCAACTTCAGTGTCGTCTTCATAGAGCTGGAGTAGAGGTTCTATACCTCATTTGGAGAGTTTCCTTATTCTTTCCTAGGTTTTAACCCCCAAACATTTTTTTCAGTTATACATTCATACATTAAAAAATTATAGCAAGCAGACTTGGACTGGAAGAATAAATATGCTGCTTTTAAACTTCTAATTTCTATACTTAGGAGGGTTTTTTTTTTTTTTTTTTTTTTTTTTTTTTTTTTTTTTTTTTTTGGATCTTACTAGATAGATTTGTAAAACCTGTTTTGTTTTCTGACCTATCTAATTAAAACCAGCTGATTAATGAGAAAAGTTCATATATGATTTAGCTGCCCTCCTACATTTTCACCTTTTTACATTCATTAAAAATATCTTTTAATCTTGCCTTAGATAAGAGTTGTGAAAACTCTACTTCAGAATATCCTATTGGCAATTTGTAGAAAATGGGCATCAATTGCTTTTTTTTGGAACTCAGTGTCTATCCAAATACGTAAGGATCATGTATTATCTGTAGATGGAGCCAAACATTTCTAGCCCTTATGAGATATTTTTGAGACTGTGTTTTCCTCTAGGTTGTTTTGAACACATCATGAAAACAGTCTCCTTCCACAAGAATCCTTAGCAAGAAAATGTACTGGACCTGTCTGTGTGTATTCAAATGCAGATTTAATTTTGCTCTTGCTTTCATTACTTACAGAGTTATTAGATTCTCTCTTTGCAGTGGAACTTGCATGTTGTACAGCTCTTACTGGTCAAGAACATCATCCAAATTCATGCCAATGCACCATATCACTAGGCAAACCACTACTGCTTAACTTTGATGTCAGGAGTATGGCTCTACTCTCATTTGCACTATTTGAGCCTTTCTACCCTAGAGACAGGTAGTCCAGGAACATCTGAACTCATCAATAAAAATCTAATATGGGCAAAGTAAATGAATAAAACAATGAACACTGAAACTTTCACACTGAAAAGGGTGTTTTCTCATTCTAAAGAAGTACTCTTCTATATTTTATTTATTTGTAAACAGGAATATTAATCAGGAATATCTGTGGTGACTTTTAAAGCATCAGTTTTGTGCTGCTGTGCTGTGAGGATGAGTAAAACCTGAGCATGTTGGTGCAAGTGACTTGGAGCATCTACTCCTCAAATGGCCAGGAAGGTGTCAATGCTGCCCTGCTTCTGTGAGGGGAAGGAGCCCAGCTGCACCCACTGATGGCTTAGACCAGCAGCGCTGGTATGTGCAATATTTTCCATTTTGTAAGAACAAACTCTCTGCCTAGACAGGTTTGCCTTATGTGAGTGTAAAGTTCTGGGGTGCATGAGCAGAAGAATGAGAAATGTTTTTCCTGCTATTCTTTCATATTATTTCATATATTGCCTTAACTGCTTGTAGCCTTTCTGAACTCTGTCTTTACTGCTTCACTGAGGGAGGCTGGTTGGTTGTTTGATAAGAGCCCTAAAGTTGTCACCGTAGAGGCAGTGCTTAGCTGTGAGTGTAGTTCACATTTGGTATGGAAAATGTCTTGCTTCCCCTTTAGCTTCCTCACACAAAAATTATTGGTGTGATAGGGGATGTGACCTCAGATGCTCTGCTCTGTCCTCATATCCACTTTCTGTGAAACTCTACTGGCCTGTGAGGAAAAGGGGAAGGAACTGGATTTTAGCTTAAGCAAAGGACAGCTGAGGAGAGGCAGGCAGCAATCCTTTAAATATTTTAAAGGTTGCTGCAAAGAGGAAGGGGAACAAATGGTTCTCGTGTTCAAGTTGCGAGGCAAGGAGCAACAAAGGCAGATATAGGAGGAACTTTATAGGGAAAAAAACATTCTCCAATGACAAAGATAATTAAGGGCTGGAATAGATGGCATAGAGAGGCTGGAGAAGTTTAGTCACTGGAGATTTTTAAAGAGTGGATACAGAACCATCTGTCAGAAATGCTTTACCTGATGTGGGGCAGGAGAATGCACTAGCTGATGCATCTGCATCTTTCCTATCCCTTTGTATGACTTAGCAGTAACATCCTAAGTTAAGGAGGAAACCTAATATGTAGAAACCCAAATATCCTAAATCCAAGTTCATATTGGGTTTGAGAGGGAGGAGATGGTGATTTACCCAAGCCTACCTCCCGGGTTCTGGTAAGATGGAAGGCTCTAAAAGTGCTTAGCGTGATGCATGTGCATCCTGTCAGCCTTGTGTGAGCCAAGGAAAAGCAGGACCCACGGGACTAGGAAAACACCTAGGGTGGGATACTAAGGAAAAGAGACTTGCATAAGACCAGCCCCTGCACTTCCTGCAGGATAGCTAATACAAAATGCTGGGGTGGAATTGGTGGGTTTTAAAGCAATGTTTTTCTACTGGGGAGTAGTTTCCCCAAGGAATATATGAAGGAGATGGTCAAATTTTGAAAACAGCTGTAATCAAAAACTTTCTCATGTGCTACATAATTCTAGCCAAGTGGGTCAAGTATTCCCTGCCTTCCCTACAGGCGCTTGTAGTGCCTGATACGTGCTGGCTGCTGTAGGACTGAACTGGAAATAACACTTTTTAAATGTATGTGGTGGAGAGAGATGTATGGTTTTGACTTGTAATAGTGTCAGTTTGAGAAGGGTTAGAACTATGTGCATTTGTATTCAGTTGAGGAAATTCTCATCAAAGATCATAGGCATTTTTATATATGTTCAATGATATTATTTGAGTAATAAAATTTGAGTAACTCATTTTTGTTAAGTAACAAAATTACTAAATAGAGAGTTAGTCTAGTTTGTCTTTCCATCAAGGAGCAAACAATTTTTAACAGGAGGTGAAGGGGTTAGTTGGTAGACTCTTCCTAATTCACACAGTGTTAATTTTAAAAGTTAATTTAATTCATTTCACTAGCAGATATTCTGCCACCAGGATTTATCCTCTCTGTGAAAACAGTTCTGAATGTTTTCTGTTGACTGTTAACATGATGCTTGGGAGGATATTTTCTGTGGGAACGTTCAGACTTAGAGCTGTGCCCACCTGCAATGATATAACTAGCAAAGCAAATTGCATTATCCTCTCAGTAAGTGTTTTAGTTCTTTATTGTTTTAACCCAAGTTTCTGTAAATCAGCCAGAGCAATCAGTTTTAATGACTCCTCTAAGAGAAAGACAGACAACAATGAAAAAGCTCTGTTTCTTTTTTTTTTTTTTTTTTTTGGTTTAATCCAGAGAAAGAGGCAACACTGTCTTTGCTGCTCAAAACCATAGGTGCAGACCTGGCTCCCATTGCTTGCCTTGTGCAGGAAGTTGGGAACTTCCTGGGTCAGGACCAAGGCTGGGAAGTTATTTTTCAGTGTTTGCCATGAAATTCAGTTATTCAGCAGTTTGTGCTTAAGTTTTGTACCATCAGTAGGAAATGGGTTGACTGTGGACCCAAATACTCTGATGCCGGTCATTGCATGTTTAATGATCGCCAAATAAATTTGGCTTAATGAGTTCAAATCAAAGAGGAGCTGAGCTTGTTTGCACTGATACCCACTGCATGATAACCTGGCTTAGTTCAGCTGATCCATCCTTTTCCCCAGCTACCTTTACAGAAGTGAGTTTTTGTGGGCTGGTTTGGCTCACGAACAAGTGACAAAAGGAAAACTCAAAGGACTGAGTGTAAAAGCAGGACCATGAACTGAGTTCTCCCCCTTTCTTATTGCTGGGCTTCTGTTTCCTCCAGTTTGGGGAATTCCCCATTAATTTTCTTTCCCAGCAGAAGGAATGCCTTGATTCTTGAGTTACAGAAATTCCATGTTACAATCACAGAGTAGTTGCAAGGGACCTCTGGAGACCCTCATGCAAACCTTAAATAAGAAATTTAAATAACAAGTCATTTTAAAGGAAAATGAGCAGCCTTATCTATCAATTAGTGTATGCTGCTGTTCCACAGCAGAACAACTCCTGAGGCCGTTTTCCCTTTGGATCCTCTCTGCCCACCAGTGCCTGTCCCCCAGCCCAGCGCCTGAAGCAGCTCGGCAGCCCGCGGCCGCAGCGGGGCTCTGCTCGAGGCCCCGGCCGGGCTTTGCACCGTCCCTTGCACGGCAGCTGCGGGCAGGGCAGCTGCTTTGTGGACAGAGGAAACCTGGTGAAAAAGCTTTTAAGAAAAACATTTCCTCCTAAAGCTTGTGTCAGCAATGCATTAGAATTGCTACACAAAATCTGTATTTCCTACTTTTATATATATATGTACACATACATATTAGATATCTACACATGTGCCTGCACACACACGTGCGTATATGCATACAGAAGAATTTGAATGCCGATAACCAGCTATTTGGTTAAGTTTTATTTCCTTCATACCTCTCTATCTCTGTATGAGTGTGCCCCCAGCAAAGAATAAAGTAACAGTCCATAAGGAGCTACAGGGTCTTCAGAATCTCCTCTGTATTTGTGTGATTAAGTTTTTCTTACATTTTAATGAATTTATTAATTAATGGTAAGATTGTTTCAAAGTGATTAAATCATATAGAAATTTAAAAGAAGTGATCTTAAAAAAAAAAGTGTGGGGGAAAAGATAACAAAGCAATGTATTTTTACCAAATAGTTTATTCCATATCAAGATGCTCAATATACATTTTATTCATTCGTATATTATGTCCTGCAAAAAGGAGGAAGAGAGACTACTCGGAGCTATTGCACGTGCTGCACAGAGAGCAGCGTCAGCGCCCCGGGAGAGCGGGCAGGGGAGCCCGGGCACGGAGCCTGTGGCCTCTGCCAAGGGGCGACGGTGACAGACACCCTGCCGCAAGAGCGAGGTGACAGAGAGACCCTCGCTGCGCTGAGAGGGGACTGTGCAGTCTGCCAAGACCCAGAGAACCACTGCGTTTGGATTTCAAACAAGCCAAAAAGGATTTATCCGCCGACAGCACGGTAAGATGGCTGTTTACAAGTGCTATTATTTTTATTGTTCAGTTCCTATTCTAAAGGTTTTCCTTTCTGATTGTATTTATAAAAGAACCAGGTTTTGCTTTTAAAAGCCTTTTGAGCACTTCTCAGGTGTGTTGGGAATGATTTAGTGATAAGCAGTTATGACTGTCTTAGGGCCTTGTCATACATCTTCTCCAATTTCTGTGGAAGTACTTTGTCAGTTCCTCAAATTATTTATTTCCATCCATGAAAGCCATGATTTTCCGATTAGGAGGCTTGGAACTGCAGTCTGTGTTGCTGCAACTTTTGCTTACACAATAAACACACTTCTAGAGAAACCGCACGAGGCATCCTGCTGGCTTAACATATTAATTTTGTTTCATCCACTGGTGCTGAGCCAGATTTTGCTATCCTTATGTAATATTGAAAATTAACATCATTTACTAATGATGCTGCTATGTTTGTGTCATAGTAACTGAATCAGAACTTTTCTTCTTTTGCTTATTAGATTTCTTCTGCCTTTACAACTTGTTAATATAATTAAATTTTATTTATTAATTAATAAATACAACTTCTTTTTTTTTAATAGAAAAAAGCTTTTGTTTTTACTGTATTGGTGCCAATTTAGATTCAATTTGCACTCTGCTTTCTTCAGATTTTGTGGAGCTTTTAGTTTCATGACAAAGAACGGCATCTCTGTCAAAATCCACATCATAGAACTAGGCCTGTGGAGGCACTTCATGGAACCTTGCCCTGCATAGCTGCAGAAAGAGCAGAGAGTCCCCAGTAAAACTTCCGAGCCGCTACGCAGCTTCCCGTTCGGAGCGCAGCCGAAGCGGCCGCACGTAACGGGAGCCGGCAGCTCCTCTGCGCTCTGGCTGTCAGAAGGGAAGACTCCAGGGGTGGTTCTGTGTGATGGGCTCTGTGCTAAAGAGCCTCAGGATAGCAGATAATAGACTTCCGTGTGACTCCAGGAACTTTTATTCTATTATTTGACTTGCAAAGACATGAAAAATTCCTAACTGCAGCCTATTCAATTTATAAAGTCTTTTTATGGGCAAAATACTAATATTGGAGAAGATAGCAACAGATTCTGCTTTTTTGCAAAGAGATAAATTTTAAGTAATTCTACTAAAATTCTTAATGTAACATGACCTGTAAAATACCCATAGTTTAAGATAAAATATGGGATAAAACAAAATAAAGGAATCATTTGAGGCATGCCAGCATCAGGACTCTAATTTAGAATTGATTATTCAGCTTGCAATATTGAATGTTGTTGAATGAACTGAATGTTTGGTCTTCAACATAAAATTGGACTGATACTTTAGGCTTTGTGTTTTGAAAATACACAGATTAAAATCAACAGGCAATCGAATGCCAAGTACCCTCTGTAGTGTGAACAAATCCATTGAACTTGCCCACTTCATATGTCTATATTTATTCTGTAATATAGTAGGTACTATTTAAAATGAGAAGGATTGATGCGTTTAAATGGGAAATGTTTTTTGTGAGTTTGTCTAACTTGGTCCTCAGGAGGGCTGGCCAAGCTGCTCAGCAGTAGCTGGAAGTTGATTACGATGGATATCGGCGTTCTGTCTGAAAATGGGTTTGAAGTGGAGCCTTTTACATGCAGCAGACTGAAATCTGTCATTGCTACCTGCACTTGCATAATACTCTCCAGACGCCCTTTAGAGTAAAATGATTTTGTTGTCGAATGTACAATTTCCAATAAGCCAAGTGTTCTACTTGGCAGTCCAAGCAGAGGTGGAAAATGCAATCTAGCCTCTCCTGCGTTACTAAATAGCAGGAGCAATTAAACAGCATTTCCCCACGGGGAAGTAATGCGCTCGCCTCCCGTGGTTTACAGCCCTTGTTTCTCCTCCCTTTCACCTGGTCCTTTTTTCAGCAGTCGCTCCAGGATGGCCTAGAGAAAAATGCTCTTCCCCTTTGAATTGCTCCATATGTAGGAGAGATGCTTTCAAATTCATGGCAAGGATTTGAGACCTTAGTTATGAGGGATATGAAGAGCTATGAGATTCATCAGAGACAGGGAGCATTTATCGCATCTGCAGTGTTAACATCAGTGGGAAGCATAGACACGTATAGATGATTTGTTTGCCTTGTTATTGATTTGTAATATTACTATTGGGCAGTGTGAAGGTGCAGCTCAGCAGAAGCTTTCAAAAACCTATTTTACCTCAGCAAATAGTAAGTTTCTCACCTTGTAGCCTACCCAAAAATATGTTTTTTCCCTGGTACCTGCTATGGCTTTCTCCGGGAGAAGAGGTCCTGTGCGTTCCTGAGCGGGCAGCGCCTTTGGCCAGCGGTTCAGCTGGCCGTAACGCTCCGTGTCTGCCGCCTGGGAGGAGGCTGCCGCAGCAGCATGAGTTATGTTACCTTCAAGCATGAAAGTGTGGAAATGAGTGAAACTGGTGATCTGCAAACTGGATGTGCTCAGTAGTCTCAGGGAAAGGCTTTGGGACATTGGGGCATTTAGGACAATATTTCAAAACAATTCGGTGTATGATCCTTCTTTGCCTTTAGTATGAGGCATAACCTGTAATTCTCTGGGCAGATAAAGGGATGGCTGTCTAGAAGCCTGCACTGGTTACAGGTGTGTGAGCCCTTCTGTCCCAGTGCCCAGGGCGCTCAGCACTATTACTGGTCAAAATTATTTCTTTATCTCATTTCCAGTTTGTGTTGCAGCTCCAGCAAGATTGCCCATGGGCATCAACATTTTGTCCCATTAAATTGGCTATCTTGAGTATCATGGGAAATTAGCATTTGCTTAAACAAAATAGAATCACATTATAATGAAAGCCTTGGGAGCGAGCAGCCTTCCCTAGGAAGGGTGGGTTGAGATTTACACCTGTAGTAGCAAAAGGGTCTCTTGGCTCTGACGGCTGTTCAGTTACTTCACTTGATTTTGTTTATACATCCATAGAACACTGCTGCTTTCTCTCCATGCTGATACTTATTCTAATAAACGGTTTCAGTAAAAATATTCACAGAGTGGTATGTCAACCACCCAATCAATATTTTAAAATACAGAACTGCCCTCTCTATGGCACAGAGCAGGGCAGCAGGGCCCGCAGGGGGTGGGAAGGGCCAGAGGAAGCTCCAGCACCCACCGTTTAGTGTCTGCCAGGGCAGGGTTTGCACTTCCAAGCTCAGTGGAACTGCCAAAGCAGTCTTTAAATAGCATCTGAGAGATATGAAAGTATATTGAGTATACTTGAAAGATTAAGGTGACATTTATGGGCTCTGTTTTGTTTAATTTAAACAGTAAAACTAGAGTGCAAAGATACTAAATGTTTTTATGCCTGCTTAATTATTACACTGGGCAAATAGTCTGATTGAGCCTGCTTTTCCATTCACTAATTGTTTAACTGGATCCCCAGATTTATCTTACGGAAGTACTTGCGGCGCTATTGTTCTTTATAGGAATATTCACAGTACAAGCAAAGTGGGTCTTTATGGGTGAACAGGATTTATTTGCTTGCCGTCTTGCTTCATTGTGTAATTGCTCTTTGCATGCTTGTTTGCAAAACTCAATATGGTGCAAAGTTAAAAATCCATGTATTTTATGGATTCCTTACGATATGATGTTGTTGAAAGGCTAAATGTTATCACAGGCAAATACTTAATCAGCAAACTGGAAGAATCAAGATTGGTTCATGATCAAAATAAAATATAAAGGTGTTCTCTAATTGATTAGAGTGGCTTGGAAGGTTGGAAGGTTCTGCCGAGCAACAGATTTTGACCAATTGGAAAGAATATAAACCCATCATCATATTTGCCAGCCAAAAATGATATTTCATAGTAGTTCAACAGTCTCTGCTCATAGGGAAATTAGGAGGAAGGGAATAAAACGTCATGTAGGAAACACCTGCTGGTGTGAGGAGCGGTCCTTGGAACCTGCCAGTGTAACCGGAGCTGCGAGTTGGGGGTGAGAGGAGAAGTCCTAGTGAAGTGCCGTTTTCTGTAGCGCCTTTACTTGTCTCCTGTAGAAGAAATTCATCCAACACTTTTTTTTTTTTTTTTTTTTTTTTAACAGGAAAAACTAGCTTGGGGGAGAAAAAAGCATCTCTTTGGGCCAAGAAGCGTGTCATCAGCTTAAATCTAGCTTTCATGGTGTTGCACATGTAGGAAATGTTAATCCCCTGAAGAAGGAAGGCCGCTGTGTGTTTTAAGCCTGTGATGCGGGAAGGAAAGCTGTCCTTATGCCTAGTTTGTCTCTGGTGGGCTTGCAGTTGCAGAAACAATTTTTCCAGGTGAAAATATTGTGGGTTTTGGGCAAAATATTTTAGGTTTCAATCTAAATTTTTCAATCTCTATCAGCTTGCCCAGGAAAAAAAAAGTAATTTTCCAGTTAACTGGTTTCATGAGTACAAGAGGCACAAGAAAAAAGTACAAAACAAGTAGAAAGCAGATTGGAGCTGCCATAGAGCAGACTGGTGATGCAGAGGGAACCTACCAGCCTGTCTAAACTCTGTGTCTTTCTGTATTTTTATTTTAGTTATGCCCAACTATTTGTCAATTCAAACTGGAAATGTGCTAAAATATAAAATCTGCTACGAGTGAGTTGGGATTCGCCTTATTATATAAGTGAAACCTTTCTTTAATTATTTAAAGCAGCACACACTTGCCGTTCCTCGCTCCTCCCGAGGAGTCCTCGGGAGTGTTGGTGCCCCAGGAGCTTGTGCGCCCCAGGGAGCTGAGCAGCCCTTACTCGATCATTAAAGCTGCCGAGTGCTGCGTTCAGAGAGCCGCGTGTCCCCCACGGAGGCACTGCAAGGAGCCCTGCGTAACACTTTAGTGAGACAGCTCTCAGGGGAGCAGCTCTCGGGATACTTTGTGACAGATCAGTGGAGAATTAAAGAAAACTTATTTTCTCTGGGAAAATTCAATAAAGGTATATTTATAAATAACTTATCTCCATACTTCGGGGGGTGGGAGGGTGTTGCTGGAGATGTTTCCCCTGGCAATTATATTTGAAATGAAATAATTATTTCACTTTTAAGAATACATCTAGTAAAATGAAATGAAAATGAAAAAGCTGTCAAGCATGCAATTGTAATGCCGTGGTGTGAAAAGCTGGGAAGTGAAAAAGATGGCATATTGAGAGAGACATCTAATTTCTGGAGTCCTGAAGTTTAATTTTGGCTACACATTGCATTCTTAATAATAGAAGAGGAGAGGGAGGAAGATAAATCGGATACAGCTTGTCGAACAATAGCTTGTGTGCCTCAGAAGTAAGAGGAAAGCAAGAGACGTACCAGCCTGCAGCTGGGGAAGCTAAAAGCCTTTCTGCTCTAGAGGTAAGGCCTCTTGCTCACAGTCCCACTCTAATTCTGTTTCCCTAAAGGCATCCATGTCTTGATGGTGCATGAGCAATGTACCTCTAATCCCCAGACACCTGGTAAAGGGAGGCTGCGATTTCTCACAATTTCATTCCGTCGTTTTTCAGGGTCCAGGCAGTTGCAGTAAATGCCATCTAACCTGTCGCTGATCTGTCTCAGCTCAGAGCACCCAGCTAGAGCCTCGCGTTTCTGTCCCACTGGCCTTACCTTAGAGCATCCACCAAGGACTGGAAGGCACTTGTGACAGAAGCAAATGCAGAAACCGCTACCAAAAAACAGGTCGCCCAAATAAGTGCTCCTGCTGTGACTTCAGACAGCAAATTCTTCAAGTTAACATAGGGCAGTGGGGTTTCAAGCAGCCAAAGGATAATAAATAAATAGTAAGTCAACGTACTTCAGTATGGCCTTGCTGAGAGCTTTGGACAGACAAACCACCAAATTCCAGATAGGCAGCAAAATCAAGATTTGTGATGAGTAAATTGGATAAGACTGAATGAAACAGAATCTTATGCAGACAAATCCCACACATTTTTAGCAAAGGCTGTTTTCATTACCATTGCTTTTTTTAGTTGCACTAGGCTCACCCACAGATGCTTAAGAAATGTGATTAAAGTTTCTGTGCCAGGTGCAGGAAAAGGCAAGGAGGAGCTGGGTGTCTGTCTTTTAGGTTTCATGGTGCGTTCATAGGAGGGACTCTTCAAAAGATTGAGCTCAACCTTGAAAACGCACCTGTAAAAGCCTGTGACATCCCAAAGGTACCCTGTTGCTTTATACAGACTACGAGTGCTCAGGGTTATAAGGAAAGTGATGATGATTGTAACCTTACAACATCCTCTATCAAAAGTGACATGGCCCTACCTGGGAAAATAACCGTCCTCCCAAGCCCAGCAATAGCTGCATAATTTGTCCAGGTAGGCAGCAAATCTGTGAGACAGTGGGATTTCCTTGTACTTCTGTGCTCCAAACTCACTCCGAGGCACATGGACAAAGGGTTTTTGAGAGCACACTTGGTGCCATTTAGAAAACTGTGTGTGTGTGTGTGTGTGTGTGTGTACAGTGCCAAACGTTAAGCTCATGGGTCTATTCAACACGGTCCAAGCAGACGCCTGTTGCTGTAGGGATTATCAGCGTTAGTGTCTCCCGTGGAAGAGCTCTTGTGCTCTAAAGCCGCCCTGTCGGATCGCCCCCGCTGAGGAGCGAGCACAGGAGGGGTCTTCCCCACAGGGTGGCCGGGAATCTCTTGGGCACCAAAACACTTGTCTCAAATTCCGCAAGTGCCGGCGTGAGGCTGTGCTTGGTGTATTTCCTGGCTTATCCTCCTGAGTGTGACTGGGCTTTGGAGTAAGAGCAGAGGCAAATATTTAAGTGTTATAACAAAGGAGTGAGAGTGGATGAATTGTAAATTTGGGCAGCTTTAGAGCTTAATAATAGAAAAGGCAGAAGCTTTTAGTAGTTGGTGTTTCTTTACCCCTCGGGCTTTGCTGTAACACACTGGTGAGCTCCTGGTGTGTGATACAGCGCTGGAGAAGTGCGAAACCCCAAGGCTCCCGGTTTGCATTATTCCTGATGCCTTTTATGGCCTCTGAGAAGTCCTAAAACTAACAATTCATATAATTGCTGCCTACAGGTTCTCCTTGGCTTAGCTGAAAGCCATGCCTGTGCAGGAGGCATTTGTATCACTTCTCAGAGAGGCTGGATCTTCAGTGCCAGGGTGGCACTGGGAAGAAAAGACTAAAAAGAGATAGCAGAATATTCCAAATATTCCAGTCCT
This sequence comes from Crypturellus tataupa, assembly GCA_034781795.1. Lineage (NCBI taxonomy): Eukaryota > Metazoa > Chordata > Aves > Tinamiformes > Tinamidae > Crypturellus > Crypturellus tataupa. The sequence goes on from JAWLRI010001044.1 coordinate 646,706, forward strand.
CGGAGCATGATGTGTTTTACACAGCAGCACATATCCCTTGGTGAAGGGATAGGTTTAGATAGGAGGAACTGCTCTGGAGAACTGGCAGCTGGGTCTGAGACGTGGAGGTATCAAAGTGGAGGGCAAGCTGACAAGGAAGGGAACCTCATCCTGTGGGGAGACATCTGGAAATGAAGGGACAGAGTATATATGCTCTGGAAGATACAACTTTAAAAGCTTGGGCCACTGTAAGCAGTTTTCATATTCCTCGTAAATTTTGTTGCAACTCAAAATAGTTAAAGCTCTTCTTAAAGTCCTGTCTCTTGGAGTCATGCTACTAGTTGGAAATTTCATCTTTGTTCTGATTTTTAATGTTATAATTAGATAGAATAACAAATGAAAATACTAAAGGATTGTTGATAAAGGCTCAGACTAGAATAAAATAGGAGAAAATGATTGAAGTGTCCAGGTTGTAAGCTTTTGTGGAAGTGAGAAGGCTCATTACATAAATTTCTGTGTGTTTTCATAATACTTTAAGTATTTCAATAGATGTTTGAGAACCATACAAGAGTGTCACTATATTTCTGTCATCTACAACTCATGTTTAAGACTAGGTGAACATCTTAATACAATGAAACTTTTCAGTTGTTTAAGAATTGTACTGCGATGATAAGAAGCACTAAAGAGGGGCAGATTTTACCACTGCTTTTATGCATTTGAAATCTTGTTTCAAACTTTGGCTTGAATTTCAGTACTTTAAGCACCTTATCTTTGATCCTGAGGTTTTTTTTGATCCCCACTATGGCAGTGTTCATCCTGTGTGCCATTGCATTTCCTGCTCTTCTCAGCAGGATGGACAAAGAGGCAATGTGGTGTTTAACACCGTGCCTGCCCCGGAGGCAGAGCTCTGTGCACGCTGGAAGCAGGCTGCGTGCACAGAGCAGCGAGTGAAAGCTCGGGCAGGAGCTGTCTGCCAAAACAAGACATCGTGTCCGTGAGAGGAGCTGCTGGTCCCGCTGGCGTCGTTCCGGGCCGGCACCCACCATGGCTGCACCTGCCGGTGTCCCCTTGCTCACGGGTACGAGTCAGTGGCCATCGAGGAGGGAGCTGCGGAGCTGGCAGAGCCGGTTCGGTCTCGGCCACGGGCAGGCACGACCTGGCGCGGAGCAGCCTGAAGAGGCGCCGCCGCGGAAGCCGCTGCCTTGTCTTCCTCCTCTTGCACCCGATACCGGCCGAACAGCACAAATGCCTTCTGCAAAGTGCGAGCGAAAGCGTGTCCTGAGGGGTGACAAACCATTACTCTCTCCTTGGTTTACACACATCTTTCAAGGATGTGCTTTTCTACTCGGAGACTTTCCATTTCTATTTTGAAATTGGGTTTATTTTGTGATTTATATGGCTGCTGCTGAGTATAAGCTAAGGAAGAGCTATGGTGTGATGCTCAGCTATAGCTTGGCCATTTGTTTAATTAGGTGGCTTTTTAGCATGCACATTGTAGAGGCTAATTAGGAGAGCCTGGCCTGGAGCCAGCCTATTCCTTCCTTAAAAACCCTGTTGCTCTACTGTGTTGTTGGAACAGGTTTGACTTTCTGGTGCGGGCTGGGAATGAATAATACCACAGGTGGCAAAATGTGAGCACAGAGCCTTACCTGGCTTGTTGATAAAGAGAGACTATAAATCCTAAATGGATGGTACTGGCAATTGTGAAAAGTCAGTTCTGTTCCTCGCTGATTATCAGAGACGTTTCAGAAAATGTCCAGCAAAGCCGCAATCAGAGTAACTGCGTGACAATTGCAATCACGGGCTTGTGTGGCCTTTCTGGAAGTAGAACAGCTATTTGTTACACAGCTGTGGATAGATTTGCAAATGCCCTGGCAGCAGCAAGTTTGTTAGTGAACTCTGCGGCTCTGTGAAAAGCTGTCTAGGGGTTAGGAGTAACATATGGACAGAAACGTGTGAGGTCCATTGCAGCGCAGCTCGGCAAAACAGGGAGTGGTATCCCGATAAATGCCGGCATCTCGGAGCAAGGAAGCCTGCAAACCAAGGCCTTTGCTCCTGCTGCTTTTCCTGGCTTGTCCTTGTCATATGGGCGTATGATGCGTATTGATTCCCTTACAGACTTCATTACAACACCCAATATGAAATTATAGATTGTTTTGCCTAATACAGGATCTGGTCTATCATTATTTGCATTATATAGAATAATGTATTATAATGACCAAACCTAAGAAAACTTGCGTAATTTATTGCCTTTCAAAGGCAGGATTTTTACCAACTATGCAGAACATGCAGTGGCCAAAGCAGGAGTCTGCTGCATTCTGTAACCTTTGCTCTGTTAGCAGGCATTTATAGCAGCCCTGTGCCTTTCTTCAGGCTCTTGACCATGTTTTAGCACTATTCCTCACTATTTCTTCAGCCTGGTAATGATTTCCTTTCTGCTCCATATACTCCTAGGTGCTGACTACATGAACCCTAATGCTCAGCCTACACCAGGGAATTGGTTTACCTGAGTATTTACACCTGTAAGGCCAATGCTTAGGTCAGTTTGTGTAGCTGAATGGGACTCATAAATGACAGGGGAGCCAAGAGACCCAACCAGACTGGCAGACTGTGGCCTGGGGGAGGCGAGGCCCGGTGGCACTGGGCAGGGAAGGACACTGTGACACCATCCGTGTCAGAGCAGGCAGTGAGGATCCCGGCGCTGGGCCCTGCACAGACACAGGTGTCACCTCTGTCCTCTGCTTGGGCGCACGGGCTGTGGTCTCCCTTCTACCCACCTCTCGCTGCGCTCTTCTGGCTCTGCTTCTCCTGCTTGTGCTTGTTCCCAGGCACAGTCCCGGGGACTTGTGGCCCTGTTTCTGTTTCCCTGCTCACCTCGTTCCTGTTGGGAGATGTTCTGCGCGGTTCTGCAGAGCTGAGTTGCATCTGTTCTGGAGCCTAGCGGAGCTCAGAGGCGCAGGAACGTGCGCATCTTGCTGACACGTCGCAGTGACACCGCCACGTGCGGGGCCTGCGCTGACCAAAGGCTGTGGAAGTCATCTCAAAAATGCAGAGCTCGGCAGCAAGTTCAGAGCTTTTCTGAGAGACTTGTGGTGGCCTCGGTCTGGCCCAAAGTGCTACTCGCTGGGCTGCAGGTGGAAGTAGGTGCTGCTTGCAGGTGTCCCATGCAGATCACTGGGGGACAGGCGGGATGCAGGAGGTTAATGATGATGGTCTGCAGAGGAGTCAAGGAATGGCTGTCAGCTGCTCTGCAGGGTCGCTGCCACTTCAGAGCCCAAGGGCAACATGGTCTGACATTGCCGCCTGCATCCCAGAAAGGGAAAAGGAAAAACACGGTGGCAGCAGGAAAGCTGAGCCTGTAGCACCACCGTGCAGAAGACTGCAGGGTGAGAGCCAGAGAGGAGGCACAGCCAGAACCAGGAATTAGAGCCAGCAGGAGCAAAGAGAGATTGCCCAGGCGTAGGGATCAAAACCTGATCTTTGGTGAGTTCATAGTGTGTGAGAACATTGGTGACTTTGGTTGTCCAAGAGAAAAAAGGAGTTGAATGTGTGCAGTGTGGCCTTACTTTATCATTAGGGGCTCTTTCACAGATATGTAATCTTGGGGTTATTTGGTGTCATCTTGATATTATTTATTGTTCCAGGTCTAGGGCTGACACACTCAGATGCAGTTTGTTAATCGACTGTGGTTTCCCAGGTCCTTTTCTCATTCCCAAAGGACTAAGGTGATCTCTTATGTGTTGGCAAAAATGTGCAGTTCCTCAGTCTGCTTTGGGCAGGCATCAGTGTTCATTATTTGGGAAGGATAAAATACCAAACATTTCCGTTCTTCGGGAACTTCAGGATATGGCTTTTACAGCTCATTATATTTTTCACGTTATTGCAAATAAAGGTATTTGTCAGTGAATGATGTTTGGCCTGTTGATCAGCTAATTTTATGAGGGAAACAGTATGAATATATCTCTGGGTAGGTAAAAATAAGCTGTCATTCCTTTCTGCTGTAGTAATGATTGCAGTGAGTTTGGGAGTCCAAAACTTAATTTTTAATCCTAAAGAACAAAAAAGCCCTTAAACCACTAGGAGATGGTAGAGGGAAGGATGTGTGGAATTAAAAAAAAAAAAATCCTCAGAGGATGAACTGTGTGGAGAATTATGATTCACACTGCACCGCAGATTGGAGCTTGTCTCATGCAAAGAATCATCAGGAAACAACAAGCAATTAGGGCTGGAGCCGGAGCACGCCTGCATTTTTAATGGCAGGAGCCAATCCTCGCTAGACACGTCTGTTTGCTCTAGCGAGCACGCCGAGTTCATCTTGGATGCACCGCCTGAAGAGCACCGTTCTCTTCCTCTCTGGCTCTAGTGGAAGCGTGTAAGAAGACAGTGATCTTGCACGAGGCTTAATATTTCAGGCACTGCTTATCCAAGTTGGCATAATGTTAACAGAGCATTTTGGCGCATGCATGCATGCTAACAGATTGCAAAGCCAAACAGAAATCCAAGGAGAAGAAGCTGTTCCTTCAGATTAATGTCCATTAGGTGATGTGAGCCAGCCTGCTCTTCCCCCTTGCATCTCATCCTGTGATCTGTCTGGGTTTTTCACCTGCCTCCTGTTTGCGGGCAAGGTGAGGTTATGCTGCTGGGTGTGAGGCTTATTCCTGAATTAGACTCAGCTGCTCTTGCACTTTGAGACTTGAGCATCGATTCCCAGCTGTGCAGCTCAACCAGAGCAAGGAGAGGTGAATCTGGCATCTCTTTCCTACTGCTTTTGTCCAGCCACGGCCCTTCACTCTACTCACCAGTTTCCACTAGCTGTGAACCAGGAGCAAGCAGTGGTCCAAAGTAACGAAACTGTCAGGTATTTCTCATCCTGGGATGAGTCCTGCAAAGTGCTCTTGTCTTTCCCAGGCTAGTGGCAGCTTGAGGCTCCCAAGTACCTTAGCAGGTTTGCCATGGGAGGCAGGGCTGACCCAGGACTGCACTCTTGCACGGTAGAGGTTCTCCTCAGAAGAGGTCGTGTCTTTCCTTATTGGCTCAAATGTAAACCCTTTGCAGGTTGATTGTCATTAATGATCTAGGAAGGACCTATGTCCTTTTTTGCTAACAGCCGAATTCCTACTCTTTCTAAAGCCACATTTCACTGTTTTGGGAAATTCTGCAGTTTAATGAGGCAAAAGTTCCTTGTAAGAAAGACAGTTCTGCTTGTGGTGCTGTTTATTTTCATATAACGCTTCATATCTTTGAGGTTGCATAGCTTGGAATTAACTAGACAAAGTAGAAAGCCAAAAAGCAAGTGAAGTTTAACATCTGTCAGTCATTCAGCTGACATAACGGAAGGGAATATGGAGTTATTGTTACTCTTTTAGAAAACGGAGGCTTGCAGATTGGAACAGCCAAGGGCAGAAAATCAAAACACTGTGAAAAATGGCTTTGGTGATTTGGGTTCGTCACCTTTTGTGGATTCCATCCCAGCCCCATACTGCCACTCTAGGGACACTTTGGCTTTCTAAGGATAACAGGGAGCTTGAAAGTAAGCAACAACTTGCCCTTTCTGTGCCGTTAGGTCTTGCTATGAAACACAGTGTGAGGGACGCCCAGCAGTATGCACAGGGCATGGTCCTGCCAGCGCCGATGGCCGTGATGTCCCTTGGGGCAGGGAGAGCCCATGCGGTACTCCGTCCACTCCCCAGTTCCTAGTGTGCCGCTGGGAGCAGCGTTTCCCACTGAGGAAGTGTCCACATCTCCTCCGACACAGGAGGCAGAGGGCCCAGGTGTGAAGCTTCTACAGCACCAAACAACCCGTTGTCTACCTGCTTTCCATGGAAAAACTATGAAACGCAATGAAGATCTCAGTAATGAGTAGAAAACCATTCCTTGACTTTTTGTTTTTGGCCTGTAAGCGTTGGTGGTGCTGGTTTCAGGTGTTTGGGATGGGTGTTCACAGGGTGCATTCACGGGAGCATGATGCTGTGGCAGGTCAGCCCAGCCTCTGCCTCCGCTTGGAGGAGTCGTCTGCCCTTTCCAGGCTGGGACCCGCTCGATGGCAGTGAGAGGCCTCGTGCGCGTGTTAATACGACTGGGAGCTGCTCTGTGTGCCCTGCTGAGCAGGGCTGTTAGCTGTGTCTGCGGCAGGTGCGATACTCGCAGAGAATATGCCTGAGCTGCAGTGCAGAAGTAGCATTATTTCAATGGGGGGAAAAAAAAAAGAGAAATTTGACCATAGAGAATGCTTTCTCCAGGCAGAAAATTGCAGGAACAGTAACAACATGGTCTTATACGTGGTCTTTTTGCTGTCTGTGCCTTTGTATCAGTGCTTATTTGTTTCATACTGATTAAGTGAAAAGCTTTGAAGTCAGCAGAAATGATTTACAGTTTAGTTCTTTAGAAGAATAGTAAAATTAATCAAAATATTTTAAAAATAGAAGATAATAACACGAGGTGCTCATCAAGATTTAGGACTAACTGCCAGCTTGATTGAGGACTCTAAAATTAACTTTTATATTATTTTTGTGTAGGCATGTGCAAAGCATAACAGGATAATTATCAAACTGAATTGTCACTGAAAAATGATTTAACTGGATCTTTGTAGTAGATTAAAGCAGAATGTCTTTCCCTGCTGTAGATTTCTTCAGCAAATGACCACTCTATCTCCAGGCTGGAATCTCCTTGTTCGAGGCTGTTGCTACCTCAGATACTGTGCAAGGCAGAGGGCATTTGCGTACTTGCCCGTGAGCAGAAATACTCTGTTTTACAGCAGGTGTTGAAGTGGCCCTACATTTATCCTTGTTTACAGATTTACATCTCTGGGTGGGTCTGAAATCTGGGTAGCAAATAGTGCGGATCCCCAGCGCCCGCCTTAGCTTCATCATTTCGGGTGCTCTGATGTCCAGGTTGCTGGTGGCTGTGCCAGGGCCTCCTCCGGCTGCGCTGGGCTCGCTGACGGCAGCGGGAGCAGCTCTCCGGAGGCTGCTGCTCCAGAGCCTCGCTGGGAGGCGGCTGGAGATGAGGCGCTGGGAAACGTTTCCCGGATTGCGCAGCCCTTCGGAGCTGCATCACTTCGTGGCACCAGGACATGGGGGCTCTTTGAAAGCCGATGTCAGCAGGCTTCGTGCTGTCCTGCACCACTGCTTGTCACTGCTCTCTCTGCAGTTTTTGCCACTTCAGAGCAAGGGATGGGATCAGCTGAGACCTGGAATTAAAATGTATTTGCCATCATTTTCTCCCACTTCTTTCTGTGGCTTCCTGTGGTTAGAAATGCACTGAAGAGTCTCTTTATGGGCAGTATGGTTTGCACCCATCATTAACCTAGCTAATTACACCTAGTTTAGTTGATGAAATTAGCTTCAAAAATGCTAACAATATCAAATGCAAACAAGCTATGATTAAAAGAATTTACTCATAATGCTGAGCTGTAATGAAGCCATTTAACTCTAAACTGCTCTGTTGTAAAATTGTAAAATACATTAATATATCATCGGCCTTCCACCTCAGAAAAACAGCACTACTTCTTTATTAAAATTAGCCTATATTGTATAGGGCAAATATATTGTTAGGAAAAGAAAGCAAAGAATCAGCTGCTCACAGGAAAAGTAGAAGGATGTTTCATAGAACAGTGAACTGATAGGGATTTGTGTAAGACTCAAGTTGGTGCTCTCATTCTGCTGGCTTTAAATTAATATTAAAGATGATATAGCAGAAGCATTTCAGAATGGATTAAATATCTTCTTGAAATTAAATCTATGTCAAATTTGAACTAAACATCTGTAAATTCCTAGGCAAAAAAATTCTTCATATCTGGGGGAAAAAAAATAAGCTCCTTGTTCTGGAAAAAATCAAAACAAGAATCTTTGTTCTGTGGTGTTCTCTTGCAGGAAAGTCTTTTCCCTGCTCACATAGAGAAGCAGCTAGAACTTTCTCCTGTCCTCCCGTGACCTCAGAGTCTTACCTGGCTCATCTCTTCTTTCACTTCGGTCTGAACTTCTTCTGAATAGAAAGTCCCCGCCCCAGCGCTGTTTCCTGAGCCATGAGGTACCTTAGCCATCAAGGGGAACGGAAACTTTCCTCCTCACTAAATAATGAATTAACAAGCCCAGTGCAGAGCCAGCCTGGCCTTCCCGGGGAGCTGAGCCTGGTGGCCGGGCAGCAGGAGGGATGAGGCCTGCGGAAAGGCAGCTGGTCCCTCTGGCATCGCCCTGGGCATCGCTCTGCCCATCCCCTCCGTGCTACAGACAGGGCTTTTCATCGGGGCCTTCAGGAGTTCCCACGACTTCCAGTGAGATTCATTCATCTTTCAGTGAATTTATGTATTTAATAGGCACGAGGAGCTATTATGAGGTATAAGCAATTTGACCTGGACCTGAATCAAGGTCCCGCGTCCAGATTTTGCAGAAGCCTGAGCCAGTGTTTCATAACTGCTCCTTTACTTGTACTGCTGACCAAACTGCCTAGGGTGTTTAGACCTGGGTCGAACTACGTGCAGGCTACAGGAGAGCACTGACTGTAGTACGGAGATTTTGTTAGGAAGTGTGTGTGAAACGGGGCTCAGTTTAAAACCTGCCTCTCATCTTAACCAAGCTGATGTCAAGTAGTTTGCATAAAGTAAGATCTGCTCAATGTTTGCAGCAGAAGTAATAACTCCTGTCATGTTGCAAGAAAACTGAAATTAATCACTTTATTAAGGTCACCACTGCATTTAATTTCATTCATTAACTTCAGGAGCAAAACAATATAAATAATGTCCTCTGCAGTAAAAATTTCCTGGAATTCAGGGATATATGAAATATCCAAAGAGAAAGAAATTATAATGAAGCAAAAATTATAAGGAGCCAGGTTGGTAGAAAGCCCCTAAGATTTTATAAATGTTTCAGCCAACCTGGGGTAGTTTCATGTAGTCCTGGGCCGACCGCAGCACCAGCTCCGTGCAGCGCAGGGACCAGCGCGAAGCCTCAGGCAGGTCGGTGCTCCTCAGCTGAGTTCTCGCGGCCTTCGGTTGGTTTGCTGAACGCAGGGCACGGCTGCAGGGCGCCTGCAGTCTAGGGGGTATCACTTACCTGGGTTTGCCGCATTCTTCGTGCATGCAGTAAGGCGCTGGCCCCAAACACAGCGCCACGTTTGGGCTGCAAGGACCCAAGGAAGAGGAAATGCAGATATTCCGGTTTCCAAGATCACAGGTGTTGTGAATGAAATGACTTACTGGAAGAAAGCATCCAGAATTTGATGTGCATTTTGCATAAGGATGAGCTCAGCTAAAATGCATCTTTATGCAGCCAGCATTGTGGGTATTGCAAATGGGAGCAGGAAAGGCCGTGAGTACAAAGTTGTTCCTGCAAAAGCCTTGGTATTCCCATCTCCTGAGCAGGCAGCATTAGCTGCGCTGGCGTTCAGGGGCTGGTTGGGCTGCAGATGGCACCCAGCCCCAGGAGCCGCCGCTCCGGCACACGGGCCGGGTGGGAGCTGCCGGCGCTGCGCGCGCTCGCAGGAGGCAGACAGCAAAGCCTGCCCTCTGCTTCCTACGCGCGTGCCCATCGCAGTGCGCGCAGAGCAGCGCACGGCACCTCTGGCAAATAAATGATTTCCAGTCTGGGCAGATATTAAAAAAAAAAAAGAAAACTAATTACAGCAGAAAGTATCCTAGAGCTTCAATGTGGTTCTTCCCTTAAAAATAAATTAAAACTTAGTGTTATCAGTCCAAAGAAGGAAGAAAAGGATGTTCCCCTGAGTATAGCTGCTTCTCTACTGTGGCCTGTTTGTGTAAAATCTGTATGTAAAATGGGGCAGAGCTCACCTGTGGCTAGGTTGAATGCTTTTCCTTATTTGCAAAATAAATACCCACACTTTCATTCTGTTATTCTGTCTAGCTCTTTACAGTACCGTGCGCCAATGCCCTAGCAAGCTTAAGTCAACAACACGAGGCCTGTGGGAAATGGAGTTGGGGACCAGCATAGCCCAAGGGTAAGGCTTCTCCTGCAAACAAGGAGCAGGAATGGACAAGGAAAGTGTCCGCGTGCAAACTGCGGATTGAGCGGCTACGGTTGTGCCTTACGTGTGTGGAGCGCTCTTGGGGAGCTGGGGAGAAGCCCGTGGGCTTCGGAGCTTGCGCTGCCGAGGGAGCGCCCAGGAGCAGCTGGGAGCTGCCCAGCCCTCGCCAGCACGGGGCTGGGAGCACTGTCACTGGCCCTGGGCATCCAGCATGGGGCATCTCTCTGCTCGAGCATGTCCTCGTGGTACGCATCTGCTAGGTAGGCACTTAAGCTTTTTCACTTTTTAATTAGGCTATATAAAGAGCAGCATGAAGAGCCCTGCTCGCTCCAGATAGCTACTGAAAAAGGCTTTGTAAGGGGGAAAAGACCCTGCTGCCCCCAGACGCCTTGGTGGTACCTCCACGCGCGCTGCAGGTGGGAGAGGCAATGAGGTGCCTCCCCGGCGCCTTGGCCGGGTACCCGGCATCGCAGGGACCCCTGCCGGCACCAGCCCTCAGTAACGGCTGGGTTGGCCAGGCAGCCCGTGGCTCTGGGCCGCGGCCTTGTTTTGGGATGCAGCTACGCTCTCGTTGAGATGCAACTAAGCTCTCATTATTTTCCTTCCTCAGTTAATTTGTACTGCTGTGCGTCTTTGTTAAATTTCCCCAGCATCAGCACATATGAGCAGATGATTAAAAATTCTTTCTGATTTACATGATAACACAGATGACTGACCTTGTGCCATGCTGCAGCACTTGTCGAGTGCTCCTTCCATAACAGACTCTGGATCTTCTGCCCTTTGTGCAGAGCCCTGGCTTAAGCTTTAGGAAGGGCTTCAGGGCTGCGCTCACCTCCTCTGAGTGAGGAACATCAGCTGGAGCTGACACTACTGCACAGCCTTGGGAGAGGCAATGCCCTTTCCTCTGTCCCACAAGCAGAGCAGCATTTCACTGCTTGCGCTGGGCACGAGCATGGGCACGTAGAGCTGCGAGAGCAGCATCCCCTCTGCTTGCCTCTCCTCCAGGGGCAGCGAGGAGCAGATGGAGGGAACGGATCTCATTCCTTGGGATCAGCGCTGCCAAGCCCTGTGCCTGTCACACCGAGCAGAGACACTGCTGAGCCTCATGGGCACCTCTGTCCTTACGCTGTGTGGCTGTCGGTGAACAGCTGTCAGCACTGGCTCCAAGAGATTTACTGCTTCAGCGTTTTGGAATTGCAGGTCAATCACTTTGAATCACGCATCTTGTAAGGAAATTTCATTCCGAATTCCTGTGGTATTGTGGTAGCAGCTTTACGAGCAGTGTGGATTGAGATTGCTGAGGGAATTAAGTAATTTGGGGGTAGAAGGGAAAATCATATCTACTAAGCAAGCACCTTTCAATCCCTGCTCTAACTGTGGTGGGATATTGGCAACGGTGCAGCTGGCGATACCGAAGAAGCAATTTCTGCTAATGGTCAGACAGTTCATGCTGCCACCTACCTGGGTGGTTTCTGATTAATCAAAGGACAGTTATCTGTAAGATAGGCAAATTCATGGTCACAAACATGAATTCTGCATTTTTCAGTGATATGTCGATTCTGTAATGTAATGCCAGTGTTCATGCAAATACGGTTGTCTCTGCAATGTCACTTTTGAAGCATGGGGAAATAATACTTCAGTTCCATAACCCTACAGTTTACATAGTCACTACCTAAATGCTTTGACTACAGTTTCCAAACTATCTTTCAGGTATTCTGAAACTACTAACACAGCGTTTGTCAAAAACAAGCATGAGTTTCTGCAAAGTAGGGTGCATAATCCCTCTATCGGGAAAGCTCAGTCAAGACTTGGTGTCTCATGCGATGCAAGAGTTAGGAACATGGGGCTTATGGTGGTGAGAATGGCATTGCCTAGGCTGACAGTGCATGTGTGCAAGGAAAGGCAAAGCTATTTGCTGTCTGCTGGAAGGTGTTCAGTAAAATCCCGTGTCTGTCCTTCCATTAAAGTGTGATGGCAACACGTGACAGAAGTTGTTCTGCACTCGGGCCGGACTCTGGGCTGGTAACTGAGAATCGTGGGCATCGTTCTGTGTGGAGAAACGGGTCCACGTGCATGGCCCTTATGCGTGTGTTTGAAGTGGGGGTGAAATCGGCCGCGTGTTAACTGTTGTGGGGTCCCTGCTCTCCTGTAGTACTCCTCAGGCACCCCCGTAGATCACAGGTAGAGAATCCCTCCATGCCAGAGAGTTGTCCAAATATGACTACCCAGTGTTCAGATGATGACTATCAATCATTACAGCTTAGATTAGCTCTCAAGTCCACGCAAAGACAGATCTCTCCAGTCTTCTTCCTCGTCACCGCTATTGATGAGGGCCGGTCAGTGGACTCATTCACTTTGATAAAGTCATTGTGGACGTTTGATTTAAGCCTTCGTAATGCAGCAGCTCTCATGGAAAATAACTTTTTTTTTGTATAGGCATAATAGTAGACTGAACTTAAATTCTGAAAACAATTTTTTTTACACTCTTTTGTCAATATTGTCTCTTGCAATATGTGTGGCGCCTGTAGTGTACTAATATTTGGTGCTGAAGTAATGCACGTTTATTATTTATATATTCAATGTAGAAAAGCGTGGCTGCTCGCAGCATTACCACCAGACACAGTAGGGGGTTTAGCAGCTGCAAAATCCAAAGTCGTATTTACATACAGGTAAGCAAGCAGAACAACAGAGTGCCTCAGATAGCTTAGTAGACATAACCTAACCTCTTCAAATGACAAAATTCCAGTGTATTTGCAAAAACAGATTCATATCAATAGATAAACAGATTCAGGCATATAGAGATTGCGCAGCTCATGACTGACGTGAGTTCAATGGCTCACGGCTCTCCTGATATAGCAGAAACATTAACAGTGTATGTAACTGCTCAGCAAATGCTGCACTATTCCTGGCACAGAGGAACCTCTGGCACAGGTAATTTCACATACCTATTGCTCAGTTGGAGCAGCAGGACATACGCTTACAAAATGCCCAATTTTATGCAGTGTTTGCACTGAATTTCTCTTGCAGGACGTTCAGCATCATTTCCAGTAGCCTGTATAGACACGCAGTGGTAGCTAAGCTTTCCCTGGGCGTTTGGAGCCTGCTGAGCATGTCTGCAGCATTGTAATTTTCCACAGGCTGCGCTTTGCAGCCCCAGCTGTAGCGGCTGCGCGGCGGGAGCGGCGCTCGCTCTACCCTGACTTGCCGTTTTCGCATCTGCCGTTGCTGACTCAGGCCGAGCAGCAGCAATTAGAGCCTCTGCAGTCAGGTCCGATGCGAGCAGTAACCCCCGTCACGTGAGGCGTAATTGTTTTTCTCTAAGCCGATCTCAAGTCATTTTGTCTGCCTTATTTCCCAACCCGTGTGTAGCAATCGGCTCTCCCAGGGCTGCGGGGTAGCGTTCTGCTTGCTTCCCTTAGTCCTTTCCTTTTCCCAGGTTTGCTTTTTCCCAGGTTTTCCTTTTTCCTTTTCCCAGGTTTGCTGGGGACCGCAGCAAGGTCTGCACAGGAGGTGCAGGGGCTGGACAGGTTACAGGGTACCAAAGAGCAGGAGCAGGGTCTGGGCTTCCTCGCGCTCAGCAGGAACACGGAGCCCCGGCGCAGGCAGAGATCAGCTCATAGCAAGGGCAGCGGCTGCCGTTTCTTCTTCAGCTCCGAGGAGCTGAGCAGGGAGAATGCCAAGCTTCACCTGCCTGTCGTAAATCATGGGGAATTTTACTTTAAGCTCATAGGGGATGAATGTCTATCCAGGTGACCTGAAGCTGTTAAAAGTAGGGCAGTGGCAGTGCTTCTCTTTGAGCTTCAGACAGTTTGGTTTGTGGTGGCTTTGGGCAGAGAATAGCAGGGCTGTGGGCAGGAGTAACACGTGGCATCCCCCGTCTCTAAACTACCAAAGGTGAAATTCATTTCTGTGGGATTGATGGGATGAGCTAGCTCTGCGGCTGGGCAAGGTCGGGCCTGCCGAGATGGGGCCCCTGAGCCCTCCAGCCGCAGAAAGGCAGTTTTACTGATGTTGCTGAAGAGATGTCCAGATGCTCTTCTTGTTTTGTGTCTTCAGGCTGCTGCCAAATCAACTGGGAAGCCATTTTATACAGATAAGGCAATTCCTCTCTTGCATGGATTTATGTGTAGTCCATATCCTGGGCCTTTATGTTCCAGCAAACTTTCTTTTAAAGGTCAGGCCAGACATTTGGGAAGGCATTCTGCCTCTCTGAGGGACAAGACGCAGCTTCATCCCGATTATGGCACCCAGTTGCTTAAGCAGAGTGTGAAGATTGATCCTGTTGGAGAAGAAATGTTCAGCAGGAGAGAGCTTAAGAGTAATTAGGAACAGGGGAAGCCGAAAAGGCAGCTTAAGTAGAAGCAGAGGATAGTGCGCAATAATGATTAGCCAGAGAGATAATATGTAAGTGGAGAAAGGAGTAGCTAATTTATCAAGATAAACAATGGGATAAGTTAAAATTAAGGGCAACAGCAAAGGAAGTGATTAAAATCTAATATTGGTTAAATAAAAAGCTATATTTTGTGATAGCTACATTTTTATTAATTAATAGAGCCCGAATGAGCCTGTGGGGGAATGCAAGGTATTGGTATACACGGACCCATTTGCTCCACGTATAAACAAAATTGTTTGGGTTCTGTTTTACCGTCAGCAGAGCACGTAGCAGTGTAGCTGTGCTTGTCTCCATGGCAGTAACCCTTAACAGGCTGCGTAGTGAGCGCGGGAGCGCGATGCCGGCGCTGGGAGCGGGCAGCAACTCGGGTGTCCTTCCCGCTGTCCCGGCACACGGCTCCTCGCGAGAAGCTCTGTCTCCTGCAAGGAGTCAGCCCGAGCCCTGGCACTGCCCCTCTTGGCCAGCTAAGTGCCCGGGAGCAGGAAGCAGATAGTTCCCTGGTGCAGGTGGCAAAGCCCTCCTGAGCAGCAGGTTTTCACCTGCTTTTCTGGCACTAGAGAGGCAGGTGTTGCTCATGAGGGGCCTCCCAGAGGGTCACACTGAGTCCCTGAGCTGCCCTGGTGCTTGGGGAGCTTTCCAAATAATAAAGAAAAGGGAAGTTAACAAAGGAGGGTGGGGGACAGGCTGCAAAGATTGAGGGAGGAGAAAGCATTGAGCAAGCTCTTATATCACAATATAAAGGAAGGGAGATAAGGGAGGTGGATTTGGATTTTTCCTCATTTATGTAGCTTCACACCTTTCAAGGAAGCTCATCACTCGTGCAAGGAAGATCAGTCGCTTGCAGTTATGTTCATGAGTTTAGAGATTTGCTTACTTAATGCTGTTTTCAGCAATTCTTAGACCAAAAAAAGGAGAGTGGTTTGATTCTCCAGAAGAAGAGTTTGGAGTAATGTATTACTGATTTGATTAAATGCTCACGACCATCTTCCCTTTTGCTTTAGTGTGCAAGGACACAGTGAAGTGATGCAGAGGTGGGACGTGGTGATGTGACAGGCCTGCTGCTTGTATGAGCATCGTCACCCCTGTTTCATGGCCTGAGAAAGGTAAATAGAGTGAAGTTAGACAGTTTGTCCTGTCCGTCTCTGCCAGCCGTTGGCACGATGGAGAAGGGTAGTTTTGTTTTCTGTGTCGCCCTTGATGCTGTGCTATGATGATGGGCAACAGCATATTGAATATTCACTGCCCCCCCACTTCCTGTTCCAGTGTCCAGAGTGGGTGGTTGGGGTTCATGTTTGCTCCAATGTTTGAATATGACCAATTGCAAGACAGGGAGCTGGGTGAGGCAATGAGTGGAGAGGACCTAAGAGCATCACAGGAAACATCTAGCAGAGCAAGCAACATCTGTGCAAGTGCCTAGTCTTCTGCAGGGTATTTTTGAAATGATCAAGGACATTTAAAAGGGGGGAAATTCATCCACAAATGAGACCAAAGGTCAAGGGAGTCTCCCCAGTGAATCTACCATAAAAAATGTTCATGGCTAACTAGAGAAAGTAGGAGTGCAAAATGGGTTAGAGCAAAAAGAAAACTCCCCAGTGTTAGCTTTGCTGTTTGTTTAAGTGCCAGCAGCCACACATCATTTGATTGCAACCGCTTTGTACAGGGAAAAGACATAAAAGATTGTGTCCTTTCTAACAGTGTATCTGCTCCCTTTGAATCTGGCAGCCTATCTTAGTAATGCTTCCAAGGCAGAACTTTAATGGGAAGCTGAAAACTATCCAAAATTTGGGTTGTGTTCATTTCTAACATTTAGCATTCAATAAAATATATCGGAGGGCATATGCTCCTATAATTTTTTTAATGCTGTGGATCCCACTGAGAAGATAATCGTTTTTCCCAGGGTGACAAATTCTTTCCAAACCTTGTTTCACTGCAGCAGGCGTTGCCATAATGGGACTGAAAGTGATGAAGACCTATGGCAGGTGAAAGATTTGAATAGGAATAGTGTTTTCATTATTTAAAAATTAATAATGGAGGGGCTTTCTGCTTTAAACAGTAGTATGTGTCAGCAACAAGGTAAAAACTGTCATGCAGACTGTTTGTTTATGTAGATGAAATGCACTATAAGAAAATCTTTTCCCATGTTGGAAGAGTAAGTGAAAGAGACTATAATATCGTTTACATTTATATATCACCTTTCATTCAGAAAGAGCACAAACTGATTACAGATTGCATTAGATATGGGAAGCACTTCACCCGCCACGGAAATGCAGTCGGCCCCAAGAGAGAGATGTAGCAGGTGTTTAACAGCATACAGCACAGTAGTGTGAACAAAAATGTTTCTGCCAGATGAAACAGTGGGCAATTTTATGCAGGCAGAGATGTGTGCAGGCTGAAAGGGAGCCCAGGGTTTGAGTCAAAGAGTAACTGCACCCAGATTCTGCTCGCCTTCTTCAGCCTGTGAGTGAATGTGGCCATAATTAAACACAGACTTGGACCACTGGCTGTTCTTTACACATAGAGAGATTTCCCCACTGCCCTCCCTGCACTGCACAGTGCTGCCCTGTACCAAGGGGAAGCAGCAGGCACTGAAGGCAAGAGCCCAGCTGAACCGAATCTGAAAAGCGGAGCAGCGAGTTAAAGCTCCGATGAGAGACAGCGCAGTAGGAATGGCAATACAGCTCCTGCTCCCATGTTTTCCTTCCCTTTTCGCTTCCCATTATATCTTTTTCATAAATGGTTTTACCCCATTTCCTGCAGAAATTTCAGAGATTCTTTTTTAGTGGTGAGTAACCACACCTGAATGTCAGGGTATCTTCCTTGGATGGGATCGCCAAGGCCAGGCTATGACCAAAAGGAAGTGCTGCAGCAGGCGCGTTGAGCATCCCTCGTGCTGGGTTCGTAGGTCAGAACAGTGCAGGCGATATTCTCTGTGCCCAGGTCAGCGAGATGTAGTTTTGAGATACTGCTGGCATTTGGCTTTCTGGGCCACTGAAGAAGCGGTGAACAGGCTAGATCTTTGAGAAGGTCTGGTCCAAAAAGGACTGCACTCTAGTGGCCATGACATGCTAAATTTGACATCTTTTTCTGTATTTCACATCCACATCTCCTATTCAAGTTGTGATTTCCACTAATACTAAATGGATTTGCATTGATGTCCAAACTTCAGCTATCTTCAGATGTGCACAGTAAAATTCTTGGGAAAAAACATGTTGCACATGTCTTTTATGGTTGCATAGGGAGTCAATGGCAGGATCTGGAACAGAACCAGAAATCCTGAATCTCTTACTACTTTCTCAGTGTGCTTTTAACTGCTGGATGTTTGCACCCTCAGTAACATGTTTCATATCCAAGCTGCCTTCTGCCTCCTTCAAGGAGCTGTGTATTTAGCCTCTCTTAACTCCACTTTAGTACACACAAAAGGTAATCGAAGTGTGGCTAATGTCTGTCAGGATAGAATTAAATGAAAATTACAGCTGGCTACTGCATTTAAAATAATTTGTGATTCCACAACTGTGCTTTCCATCTTCCGATGCATAGTTCTTGCTCCAAGAAACGGAAAGGTTCATTCCCCCACAGTTCTATCTTTAATGGCAATGAATACATTCATTCTATTCATTGAGGGCAAAGAGCTTTCAAAAAGGTGCTTTTTTTTTTCTTTTTTTTTTTTAACCTTCAAAGTCCTGTCTGGAAAGGTAGAATCTCTGCAGTAAATAAGCAGAGCGTGTTTCTACCTCTCTTTGACCACAGTTGGGTATTTCCTTCCCTTGGCGTAACTGTCACAAATGATCCATAAAATATCTGCTCACTCACCTTATCCACATCGCTGCGTGCCCTGAGCGTCACCTCTGCCGAGGGGAAGGAGACGGGGCCCTGCTCAGCAGCAGGCGCGCACGGTTGGCACCAGCACAAGTGACTCATCCAGAGTAAGAAAAGGGCAAGCGGCCTTTCCTGCTCCCTCCCAGGAAATCTGGGTCTCATTGAGTTGATTAAAACATCCACTCTGAAAAGCAGAACTCTCATTTCTTTCATGACAAATTATGCCAAAATGCAGTTGGCAGCTTAACATCTCCCCGAGCAGCAGGTAGCTCCTCTGAGAGAGATTTCTGTGCTTGCAGCGGGGAAGCGACGTGGGGCGACTCACACCGGGCAGTAGCTCCCGCCTGCCTCCATCGGGACCAGTGTAGTTAAACTAACTTTGTTTTTGGCTGGTTACCTAGTGTTTTCAGATTAGTTTGTGGCTGAGAGTCTCCATGGCTACCAACCAATTGTCCGTAATTTTAATTACTTTAGATACTTATAAAACTACAGAAATTTTCTCATTCTGCGTGTTTCATTTGTTCTTATGTGGATTTTGTTTTATTTTGTTTTCTCAACAACAGGGCTGCTTCACCTCACATACTTGAGGTGAATATAAACCTCTCAAAGAGGCAAGCTTGGGTTTCACTTAAATGTGAGTTTATGGGAACACTAAAAAGGAGGGCAGCAGAATGCTTGCCCGGGTACTGGAAGGAGGTGCAGTACTGAACCCACGTTGATGGGAAACCAGCACTTACTATGACAAGGTTCTGTTACTATTACTCACATGGTTTTAATTATTTCAAAACACACTCTCCAAATTATTCTGCCAGCTTTTATTACTTTAGTTAGTTAAATCAAAGTTCCGTTTGTCCATAATCACTACTGATTGGTTAAAGGACTAAGTTCATAAACAGATGAAGACCAAAAACATGACAATATAAATTACAGGACAGATTTTAATATTGATGATAGTTGTCTTGTTATCAGGAATTATCATTATTCTCTTGATACTAAGTCATTATAAACTTGCCGTATTAAGAGAGAATTGTGATTTGTATGCAGTGTCTAGAACATGTAAGAGCAAGTGAATCCATTTTTGGTTACTTGTTTTGTTAGATGAAGTGTCAGTGTAAGGGAATCTGCTGCTGTTTTACTGACGAGACGCATCAAACAACAACAGTTTGTCCTGCCTGTTGTGCATTCTGACACTACTCTACAACAGCTTTTTTACTGTAACTGCAGTAACATTTTCTTCTATGCTGTACTTTTAAAGATGTATGTAACTGTTATTTAGGGTTATTTTATAGTTGCTTTCAGTGTAGGTTTTATAAGTCATCTCGTCAAAAAAAACAGAGGACTAATGGAGGATCTCATTAAAGATCAGCCAGATTCATTTGGCATGTGACAGAATCCTCATTTAACAGTGAGTGTTATCACCGGTATTGGATTTTGTTACGGGCTGTATTATAACTTCAGTAATTTTAAAAGCAGATTTTGTACAATACTTCTTCTCTCAAGGAACACGCCATATTCTTACATATTTTTTTAAAAACTGAAAGATCTATATCATTTTGTAAGTGTGCTATAGGTAAAATGGCAGTTCTTTCCCCTAACTCTAAGGAGACTGATAGGAGAAGCCACTGTGGCCTGGAAACCCACATTACGTGCAGATGGGGAGGGTTGAGCAGGGAGAGGTGTCTGCACCTTATCCAAGCCAAATGCTGCTGAGGAAAGAAAAAAAACCCAAAGGTTTTATTAGATGAGAAATTCTTTCCCTTTTCCCCTGTCTGCCTTAAAACATTTGCATAAGAGATAGCGGTCAGGCCAGGAGGCATCCAGGGTGTTATCTTGGAAAGCTGCTCTACACTGTGGCAGCACATGGGGAGAGGAATGACAACTGTGCGTGAAGCAGTAGGAAAGCCGTTGTGAGCTCTTTAACTGGCGCTCTGAAGCAACGTAGTAGATCATATGCTCTGAAAATGCTAGAGAGGCACTGAAGGCCATGCAGATAGCTTTGCAGAACAAGTAGAGTACTTGAGACACACCTTAAAAAAAAAAAAAAACACGATAATTTTTGATTATAATTTCCCTACCACAGATAATGCCAGTCCTTAGGGGCTTTAGTTCAGTTAAGCTTCACTGCTAATGATTTAGCTTCTTCTGCTAGGCAAATGATGATATAGAGTCCTCCTTATTTTTGCTCTCCAGCAAAATCTTTTTTCTAACTTGTGCTGTCATGAGATGTGATTCTGATTGTGCTCCTGATGACTGTAGAGCCTCTTGGACACAGAGCACATCTGTTCCATTTACAACTCTCTTTCTCCTTTTTCCTTCTTGTTGGACCTGCTTGTGCCTCATCCATCTGGTCGTACTCTGGGGTGGAGCAGGAGAGTCTGTAGGGCTGAGTTTTCTCTGTGTGTGACTGAGCAGACTTTCCCTTCTCTTCTACAAGTGGGTCTTGTAACATCATTTACAATTGCACTCTCCCTCCTTGGTTCCTTTTTAACTTCTTGGGATCACCGACCTTCTGTTGGCTTTTACCCATTGTGATAGTTCTTTTGGCTGTGGAGGCAAAATCACTCATTTTGTGCAGTATCTTTTCTCCTGATCATTTTTATGTAACACCTTTTGATCATTTTTAATGTTCCCTACCCTCGCACACCTGTTTTCACCTGTCCGGAAGGGGCTACATTGTTAAAGATGGAATAGGAGAGAACTCACTTATTGTGGGCAGGATCCGTCACTAAACCTAGGCCTGGCATCACTGCGCACTTGTAATCCGTAATCAAACACTCCGAAGGGTATTAGATGTGTTAGCTTTGATGATGCATGACCTTTCCTAGGCAATATACCATTTCTTGGTTGTATGACTTTGTCTCCCGGACAGCTAAAACTGGAAATTTACAGAGTGATTCTGGAGAGAGCAGTAAATCACAAATGGGGAAGAAAAGCTTAGATTTCTCTGTCAGCTTGATGAAATGCAGGTTAAGACTAAAACTGAACTTACAAATATCTCACTGCTCCTACTTGTTTCACAAGCACAGGCTTAGCGATATGCCATAAGTCTAACCTATTTCTTGTTTTCTCTCAGTTGATGTTTTGCTCACAATTCCCTCATTTTTGACTGACCAAAATCTTGCTTTTCTTTATATCACAGAGGCACTGCTTTTATGCAGGCAGTAAAATAGCTAGCAATGTTTGCCTCTTCCAGTGACATTTGTCCTTACAGCTACATTTTTATGTTTGAATTTCACTTCGGTTAACTCTGTGAATGTTGTATTAATGGTCCACAATTTGACATCCATTTTATCAGAATCTGGTAGAGCGCCCTGAGGGATCCCAGTGGAGATGAGGATGGAATTGGCCTCAATTAATTATGAATTTGGTGAGATTTACTGTCTGTTCCCTGTGCCCTCAAGGTAGATGTCAGCGTTCTCCTTTGTACTAGCAGCGTGCGGCTTCGGGCTGGCTTTCAAGATGCCTGTGGTGGTGTCGCGGAGGCCGAGTCCCTGGCTCCTGCCTCCAGAGCTGTCCACGGGGGCTTTGCCCTTTGAGGGGACAGGAGAGTGTCCCCACCGGCAAGGAGGACACGTGCAGCGCTCGGAGCAGCCCCGCAGCCTCTCCCCAACTCCAGGTGAGTTCAGCTTGGCAGAGAACATCACTTACCTGCTGTCTTGGACTGCTGTGTTTTGCAGTACATCTCTGGGCTGGTTTCTAAGGGGAAAATAAAGGTGATGAAATGAGAAGGTTGGTGGGAGACCAATCTATCTTTCCAGCCCAGGTAAGAGGTAATTTTTGATGACTGTCTTTTTTTCCTCAGAGGAAAGCACTTTGAAATTACACCTCTTGTTTATAGTGGGAAATGTAAGATTAGATCTCTAAGACGCGTCATCCCAGCACCGGGACTCTTGCTCATTAAAATGAATGTGTCGGGGCAGAGCCGTGCGGAGTCTGCGGGAGCAGCTGCAGCGAGTCCCTGCCTGCCCCCACGAGGAGCCCAGCCCAGGGCAGCAGCGAGCCCGCAGGCACCCGCGCCAGCAGCATTAGCTTAGGTTTTATGCCATATGTTTTGTGCCGTATGGCTGTGCACAGATAAGCCCAAGGCTGTTGACGTGCAGAAGCTGCCCGCGAGCGTTCGGCTGCAGCTCGGGAGATGCTGCGTCGGGGTCTGCCGGGGTGCACTGCCCGCCCGTGCCTTGGGTGCCCCCTCGGAGAGCTGCCCCAAGCCTCTGCCTGGCGGGCACGGGGACGGCTGTCACCCAGAGCCGGCCCAGAGAGAGGGCGTTAAAAGCCAAGGTGAAAAAACCACTGCAGCTGCAGATGCCCTGACGAGTAATGGATCCAAGCATCATCGTGTACCCACAGTACACTTACAGGCTTTAAGTTTTGTAAAGTGGATTAGAGACATTTGTTCATTAAGGAGATAAAAACCCTCTCTCTGGAACTCAAGTGTTTTATTTAAAAAGTTTGAATTTTATGGGTAGCAAAAGAACTATAAACAGAGAGATGAAATGGCCAGAGAAAAGCAGCAGTTCTGTAAACCGCTTTAAAAAGAACAAGAACATTTTTTCTTCTTAAATCCCTATTTAATGGATTAATATATTATTTTAAAAGATAAATGAGATACATGGATGGGTAAAAAGGCCTGTGATCAGGATCTCTGTCTCTGTTTTTCTCTTACTTACAGTTGGTCTTTCAGTAGCACTTAGAGGCACTGAGGGGGCCTCTGTGAGTCTGCAAGGAGCCTGGAGAAGCTTCACCTTGAGGGGAGAGGTTTACGGGATAGTGGGGAAGGAGGATGACAGAGACTCCAGCTGCAGATGGGGCTCAAGGCAGGTGGCAGAGGCTGAACCAGATCCCTCTGGCTCGCTCGGGCACTGCGACCAGCAGTATCCTGCCGCTCCTGCTCCTTGTTGCCTTTCCAGGTCCTGTCTTCTCCCTCTCCCCGCTGCAGTAGCTCGCAGGTCTTTTCAGTGCCACCAGCTCCTTAGCCGCTTCTGTGGGTTCCCCTAAGATTTATTTGACAGTTTTGAAAAAGGTTTATGAAATAAGCAGCATTTATAACCAGAGCGTTTGAGCGGTTAGTTAAAGAGCTTAATTACCTGACAAAAATAACCCCATCAGGAAGATTCAGTAAGAATTAATTGTGTTGGGAAACCTGGATTTATTTTTTTTTTCATTCAGACCTTGATTGGCCCTTCTAAATGAGCTAGCAGAAGTCTTTTCAGCAGGTATGTGAAATTGTTTTCCAAAGCCAATCTATTTTAAACGACAATCTATTTTTTCTTTTTATTCTTTTCTCTTTTTTTAATTTGAGGGGAGTAGAGGAATGTGAATGGTTCCAGGCTACTGTTTTGAAAAGCATTTTTTATAAAATGTTAGGAACTTTCTGTGCCAATAGCTGCAGCAGGGTCAGAGCAAGTGTTTTTTAACAGTACCCCTATGATTCTATGACATACGTGCTACCTTCTCCATGAGTGAAGTCTCTGAGCAAGTACCTTGTTGTGAAGCTACTTTGGGGTGCAGAGCTGCAGATCTGGAAGGACATTAGGGCCTCTACTCGGCCTGCGAGCCATGAAGCTGCAGCTTGGACAGCCCTATCCAAAGGCAACCGCTGTGACTGTTTTCCACCTGCATTCTATGCACGGGATGTTCTCAGCATTTTGGTGCAGTATCTGCTCCTTTCATGGATTTGTTGAATGATGGATGGAAGATGGGGTATTTTGCAGGTACATCCTAAAAAGCAATTTTTAAATTTCTGATATGATAATGCTTACTGATCCTGGAGACAGAGAGGACGGGCAAGAAATGTCTGGTTCCAGGTCTCTGGCACAGGCTCCCTCTGAATCTCTCGGTCCCTGAATTAACCAGGGAATGGAGCATTTCTTTTTCCAGTGTTTGTATCCTGTATTTAAGTAGTAAACTGTTTGAGAAAGGTTCGTGGTTTTTGTCAGATATACCTATGACAACTCCTTCATTTTCTAGTTCACTGCTGTAGTGAAGGAGGGGAAGCTTGCTAATCCTGCTGCCTTCGCAAAGTAGGTTTCTTTTTACCATTCTCTGCTATTACTGCCAGGGATTTTCTATTGCCGGTCACCAACATATGCCAGCTCAATGGTCCTTCAGTTTATTTTTCTCTTCCTGCAAGGTAGCCATTCATCCATGGAGTAATTTCTTCAAATAAGGCTTTTTAATCCAGATTGCCAGTTAATACCTGCAGGGCCAGCTTCCCACCTGATCAACTCAGGAAATTAAAGGAAACTTGGAGTGGTGCTATAAAGTTTTGATTGCAGAAGTTCTGAGGGACTTTTAAAATACCAAAAAAAAAAAAAAAAGGAGGGAGGAGGAGGCAGCAAGCTCTGAAGATGAAGTACAAAACAAAAAACAAATGCGTTTTGGAAGCAAAGTGCTCGAGCACTCACAAAGCATGAAACTTTCACAGAAGTAGCAGACTCTAGTATTCCTACCAAAAATAAGCAATGTCTTCATTCCCTCTGCTGTTTCCTGCTTTGCACAGCCTTTCCCCTCTGCCTGCAAATGCAGTCAGCTACACCAAGGAATTGTTATGGACTAGCATTAAACCAGAAAAACAACAGCTGCAAGTAGCCAGCTACTGTTGTATAGTTAAAGATTTTAGCAAGTGTTGCTTTTCTTTAGTTGTGCATTCTTGGTCTGCTCCTTTTAGCCTTATTGCAAATACAAAATCGTAACACGTTGTTGATAACCACAGTAAGGCTAAGGATTTTACACACCACTGCATGTGGAGGGTTTTACACCTGTTTATGTTTTCTTATATATGAGCATGAACCATGCCATAATGCCGTTCCATTTATTGGACTCAACCTTTAAGCAATCTGTCCATAATTGCAATAGAAAATGTTCACAGCAATTTGCCAGGCACCTATCTGGGACAATAAGTATCCTCAGTAAAATATGATTGCTATGCTCTGAGCAGCAGTAATAAGCAGAAAGCTGAATGTTCTTGCTCTTAAAGCAAAATATAATTGTTTCTGGAATATGTGCATTTGAAAGAAACCTCTGGGTGCTTTAACTGATTATAAATTATTATTGCATTTTGACTTTGGAATAATGCAATTACATAAATAATGCAGCTACGGGGAAGAGCTGGGTTAAACGGAAATTGTAATTACATTCACAATTGAAGAAATCCCATCTTATATGTATTTTTTTCTGTCACCCCAATTAATTTACCTGTGATTGTACAAATTCAGCCTTCTAACATTGAATTTTAACTCAGGATGGTTAAGGAAAGTTTGCAGCTTTGCTTAGAGTTTTGTCCAATGCACAAGTGCTGCTAAACCCATCCAAATTTTCACAGAGGTTTTGCCAGAAGTTTCTGACTTTGATTCACTTTTCTCTCCCCTCCACAAACATAAGTTCAGTCCCGGTAGCTGTGCAGAACACCGCTGTGATATGATTCATTCCTTCAAAATCTGCCGTCACTTGTGGGTGGCTTATCCGTCGGCTCAGGATGGCTCTTTATTTTCTGCTTTTAAGTCTTCCTTCCTATCTACTATTACTGTGAAAAGTACTGATGTCCAGCCACTCATTTAAACCTTACCTGGACATCATTTCTTATTAGCTATTTCTAAGACCGCTGATCTTCTTTTGCAAGCTCTCTGAGACACGGCCTACTGTGCTCGTCCTAACAACTAAAAGGCTTTCCAAAGCTCTTGCTCGCTCACTGTATCTTTTATTGCTGCAACGTTGTTTTGTTTGTTCTCGACAAATATAATTGTTTCCCAAACCTCTTCACCACGTCTGCATTCTTTTTTTCTAATCCATCACTTGACTTTTCCTTCACTTCGTGTTTGCATCTTGGCTCCATCCTCCCTGTCTTGTTCACACCCGGCTCTCAGAGGTCCTGGGCGTCCAGCGAGTGATTAGCATCAGTCCCTGCTTCAAACTCATCTAGAGGAGCACAGTTCGCTTACTGGACTTGCCAAAAAGTACATTCATGCCTCCTGCCACCAGCAGGCCTGGGAGGAATCCCTCGCAGGCTTCTGCTGGTTTACTTCACTCTTTGCCTTCGGGTGCCTCTTTCACTGTGGTGACCCTCCCTACGCTGGCGATGGAGGATCTCCTCTCAGCCGGGGGCGAGTTGTGCATTTACCTCCGCAGGAAGCATGTGAACAGGCAATTCCCACGGTGCAGCTAATGTGCTGTAAATCTACCCTCTAGCTCTTCTCTTCTTCCCCTTCTCTACTTATATGAGCAGTAACTTGCTCATACAGCAACACCATCAAACTTCACCTGTCACTCTCGCTTTGCTTTGAGCTAGGCTCATTTCTCCGCTTCTCCCTCGTTCGCAGACTGCACTGGAATACTTAAGCGGAAAGGAACTTTCTGTGTAGTTAATTATTTTGCTATAATGTTTCTATTCATTTTTTATCATGTAATTTTTTTCTCCAAATAAAACCTTAAAGGAAAAGCGTACAAAGTAAAACCAAATGCTTTCAATTGCTGATGCAAGGAATTCACAAAGCAGCTTCAGCTTAACAAAATGGAGAACAAGAAAGCATGTTTTATTCTATCATATATTAAAATTAAGGGAATGAGGGCCTCATTTGCTTAAAGATTGTCTATTAGTATTCACCTGGTGGCTAGCAGCCTTAATCTCACACCATTAATGAAAATAGAAGCTTATTAAATAGTAATTCTTTGTAATAGCGACAGGAGCCTGGGTTTGAACAGCTCTGCTGTAAGTTCTCTTGTAAATTGTTCATGATGATCACCAATAACAGAATTTTTTGTACATCTCCCCAGTTGTAAGAGCTTTCCCTGCATGTATAATCACTTAGGAGTGCCAGGCAGGGAAAAGCCTTGCAGACAAGGTTTCAACATCACATTTCTAGTGTTAGATGGCACAAAAAAAGCTGTTGGACACAGCGCAGGTGAGATAAGTAGATGTAGCTACTGCTTTATGTGTTGGTGATCTGACCCTGAACAGAAAAGAGTTGCTTGGAGGGACCAGAGCTCTGGGGCCAGTGGGTGTCGGTAGCTTTTGGCCAGCGTTGCACTGCTCCTGAGATGTCGCGAGTCCTGCTCAGTTCTCTGCTGTGGCAGCTGCCGCTGCAGGTCCCCTCATCTCCAGACCTACCAGCCTTGCTCCTCTGGCCGCACGGAGGCAGCTTCCACCCTCCCTTTGCCGAGGTCTCGATGGTTCCCTCCGCCGTGGCTCTGCGTAGGCTGGTTAGCAGCACCGCATCGCTGCGTCTAGGTCTGACGTTCATGAGCTAAAGTAAAGGACAAGGTACTGCGAAACTCAAATCCACAGCTGAAGTTTCCATTCCATTATAAATGCTGTAACGCACTCTTTGCTCTCTTGTTATAGTTCTCATCTGTTCCGCTGCTTTGCATGTTCTGAATCAGTGTTCATTTCATGCCTACCCGTGGCTGAGCTGCCGTTGTCTCTGCTGGTGGAGGGCTTCGAGCCGTGCGCCCTGCTCCTGGTACAGCGATATTCCCGTCCCTCCGCTGGGGCTTCTCTGTTACGGATGTTGCTGGGCCACGTTGTTTGTTTTGTGTATGCGTGTGGGGAGGTTGCTTAGTCTATTCCTTAGACACAGTTAATTCAATTACTGCCAGATTTTCTGGGCCTCTTGACATTGCTAAATATAGTTCCTCCGTTATAATATTATCAATTATTTAAATTTTAATTAGTGCTTGCATTAATTACATGAACCTTTGCTGCCAGGGGAAAGATATTTCAGTTTCCACAGTTATATGACCATGGTTCGTCCTCAGAGACCTACATTTTATTTTAGCTTTAAATAGCACCATTGCGAATGATCATCAAATAGCCATTGTCCTATGGATAAGTCTCTGTGGGTACATGTTGTGCGAGGACACATCTTCTCTAGCAAGTTGTTATATCACTTGGCTGGCCTGCAGCGGATGGAAGCAGAGACGCTCCAAAGCTCTGTCAGGACAGTTTTGTTCTCCCTATTGCCAGGCCCTAACACGTGGACTATTGGGATCCCTAGCGGCAAATCCCACGGCCCTGTACGCTCTAATACACTTGGGTGCCCTCTGCTCCGTCCACAGACCCCGTCCTATCCCCCAGGCTGCTGGAAGCTCTGGGCAGGTGAAGGCAGCTGTGGGAAGGGCCTGGGGGACCGCATGCTTAGCTCATAGGAAAGATGCTTCGGGAGTCCTTTCCATACGGGAGGCCAGGAGCGGAACCAGCCAGACTGAAAGCAGGAGCTGAATTCCGATTTAGCCTGCCAGATGAGCCAGCTGTCCCTAATATAAAAGCTTGTGTGAGAAAGGCTTGTGAGAAGATGGGAAGGAGGTTAGCGTGACATCTCAGTAATGACCCTGGTTAGCTCTTCTGTGCTTCACCCTCTGTTGCAGTCTGCAAATAGCTGTTTACAGATAAGATCTGCATCAGTATTCATAATTGTGCTGTGTTATTAGCTACTGCAGTTGCTTTGGGTAACAAAGCCTCTTTGTGTTCAGCACTTGCTTTTACAAGAGGTAGCTTAGTAGTCTACCATGGACAGTAGAGAATACTGAGGTGAAATACCTTGCCTAGCTTTTCCCTAAACATACTATTTATTAATTTCCCTGTACTGTATAAATACTGGGTTTGACCTAGCATTTGTGCTGTGGGCTTTCTGTGACTGTATCAAGTCTATGTTTTTCATTTGGTGGGTTTCTTTCCAGCAGCCACTGTTAGGGCTTTTGGGTCAAATTGGGACGCAGTGAAATGCTGGTTCCTTCCTCTCAGTGACGCTGCATTCCCTAGGACTCCAGGTTTGGGTGATCACTTGTTTTTTCTTGTGTGTGCTGCTTTGCGTTTTGAATGGTGAATGTGCCTGTAGATAAAGCAGCAAAGGAACGAGTGCTGCTTCATACTTCCTCTGCACAAGATACCGAAATTAAAGTGTTACCAATGGAGGGCCAAATTATTCTGGAAGATGGGATGGATCTCACCCCTACAGTGCAGAGAAGCAGAGCAATTTGCTCTACCCTCTTGTTTGTTTGTCCTCTTTCCTGCAACATTAATTCACTGTAGAGGAACTTGTAAGTATTTAGGACTGAGAACACTGTTTTGGCATCACTGAGTTAAGGTGACTAATTAAAAAATATTTAAATTACAGCTATTCTGATGGCTTTGTGGAACGATATGAAGTGCGGACTTAAGAGATTACGGCAGAAGGGCTGCAGCTCTTCCCTCTTGTTCCCTGTCAATACTCGCAACCGGCTCCGCCGCTGCTCGGCACGTGCTACACGAGCAGCCTTCCCGCTGCCGCCTTCCCGCTGCCTCGGGAGAGCCCAGCCCATGCGTTCCCCCTCTCCTGTGGAGCTGTACGTTTCCATTACCCAGCTACTAACACTATTTAAGAGAAAATAAAAACCAATTTTCTCTTTTTCTTTGCTCTGTGATGGTAGTCATAGGGCATCTTTCTTGGAAGCCATAACAAAATTGCTTTTGCTACAAAAAGGCATATAATTTTTATACCTAACTAAAAATAGAGACACACAAAAACAAGCACAGAAATAAATGACAGGAAAAGATATCAGAGCCATCTTCTGACACAGTGCCCAGTACAAAGGAGTGAAATGCATCCAGGATGGATGAGAGGTTTTTTTCATCGATATTGTAACAACAAAAAATACTGTCAAAAAATGTGATTTCCAATGTATCTTCTTGAACATACTCATTAATAATATTTTGTGCCTTAATTTCACTGGATCAATTTGTTGCTTTGGTCACAAGTAGAAGCATTCCCAACCAAAACAACAACGAACAT
Source organism: Crypturellus tataupa (assembly GCA_034781795.1). Classification (NCBI taxonomy): domain Eukaryota; kingdom Metazoa; phylum Chordata; class Aves; order Tinamiformes; family Tinamidae; genus Crypturellus; species Crypturellus tataupa. The sequence goes on from JAWLRI010001044.1 coordinate 676,634, forward strand.
TGAAGTGTTGATTTGTTGTTGTTGCAGTCAAATACCTTTCATTGGAAATATAAACTTTCCGGGGAAGCACATGATTTTCAGTGCAATGAGAATAATTTAACCAATGCCCATCTTACCACCAAAAAAATGGTTCCAGTAGATGATGTAGGACAATCTTGTTTCAGCTGCCTTCCAGCCAGTGCCAATCTTAATCACAAAAGGAATAAGAACATGAAAGAGAACATTGCAGTATCATGAAAGTGGTTTTGGAGAGTTTCTTTCCTCCTAAAAACCTAGATTTCCTGATTCTGCTTCTACCTGCGGTCAGTGCTTGAAGTTCTTCTGATATTAATGGCAGCCACAGCCAACCATATTTGTGGCAAAAAGGGAACTGTGATACAACTGTAGTTGTTACTGTCTTTCTTATGAGCTAGCAATGAATGTGGTTGTGACTCATTACAAGTTCTTTCTTAGTAGGTGAGACTTAAACAAAACATCAAGTGGTGGCCCACCAGTTTGGGGGTGATGACTCCACAGCGTTCAGATGGGCTGCGTTAAATGCTTCAAGGGAGTTGCATCACTGCCTGCAATAAGGCATGTTGTTTATAACTAATTATGTAGGGTTAGCATTTATATGCAATGAAAGCATACATTTTACAAGCCTGGCCTTAAATCTTCTGCGTGGTTATGGTCTGCATTATTTTTGCAGAAATACACGATATGCTCTGATTGACAAAGCAGTGTGCACATCCATTAAATATTGCATGAACACCAAAACCACGGGGAACATAAAATATTGAAGGTGAGCAAATGGATAGCTCAGAGAACGAGTAGGGCAATGCAGAGCTTTTCACCCGTAGGTCACCCGCTCAAACAGATGGCCTGACAGCAAGCACCACTTGGTAGCGTGCACTGGCTCAGGTGATTTAAGTTATCTGATTCCTATGGCACCAGCACTGGCATCGCACAAGCCTCCAGTAAGATGGAGCAGGGGATAGTCAAGGTTTAGGAAGACTCGGAGCTTGTGAACTCTGTGGGCAGAGCTTCGGGACGGGAGCCCCATCTCCGCGGGAAGGAGCCGCTTTCCTGCTGCAGGCAGGCGGGCTGGCACCGCTTGGGACGGCTGTTGGATGCTCATCCCAAGCACCTTTCCCGGCCGGCTGCCCAGCCTTTCTTCAGGACAGTTTGTGCTGCCCAGGGCACCTTCCCACTGCCTCCCTGGAGCCTTTTTCTGAGCCTGTCTCTCTCCTGCTTTTTCTTTTCTCTTCTCACTCCATTTTGGTCTAGGTTTTGTGGCTGTTCCTGCCTGCAAGGGAGAGGTCACTGATGTGTTTCTTAAGCTCAGAGATGTAAAGCAGAAGTTACTGTGGTAGAGGACTGACCTTCAGCGAGAGATCCCTGAGGAGCCCATTTACATAACGGCTGCTCTTTGCTGCTGCTCCTGACTGGACTCATTATAATTTGCTCCTTACCTCCCTGCTCCATGAATTTTCTACTTCAGCACAGAAATGCAAGTCCTTCTCTCACTGATACCATCTCTACTGACTTCATTAGAGGTCTTTCTGATTCTTGGGTGTAAATACACCCTTATCTCTGTCTGTATCTTCCTCCAGCAGGACACCTGCTTTATTGCAGTGCTGTGGGTGCCGTTTTGTACCAAACAGCTCTTGCTTTCCTCCCCGCCTCGCCTGTCGTAGCAAGCACAGCTGTTGTATATCCTCCTGCAGCTTCATAAAGCCCGTCCTTTAGGTTGCAGCAGGAAGGTTGGAGCACTGATACCTAGCAGAACAAACTGCTTTGGTCAAAAATCTTGAAACCTCTGGAAACTTTTTCGAAAGCGGTAGTGAACTGTGTTAATTCTCTCTTACCTGGTAATGGTGAAGCTAATGCTAATGAGTACAGTTGCTGCTTCTACAGGTCCTAGTGTAGTCTAAGGGTGTAGGATTTAATGTTCCTGAGATGCTAAAGAGCTGGTTTCTGAAAAAAAAAGATAGCTTTTCTCATTGGGTATAAATGAGGGGGCTGTTGACCCACAGCAGGAGAGCAAGACTGGAGCAAAAAGACTGGAATCAAACACTGGCTGCTGGAGAAGCTGGCCGTGCTCCCTAGGACCTCTTGCCCCTCTGTGCAGCTCCGTGTCCTGCAAACCTAGGGGGAGGGATTGCGCATTGGGAAGTCACAAGAGAAAAGGAGAGCATCTCCAGAATAGAGAGCACTCAGATTGTGCCAGCCCCGAAGGTTTTGTAGGGAGCTAAAAATCTTCATCAAAACAGCTGGCTTATTTACTCTGTTGAGTAGAAACAAGCAAGAAAGGCTTTTCCAAGGGATGGCTGCAAAACTGTTTTTCAGAAACTGCAAAACTGCTACACCTGTGGTTTGTGGCTAAGAGTCACAGTTGTTTAATGATGGGGAAGAGCTGGGGGAGTTAGTCGCAAAAACACATTTAATTTGATTTTTTTTTAACTGCTTCCAGGCAGGCAGAAGGGGACACCTCTGCTGCTGATTGTGCAGCAGATACCGCAGCGGCACCGTGCACTTTGGCAGCCAGCACGTCCACTGCTTGCCTAAATTTACAAGCAAATGAGATCTGTAAGAGCACTACAAGGAATTGCGCATGGATTCCATTTCTCTGCTCTAAGGTCATTATGCAGCACAAAATTAGGCAGCCTCAGCTCACAGCTGATGTCACTGGCGCTCCCAAGCCCTAGCCACTGCACTGGCTGGAGGAAATTCCCTCATTATTTTCCAGATCGTCTAGGGGAGTAAGGCAACAGCATCAAAAAAGGTAATAAAATGTACAACTCCGAGACCAGCCTTGCAAATGTAGCTTGCGGCTGCAGTGCAGAAGCCCCTGCTGAATTGAAAGCCGTATCTCTGCGCTTTCTCTGCGTGCCGCTCCGTGCTGGCTGAGCAGCCCGAGGCGGCAGTGCCCTGCGCAGGGGGTCCTGCAGGAGAGGCACCGCCAGCACACACCTCCGTGCCGAGCAGAGCAAGGAGAGCTGTGGGGTGATTGCAGTCTTTACACGAGGATGCCTGCGTGTATGGTTTGCACGTCTTAAAATACACCGTGGAGGAGTCGCCCGCGTTCCCTGCGCTGGAAGGAGCTCGCGGTGCGGTGCATGGCCATGAGGCAGGCTTGGCCGCAGCGCATTCAGGGCAGGAGCTCAAGGTACTGGGCAGCCGCCTGCTCCCTCGCACCAGCAGCTCGAGGCCCCGCAGCGGGAGCAATTGGATTGGGCCCCACCTGGGCCTTGTTTGAGGCACCCACATGCAGCTGTGTTGAGGCAAGGAGGCGGCACCACCCCGGTGAAGCCCGGCAGTAGCAACGGGCTCCTGGTGTGCAGGAGAATGGGTTTCAGCAGCGAGGGAAGGAGCTGATGCGATTGTGCCGAGGAGCTTGCCTGGTGTGTAGGGCAGCCCCTGAACTGCTTGGAACCCCGATGATCATCCCCACTGGCTGTGTGTCCGTGCGGCAGAGCTGGGTGAGTAACTGGCTGTTTGTCACCACCATAGGGAAGGAATGGGCTAGGCCACAGTGAAGCTGAAGAAATATTCTGGTTTTGGCAAAGAAAACTTTTGGGTTTGGTCTACGTACAACATTTTCTTTGCAGTTGTTTCCTCTTCTGGTTATTCAGCTGGTTTGTTGATCTCTTCCTCTGTTGAGGTAGAGTAGCCAAACCTGTTTTTTTTTTTTCTTAAAAATTTAATGATTTCCAACATACTAAGAAAAATTCTTCTGCTCCTTCCTCCTCTGGGGAAGCAATTCAGTTGGTTATTTCAGGATTTTGAGTTAGACCTTGTTCTCATCTCCTTGAGAAGTACCTTTCAGACTAACTTGTGCTATTTGTTGTGGGCAGAAGTTCATCCAGCTCTTCTGCATGCTCCTCCTCCCACAGTGGGACATGCTGTTTGTGTCTGCCGACCTCTGCTCTGGTGCTGCTCAAATTCTCACAAGGCTGTCTAAACCCTTGAGAAAATCTGTTGTGTGCTTATTTGAATAAGAGGCATTTCTAGTTCTTTGATGTTTCTTTAAAAGCTGTCAAAGAATGTTTTTAAGTCTTTTCTCCAGAAAAAAAAATGTTTCAGTAGTTTTTTTCTTCATTAAATTAGAAAGTCTGAAACATAGTATGAATTTGTGGGTGTGGCTCTTTTTAATGATATAGTATTAATAGTCTTTGTTCTTTGCAAATTTGAAACTAATTTTGTAGAAGCCAGAATCAGCGAATTGGCGGGTTTCCTTTGGAAGCCTCAGGGTTTGCTGTGTTTGTTGTGGTGTTGCAAGTCCATCCTTCACCAATGAGACTTTCAGAGGAAATGCTTCCTTACGCCCTGCATCTCACAACTTTTTGAACCCTGTACTTGCTGTCGTCTTCTGTAATGAGCCACAGAGCACGGACACCTTTGGGCACAGGACCCTTGGTTTCTGCACAGCTCGGTGACTCACGCGAGACTGAGGAGCAAACTGGGCAGTGAGTGCAGAGAATTCTTAAGGAATAACCACTCTGGAGAATTCAAAATGCTCCTCTACTTCTCTACTTTGAAACAAAGTCACTTCTTATAAGAAAAAGTGTAAAAATAGGGAATTTAATGATTGTCTGTGGTCCTAGACTGTTCTAACAAATGGATCCTGCTTACCAATTAGGTTGCATTAGGCTGAGCGGTGTATGCCAGTAGGGGCTTCAGGGCCGTGTTTCAGGTGACTCGGGACCTGCACACGGTGTCTGTGAACAGAAGTGGTGCCGCTCCGGGCTGCAAAACCTGGGAGGATCCGCAAGGGCTTAGCTTCACCTGCGCTTGTGGAAACTCTCGAGTGAGCGGAACGCGTTTCCTCCTGCCTGATCTGGGCTTAGGCTGGCTGGGCAACTGCGTGTGTGGAGAGAGGTGGGAGGGAGGGATGCGTGCGTGTGCCCAGCCGCTTCCCCGGGTGCTCGGTGAGGAGGCGGCGGCCGCCGGGGCCGTGGCGCCGCGCTCTGATCTGCAATGTCCGTCCTTGGCCGGCACGGCGGGCCTGCGCGTGGGCAAGCGGTGCCAAACCCGCCAGCAGAGTCGGCCCTTGGGATTTCTGTCACTAAGACTCTCATTAACTCGTGGTCACAGCCTGCCTGGCGCTCGCAATAAATAATACCTGCCCATCCTTGGGTATTTTTAGCTAGGTATGTTTTAACCATACATAATTTATTTTCTGACTGTGATTGTGGGGATAAACCAGGATTTCATTGCAAATCAAAAGTACCATGAATTGCTCCTTCCCGTATTTAAAATGTATCAGAAAGACATTTTCATTTTCCATCTCTTCTGGGCCTGCTAATTTTGAAGTAACACAGATATTCTCTCATACACACACTGCTTTTCTGGGCTTGCTTCAGAAAAGTTGTCAGAAGTCACTTTGTGGGTTTTTTTTTTTTTTTCTTTTCCATTTCTAAATCCATTTAATCTTTATGGAAAGTGTCAGATGAATATCATTGTACATCAAAGCATGATCTGGGCAACGCGTGAGCTTTCTACACCTCACATGAGCTTTTTGCTACTGTATTTCTGGCAGAGCAAGGGAAAGTATTAACAAAGAATCATTTATCTGACAAATTTTGCCTTTTTTCTGTTTGCCCAGAAATTGCCCAAGTCCTCTTGAAGCTTTTGGAAGCTACTGTAACTTTCTTTTTTAAGCCATCCACTGAATGGGATCTGTGAATAGTCCATTGTCACAAGATTGTACTTACTAGTGAAAAGGTGAGATTTACAGCTTAAATAGGTCATTTTAGACTACTAGAATTAAGCTAAAAATGACACACTCACTTGGACATACTAAAATTCATGACTTGGAGTCCTAGAAATGCATAAATCTCTTTGTAGCAGAATTTGAGAAACTTAGACCCAAAGGGTTATTTCTTGAGTAGTGCCCTCTGAATTACTGCAAATGCAAAATTTGTGTTGTTCTGGCAGGTGAGCAGCAGTGTGTCAAGGGGGTAGGTTCTTGTTGGGAGCCTTACATGTTTTGTTGTGTCAGTTAACGGGGTGTGGAAAAGGCCCATTCCCTCTGTTTTTCATGGGTGACTCTGGCCATGGGCATCTGCAGCACCTAGAGAAGGCAGAAGTGTTTGGCAAGTGCTGAAGTGAATGCAACTGGTGTCCCCTTTATGCAGCATTTTATAATTGCAAACCTCTTTAAGATCTTGTATATGTCTTCTAAATGGTGTATGAATAACTACTTAAATGAATTAATCATTAATCCACCTGACATAAAAAGCAAAATATTGCTTTGAAATGATAGGGCATTTCCTAGTTGCTCTTTTATGACAGGGGAGGAGAAGACATCTAAATTGGGTGTAATTAGAATAATCTCTGCGTGCCTTGTCGCAGGCGAGTCCTCGCGCTCAAGATGCTCTAGGCGCTGCTGAGACGTTTCCTCGGCGCCGCCTCGCGCGCGGGGCTCAGGTTTGGCGCTGCCGCCAGGCCCGCACCGGCGGGCGCTGCCACTGCAGCCCTTCCCGGGGCAGGTTGCAGCAACCGGTTGCAGTCTGAGGGACTCGTGTCCCGCTCGTGTCCCGTAAATGAATGCAGAAGTGAGGACACCTGCAAATGGAAAATGCAAACGCACAGTCTCACCTGGCAGAAGGGAGAGCCGCACGTTGTGCAAATGTGTGCCACGCAGAGCTTCGGGTTTTGTGTATTTGTCACTTGGGGCTTGACTCATTGTACCTATCTTTCGTATCTCCCTTTAGATTCAGTTGTGAGGCTCTGGCTCTCCTGCCAGCTGGAGTACCGCGTGTAGAAAACCCGGCACAGCTGGCAGGAGAAGCAGAGTGCCCTCAGCTCCTCCGCACCACGTGCAGGTCAGCAGTGAAGCAGGGCGTTAAGGCTTAGCAGGGCCGGTGTTGCTTTTCCCGTTGTGTCTGTATCTCCGAGCGGCACGGCTGCTCCTGGCAGTGTTTCTAGGCTGCTGTTACGCACGTGCGTGTTCTAGAGCCTTCTCCATGGCGCTGTTGCAACAACGCGGGTGCGTGAGCAACGTCGCGGGGCGCAGGAGGGGAGCAGAGCGCCGCGCAGCTGAGGAGCCCCATGAGCAGCCCCCGCGGTGCCGATGTGTCCCTGGCATGGTGAGAGAATGCGCTCGCAAGCAGCAAAGGGAGTCTCAATTACATGGTTACGGGGAGTTATTGCGAGCAGCCATGTGAAGGGAAAGGGATTTCAGATACCTTGACAGTGTCTGGCTAAATCCTTAAGCCCTCTGAAGTACCCTAATGAATAAGAATCCTTTTGTTAGTCATAAATTCCTGTAGACTAGGGTTTTGGTTTATATCCTAAAAAGACTTTAAAAAAACAATTCAGACTTCTAACTACAAAAGAGCTGTCCAACTAATGCCAGCTGATCAGGGGCTGGACGAGGCACCTGGCGATGGCAGTGGGAGGTCTGAGATGAGTGAGGATATTTCTGCCCTGCCCCAACGACCCATGGGGCTAGGTAGGCCGTGGCAGGACAGCGGCCGACAGCAGCGGCGCTCAGGGATCACTGGTGTTTCTAGCAGCCCGTCTAGGCTGGTATTTTTGACAGCCACTTCTGCTGAACCAGCCAAAGCTGCTGGGGCACAGGCCTGGATGAAGCTGAATTATCTGCGCGTGGGAATGCAGCCGTGTCTGAAGCCCGAGAAGCGCTAAGCCGGGAGGGCAGTGCCGTGCCCTGGCCCCTGACAAAGCGCTGCTCTCCACTTGAGACGAGCGAGCGCTGCATTTTAGGGAAGACAGTGAAGCGTGCACTAAACATATTTTAATTTGCTCGGTGCCTCAGAGGTCTGGTTATTAACACGATCTCTGCGCTGCCAGAATGGGTGTGAGGCGCTGTGGACGGCCCCGTAGAGGATGGCTCAGTGAAATGGCTCGCGGTGGAGGACGTGCATCTCCCGTGGCTGCCAGGTCCGAGTGCCCCCTGGCCAGGCTGCGCCGTTCCGCGTGTGGATGCCAGGCGCGTGCGCGGCGAAGCGCTCGTCCGGCTGAGGGACCGAGCCGCCTTGCTGGAGAGGCGTCTGCAGAGACGCGCTCCTGTACCCCCGACTGCAGAACCCCAAGGAGGTTATATACTTCCCTTGCTCTGATTGCTTCTCCGTGGCATTTCACTGTTACTTCTTTTTACTTTTACCATTACTGTGACCTGCCATCCAGTTTTTCTGAATCCTGAGCAGTAGCTGTGACTTTGCTGCGGGAACGCTGAAACTCATTAACGGAGGGACTTGGCTTTAAGCAAATGTCACATCGCATTAGTGTAATTCCAGCTCTTAGCTTGGCCCATTCATTTGGGCAGAGCTCAAAATACCTCCTTGCCGCATCATAGAGATGTTCTGATGATGCTGATTACTTTTGTCTGCCTCTGTTTTGATTGATAACTTGGGCAATTATTAGCATTCAGCACGCAGCGGGAGCTTTCCTCGGCTCTTGTCAGCTATAAAGGACAGTGGCAGGAGGTGGGGAGGAATTTGTAAGCAGTATCCCAGGGAAAATAACCTACAGGGTCTGAAAGTATTAATGAGAAGTGGTGCTACTGTAATTAGATGCTGTGCATGTGTACAGTACATACATATTACATTATGCTGCGCTTGGGGTGCGGCATGGGGATTTTGCAGTAATCAAGATACAGAGATACGCAGGATGTATTAGCAGCCTCGCGCGGCGTTGCTCATGTCTGCCTTGCTAGCAGAAGGATGGGGAGGTCAGACCTTTGCCATTCTCCTATGTGGCCACCGAAAGCTCTGCAGTGGCTCCTCCTGGGACGTCCGTGAATCCTTCATTTGCGATTCTTCCTGCAGTGGCTGCTCAGACACCCACCATGCGAGTGTGCAGGGCTATGCCGAGGTACCCAGCAGAACCACCAGTGCAGTTCAGAAGGGCACGTTTTAAAACCCCAGGGAGGCAGTGGCAAAGGAGTCTTTAAACCTGCCGGTGTCCTGGCAGGGACTTCGGTCCAGCTTTGCTTGACGTACTTAGCAACCTGCATGTCTGCGCAGACACCACCTCCTCCTCCTCCTCCCTTTTACGTTGGAGGCTGCATTCATCCATGATGCCAACGCTCTGGTAAATATCTATTCAGTCGTGGTATCAAAGGAATATTAAAGTCATTGTGGCAGAAAGCTGAAAAGCAAGGAAACCCTTATTATGGCTGATATATGACTATAATAGCCTGACTTTCAAAGCTCACTAATATCTTTCCATAATCTAGATGCTTGTTTTGGGCCATGAGCTCTATTGATAGTGTCCCCAAGTTCCTAACGCACAGGAACAGCAGAGAAATATTAACAAGCTGCTTGAATACACAAATAGGTAGCTGGAAAACGTAGCTCTTGATCCCGACTGTAAGTAGTAGGTGAAGAAACGAGTGCCCTGGCAGGCACGCGCAGTGAGCAGGCGGGAAATGAAACAGCAGGGTGAGCTTTCCAAGGCTTAGAAGCAATTACAGGCTGTGGAGGTTATTTCTAACATGAAAGTAGGGTTTCTTTTAGAAATTTCTTCCCTGACTAGACTGAGGTATGCTGCTCCTGGTAGTGCCCGTGGAGGCACAGCTGCTCCACGGCCAGCTCTGTGTACAAACAGGCCATGCTCATTCCTGCTCTTTCCTTTAGTTTCTTGGGATACAAGGAGGAAATGAGGTGTCTGGGAAACTCAGCTTCTCTTGAACATGACACTGAGGATGGAGCAAATGTGGGAGCTGCCGCTTGGGACACGGGAGTGAGCCCCACTGTGAGCATGCGACTCTAGCAGCTCCCAAATGCCAACATCTTGTCACGGTGAAACGGGGCTGCGCGTCCCGGCGTTCCAAGTTCAGCTGATAGCACTTGTTCCTGGGAAGCCCACCTGCATGGATATTGCTGCTTGGTATCTAACTTTAGGGAATACCGCAGGGCTTTTATGCGCCAACAGTCTGACCCACACTGGTGGTAGGATGGCTGGTTCTGTCGCATGTGGCACTCTCTTCAGTGAACAAGGTGAAAAGATGAGTAAGTCTTTTCCTTTTTGCATCCTTTGCTATATAAACTAGCATGTCAAAAAGGAAAAAGAAAGAAAATAAATGGAGTAGAAGAAATAACATTGCACAAATGCTGTCAGCATTGGTGATGGTGATGAAAAGACCTAACTTTTTTTCTGTAAAATCCAGGATTTGTAACTGGGAACATGATGAGGGGAGAAAGGCACGTCCGGGTGCTGTAAAGCAAACAAGATGATGTGTGAAGCCTTGGTAGGCCTGCAGTGTTACTAACTAGATTAAACGTGGTGGGCTGTCAGCTCCACGTTAGAGAAAGGGCAGCAAGGACCTTATCACAAACAAGCTTATCTGGGGAAGGAGGGAAAGTGTGAGTTTTCTGGATTTTAGGGATCTCAGGTGACAATCTGAATGAGTTGATGATGTGCTATTCCACCAGGGAAATTCACATAGCTCGTTATTTATTTCCCCTGACATTCACAACCCTTTTAGGGTTTATGGTGTCAGTTATTTGTTATCAGGCAAAAAGAATTTGATTTTCATACTCCTTAAGTGAGGCAAAGTTGGAGAAACAAGTAAGACAAACAAGGTCACGTCCTGTGGATCGTTTTGCTAGTTAGATTTCATTTTAGTTGCACAGAAAATGATAGCTAGTTTGCAATTTTCTTACTTTGTTACAGCTTTACTCTGTGTTGAATTAATGTTTTTGTTGTTGTTTTGGTTTGATTTTGCGGGGTGGAGATGGTTTTGAAAGCCAGTACAGCAGATGGAGACAGTAGATAGATGCAGTTACCTTCAGAGGAAGCATTAATCTAGATGGGTTTGGTGGCTGCTCCTGAGCGTCCAGCTCCAAAGTTAGTCAAGTCATTGGTGCAGGTTCTGCTGGCATTAAGGCTGTCTCTAAGTAGCTGGTGCATGGGCCCTTCCAAAGGGAGATTCTTCATGCTTTTACTGTGGGATAGTTAATGATAACACTTCCTGCAAAGCAGCATTTGGAATAGCTGCCCAGCTCAGAGTTAAACATGACCATCTCAAGGGAAATATCTCCATGCAGCAACTCTCCGGAAGAACTTGGTACCCTTTAAAGAAATATGAAACATCCCATGATTAATTTAAAATAAGTCTGAGTTAGGGTTTCTTGAAAGAAGAACCTAAGGAAGCACTTGATGTGTTTCTGTCTTCTCAGTTCTTAATGAGCTACATAAACCAAAGGATCCCCCTGCCACAGAGATGTGTGGTGCAGTTACCACAGAGACCATTTATGTTTAGGAAACGCTGGCTAACTACGGATAACTTCAGCAGTGTCGCTAGACATCTCGTCAGCATAAGGAGCGTGCACGTGAGGCATTTGTGTGTCCTTCCCACCAGTACTGAGAAAACTGAAAACGGGTTCAATTTGCTAAGGAAACCATCTTTTGTGACACCCCAAGGGGATATGATGACCGGAATAACATATTCTCAAACACAACGTCCCTGCCTGTTTTATGTGCAGAATCACAGTGAACATTTCTGGCATTTTATGTATGCTAGCCAATATTTTTAAGTGTGTCCTATTTGCTGAGTCTAGACAGTGCTAGCGGCAGCAAACGGCATTTGTTGTGTATTGCTTGCCTACAAACATACAGTCAAGATTTTGGTTTATTTTCTTGATGTACTTTAGGGGCTAAGAATTAAGTGGAGAAAAGTGCTTGAATATGATGCAGTGTTGTAACTGAAAAACACTCAATGGTAATACAACTGGATCAATGCAGCTTTAAGTGGAGAGTGGGTGCCGTGCCCCTAGAAGACAAGGGTTAATCGGATCCAGTGGAAACAAAAACGGATGAAGGCTTTTTATGGGCAGGACTAGAAGGAAAATCTGCACAGAGAACACTTTCAAAACGTGGGTAAATAGTGTGATTATCCATCATCATATTTATCTGCCTGAGCAGATCAGAGCTCTATTCCCACCTCCCCCTCTGGCTCTTCCACATTATGGCTTTGCTTTGGCATCCTGCTTCATTACCACTATTGAGACAGACTCTACAAGCACCTTTCACATAAGATAATATCACTCAAAAGGTACTGAAAGGAATAAATGTGGCCTGAAGAATTTTTTAGCACAATGTGTCAGGTTTCTATGCTTGAGATATTGAGTGAAACCACTTCTCCAGGGGAACCAAGTGATGTTAAGTTGGTGCTAAGAGCAGTAGGAGTAGCACATATTCAGCTCCTCTGGAGCCTGAGCAAATCATGTATTTAGAGGCTGCTGTTAAATAGGCACAAAGTGCTCCTGAAATATTCCTGAGGTGGTGCACAGTGAAGACTTAGAAGGAAACAGCTTCTTGTTCAAGACAATCGCAGGGGAACTAAAACAGAGTAACACTTTCTCCTGAAACTTCAGGAGAAAATAGTAGTAAACAAAAGCCTTCCGTCAAGTTGAGGTGTCAAACTTCATGAGTTTTTGGTTGACACCCTCAGGTTCCCACTCCCACTGGAGCTTACCTAGTGAAGTTGTGTCTTCTGTGAATGACGTGCGGAAATACTCTGAGCTTATATGTTCATTTTGTGCTTTTGGGTTTTTTTTCCTGCTGTTAAAACTTGTTTCACAAACAGAGCTTGAATAAGGATTCAGCACATCAAATAATGGATGGCAGACCCTGGGAACTGAAATGCAGAAAGCCCAACCACATTTTATTGTATACTTCCTTGGAGAATTTTTTATTTTCCTGTTCAGTAAGACCTTGCCTGACCCATTCCTTGTACAAATCCATGCAATATAATCAAAGCAAGGTTTCTATTGACATCTCGAGTTGTTATCTGGATATAATGGGATACTCGTTCATTTCTGATCGATCTCTTTCAATCCTCAAATAATCTTTGCCACCCCATATCACAAAAAGACCAATAGTTTTAAGGGAAAATGGCCCACCAAGCAAGAAGAAGAGCTTTTGCTGTGTATTTTGCCATGTCTTTTCTGCATCTTGCACAATGCAGTGGTATTTGAGATAAGAAACAACAGGGTTTAAGTGACAGTGTCCTCCAGAGAAATGCAGAGTGACGTGAGGAGCAGTTGGATTTGGTACCTCCCTTCCTCGGGCTGTCTCTTCACTTGCTACTACTAGGAAGCTGTCTTCAGTCTTCCAAACAAGCAAATTGCTTTCATCTGAAAAGTGCCACATAGTATTAGGCTTTTCTTGGGAATTAATCTAGATAAAAGAACGGCTGCCCCTTCAGGCTAGGAAGTTTTGCATTTCTAAGCTACTGCTCCTAATCCCATGTGGAGCACTATAAAATTAATATGGTGTTGATAGCTTTATATTTTCATTTCACAGTGGTTACATGCCAGTGACTTCCCCAACCTGGCTGTTAACGATTTGCACTCTGCAATTTAAGCGCTCATGGAGAGGGGCTGGGCAATCTGAGTGTCCGGGCACTCGAGGACTCTCTGTGCTCGGGCACCTCTGGTGCTGTGATGGTCGCGGTACGTCAGCGCTGCAAAAACAGCATTCTTGTGCTATATACATGCATAATTATCTGTGCAATCACCTCATTTGGTAATTTTTGTACTTCCCTTGGGAAATGCTACCCTTTCTACAGCCTCTTACCTCCCAGGAAGGTGCCATCACCATCAGTTAGTTCTCTACAGGTGAAATTTTTTTTCATGTCCAATACAATAATGAACTGACATAGTAAAGACAGGATTGTTTCTTACATCTCAATGATAGACTTATTGTTTAGCCTCCACTAAAGCTGAAATAACCTTTTTTTTTTTTTTTTTTTTTTTTTCTGCTGAGGAGCAAACAGGTTTTTTTGGTGCAACTAGGAAGCCAGTGCTTCAACAACAAACGCATGGCTTGAGCTGCCACATGTCCCTCTTAGTGAAACCACTCATTAGAATCGTGTGCATTTTCTGTATCATGGAAAGTCTTGCAGAACCACTAAGAAAGAATGGAAAAAAAATCTAAAAATATAGATGCTCTTTTTCCCTGCATAGTTAATGGCTTTGCTGCCGCATGGAGTACAAGAGCCTTCTGTGAGGCACCTCGTGGGCTCACTCAGCCCTTGCTGTGGGGAGAGGAGCCAATTCCTTCCCTGCCTTCCCGTAACCCCCTCAGCCCAACCTCTGCTTTCCTCTGCCCCTCTCAAAACCAAAATCTCATTTCCTCTCAGCTCTTGTCTATCAAGATACTGTTTGAATTGGGAGGAATAATTATACGTGTTATCCTTTACTCCATGTGCCACAAGACTTTGGCCACGGAGAGTATGCAGCGACCAAGCATTGCTGGCGTTGCCGTTGTTTACGTGGCTCTAAAAGTGAGCTGCTTGCAGAGAGCTGTGCCCTGCGCTTGGGACCATCAGCCACCCTCGGGCCTGGGATCTGCCCTCTGTTCCCTGCCAGCCCCACAGCGCCTTAGTCCTCACCCACAGCTCAGTGCCATCCCAAGGGACATGGGAACTATCTCTGTCCTTGCACAGCTCACACCAAACACGAGTGCACTGGGACCCAGACTGTCACTGGAACCAATTACAGACTGATAATAACCCCTGCTATTAGTCCATTTAAAACAGGTCAAAAAGATGGTGCAATTGCTGTTAATTGCCTTCTGGCACTGCCTGTGCAGCAAATCTTTTGGCTGCATGTGCAGACACGTGCTGGGCAGGACTTGTGCCTGGCCCTACTCGCTGAGCTCGGATTAATGCTTCCCTCTCACGCGGCTGCTCCCTGCTGCAGCCGGGGTCTGCAGGGTGCTACGGGGCTCGCTGATCTGATACTACCAGTGTGGTCCCCGTGCCTGGTGGTACAACCTTGCAGGCCCAATGGCCTGCATAACTGAAATGCCAACAGCGACAGGAGAGCCGAGAGAGCAGCTAGTCTGTCTAGCTCTTGCTGTGCAGCAGGATGAAGCAATGTCAAATAGTTCGTGTACAGCTTGCATTAATCCACAAAAGGGCTAAGTACAAGTTCTGAATAATTGGACCAGCTGGAGCCTTCCAGTCCTGACGGACGTTTTTGCTCACATCTCTTGCGGCTGGAGGAGGAGCGTAGATGTGCATCCTGCTAAGAAATGCCGGGCAGCTCCAGTCCCCAGCAGAGCAGAAGGGCAGCCCTGGGCAGTGCCGCGAGTTGCATGTTGCTGTTTCACTGGCTGTTTGGGGACATTAAACTTGTCGCCCTTGTAGGCAGGAGGGTGGCCTCCCCCCTGCCCTGCGAGAAGGCCTCTGCTGGCCTCTGGTCCCAGCTCGGCCCTCGCGTGGATGTGCTGGAGTGACGTACGGTGACCGAGCGGCCAAGCCGGGGCTGAGAGGAGGGGGCCGGCACTGAGCTCCTGTGCAGCGCTGCGTGCTCCCTCCCCGCGGCTGGGGAGCTCTGCGCGCGGCAGGTTCGTGGTGTGCTCATCTCCGAGAGCCGGTGCCCGGATGCAGTGTCAGAAGGCATTTTCCAGCGATCAAAGCAGTCTATAGAAATAACTTATTTTTACCTTTAAATGAAAAGAATTACAATAAATGTTAAAATGGCCCTTAATTCATGTGCTTCACGTCCCCAGGGCGTGATTAGGAGCGGATAACCGGGGCTCCCCGCTGCGCCCGTTGCCTGGCTACGCTGCATGAGGACACGGCGCTTCGTTTCTCTCGTGCTAGCACAAGCAGCGTGATACAGAAGTTCAAAAGTGGAAAACTCCGCGAGCACTCTGAGCTGTATTGCAGATCTCCCGGATGCCAGCGATGGCACGTGTACCAGCCTCACTGCGAGCACAGGGAGGCTTATCCCGAGCACGGGGATACTCCAGGGCGCTCGGCAGGGGCAGAGCAGCGTAAACAAGATCGGAATCAGGCCCCAAAGATTGATCCATCGGAGAAAGTAATTTATTTTCATTAGGAGGAGACCTCAGTGCCACAGCAGTGCAATAGACTTGAAAGGCCCTGGAAGAGCTATTGTTGCCCCTTGGTAAATATTGTTTTAAAAAAAAATCAGCGGAATGCTACTTATCTCGTAATGCAGAAGCAACGTGAAGAGCTGCATCCCTGGGGCTCCTGCTGTGTTCCCGCCGTCCTCTGCCCGAGAGGAGGGTCAGGCCACTGCAGGCGAGCGCCGAGGCGGCCGTGCTGGGTCCGCAGCAGCCACTGGGTCGGACTTCGGAGGCTCCTGCGGCCGAGTGCGAGTACTGGGCCTGGGGGTAGAGGCGCGAGAGGCAGGAGCTTTCCCAGCACAGCAAGCGCAGGGTGGCTGCTGCCTCGCTGGAGAACAAACTACTCCTCTGTCATAGCTCTTTCTCCCTGTCAAAATACTTGTACTTCTGTTTTATTTGTTCTGCTAATGGATTCGTGAATCCCTCCTCATAGAGATCCCATTGGAGTGGTGGGAAACCATAGTTTAGCCTGAAAGGGTACCTGGGAATTTAATGTAAGTCTCGCAGAGCACTTGGCTTTCAATAAGTAGCTGGGTGATGCCACTGCATTTTCTCAGGAGATCCCAGATGCTTTTTGTCCAAGGTGGCTACAAAGCCTGTAAGAGCAGCTTTTGTTAATACTTTTATTTCATGGCTGGATCCTCAGACAAAAATTGCAGGAGGACAGGAAGGGTAATATTTTATTGGGTAGAGCTAAGTTAAGCTTTCCTTAGAGCCTTCAAGGAAGATGGGTCAGATCTCTAGGGCTTCCCCCTGCTCCCACCTCCTGTGGAAAAGAAGCTTGCAAATATTTTTTTAATAGTGCTTTTTCATGATGCTTTAACGTGCATGAGAACTTCAGCTCCCTATTTCGGAGAAAAGGAGGAGATGAGGGAGTTTGCGGTACATTAAGGTTGAGAGCTGGCAAAAGAGGGAACGCCAAGAACTGGCAGTATCGTTGCTAGGTTTGCTAGAACATACAAAGAAATGTGCTCTTTCCTGGCAAAGAGGGTCATGGAGCCTCTCCTTCACTTATCTTCATGGGCTGTGTTTCCTTCAGAGCTGCAAGTACCCCGACCCTGCAGCTGTGACTCAAACAGGGAACTTTTTCTTCCCACAAAGTCAAAAACAAGCAACTTCAGGGAATCTCGAAGTGGGCACTTATCACTTTCCTTTAGCACATAGTAGCTCCAAAGTGGTAGCTTCAAAGCAGCAGATTAATACCATTTATAAATATTGCTTATTTTCTAGTATTTCTCTATGAACTTCCACTCCTACCATGGATGCATTCTGCATATTCTCATCAACATTTTACACTGTGATCACTACTTTTAACATCCTTGTATTTAGCCAAACATCCAGTCTTCCTGTATCAATAGATAACTGTATAATTAACTGAGGAAAACATTTCCTGGTTGCCAATTAATATGAAAGAAGATTCACTTTTATCTCAGGGAGCCAGGCGTTCTTCCCCAGTTACCTATGATAGTTAAGGTATTGCATATTTAGCTGAAAATGCATAAGGAAGATCTCATTTTCACATAAAATATCTCCAAGGCACTTGTCGGCAAGCTCCTTGGTTGAGAGCTTTTGCCTGGTTTTCAGCTGACAAGCCAATAAACATGCAGATGTGTGGGAATGAGCTGGGCTGGCTTGTTCCAAAAGGATTTTACATATTCATCACCCTAGCTGGGGACAAAGGATTCTGCCTTTTGTTTTTTTTCCTATCTGATGTCAACACATCCAGCCAGGAATGTAATGACCAACCATGTAAATCATTGAATAAAGGGAGAGAAGGGAAATGCATGCCAGGGCAGAAATGTATTTTTTTTTTTTCCCAAGTGGAAATCAGTAGTGGTTTTTTGTTTTTTTTTTTTTTTTTTTTTTTTTTTTGCTACTTTATTACATTTTAATACAGTGACTTCCTGCTTAATTCAGTAGAAAGTATGGGAGCTGAGGCATTCAGTGTGTCATTAAAAAGCGTAATAAATAAATAGCTAATCAGAAATAAAGAGCTTGCCTTGGGATGAAAGACAACTTTGCTCTAAGTCGGTGCCTCATAGCGAGGCCTGTGTTGGGGAGCCCCAAGCACTCGCGTAGCAACTGCCCCTTGGATGCAGCTCTGCCCATTGGTGAGTCCCTACAGGTAACCTAAAAACAACAAAAATAAAGAAGAGGAGATGGATCCGTATCTTACCAACTGTAATTACAAGCCAAGATAGCAAAGGCTTCATTTGGAAGCTTAGTGTCTGTTGGCACAATGTACAAGCCATCCAGCAAGTTTCTGGTTTGGCTTCCTGAGGAAAAGCCCTAGAATAGGAAAGTATGCCCAGTCAGAAATGTCTGCAAAAATGAGAGGTCTTGCTGAATGAGGTGGGATCACTCCTGCCATGTGTGTGTTGTGTTTTTTGTTTTTTTTTTCTCTCTTCCTCTGAGTAACGTCAATGCAATCTGAGATACTTTTAAATCAATATAGATGATAATTAAACATTCTGGTTTAAAAATGAGATTGATTTTCACCAAAAGGACACTTCAGTAAGGTCAGAAGCAGGGTGGCAATTAGTACATTGCTGTTTGCCCACAGCTTACAAAGTGTCTGTGCCAGCAGCTCTGATTTGTAGGGCTGTGTTAGCGCAGCTTCCCCGCAGGGAGCCGTGGTGTGCCGGGTGGCCTTCCCGAGGGCGGCGCTCGGCCTGCCGGTGTGCACGTCGGCGCTGCTGATTGACCTCGCAGGAGCTCGGCTCCTTCCCACCTGCCCAAGGTCTGGTGCCAGGAGACGCCTCCAACCGTAGCCTCTTCTGCGCGTTGCCTTTGAGACCCTTTCAGGCTGTGCAAACTGGTGTCCTCTCCGCTCGGCACGGACGGCCAAAGACCCTGCGGTGCCTTTTGTAAGCAGTGAACTGTGCCCCGTTGTCCTTGGCTGGAGAGGGTCCCCGCATCACTGCCTGCGAGCTGCTCGCCCTGCCGCAGCCACGGGGCGCTGGAATTTATGGATAGGGTGAAAAGACCAGAGCCCACGTGTTTACGAGTGAGCCTAAGCTCTCCCTTTCCTGGCCTACCCATTTTCGCAGTTTTACCACACAACTCGTAATACTGCCATGTTTTCTTAAAAACTGTCTTACTCCCATCACAGTCTAAGTGGATTTCAGATTTCATATACTGCCTCCCACTTAACCAGACATAAGTGATTCTACAGAGAGAGATTTCCTCCTTATCCTTGAAGGCTAAAGAAACCAAGGATCAGTAATAAGAGACTCGGAAAGAAGATCAGCTTCAGAGAAGACAATGATTTCTGGAGGAATCGGAATGGAACTGATTGATTTAGCAATGCTGAGGATTAGCAGTGTCGCGCTGGCACCGTGTCAGCATCCGTTCTGTGAGGCGGTGGTGGCGGAGGTGTCAGGATGCCGCGAGCAGGATCTATCCAGAAAGTCTGACAGGAGAAAATGCTAAATGAAATATTTATAAAACAAAAATGACTGTGACATGGGAATACAGATAAGGAGGTCGGGTTATGCCCTCTTGCCTTTTTAGCTGGCTCGGATCTGCTGACAGCAGGAGATGAGTACAGATAATCCTGGTGTAAGCAGGGAAGCACAGAGGTATCGTCTCTGAAGGAGGAGCTTGGCCCAAGTCCCAGCTAGGGATTGTTTGAGCCGCTTGGCAGCGCAGGTGAAACCTGAATTAACGCCAATAAGCACCACTAGATGAGGACGCTCTTCTCAGGGACAGCACTGACTAACTGCATGTACACCTACAGTGGGTGTCCCTTGTGCAGCTCTTTCTTTTCCTCGGACTCTTGATAATTCCGGCTTCGCCTGATAAACTGGGCACATTTGCCCTGCCTTCCCCAGCTGGGCGCTCCCACACTCGAACATCCAACAAAAAGTAAAGGACTTCTCGGGGTTCCTGCTCCCTGACCGGCTGCATCATCCAGCTTTCTGGAGCGCTTGGTGACCGCTCAAGGCTGGAGGCTGTGACATGCGGATGTGGATTTTGAGCTGTGCCGTCTGTTGGTACCCAGGAAGCGTGAGCTTCGGGAGGAAGGGCGTTTGCAGCCCTTGGCCGCTGCGTGCGGCCTCCCCGGGTTGGGGCTCTGGGCAGTATTTGTGCAGGCGGCCGCTTTGCAGCGCGGGGACTTGGCTGATTTTGGTGATTGCTCCCACGTAACAGTCGATCGCAGCTCCTGGGGATTTCTGTTGACTTGAGGAGATTTACACTGGTGTAAATCAGGAGCCAAGTGACAGAGGAAGCCCATATGTTCTCGGGGAGTGCTGATTACAGGGGAAGGGAGCTGGATCAGAAGAAAATGAGTGCACCCAGATTGTTTTCAATGCGTTAATGACTAGCTTAAGGCAGCAAATAAAAACAGAATCAGAGGTGATTTATATTTATGCTGAAATCCAAGCAGGTCTGGCCTGAGGCATTTGCATTTGTCCCTGTCTTAACACTGCGGCTGACTCTAGACCTTCTGAACTGCAGGAAATGGCTGGAGAGATTAAAAAAAAAAAAAAAAAAAAAAAAAGCTGTCCTGTATAAGACAGTGTGAGGATTCTCAGAGCAGGAAGGTATGTGTATGGGAAGAGCTGGTGAGCAGGACAGTATTTCTATGGGCAATATTGCTGTTCATGGGAAATGCAGGGGGGTTGGTGGTTTTTCTGGCTAGATCTGGCCACAGCTTGTATAGTGTTGTAAACCTAGGCCTGATTAGCAATAGGTAATCCTGCAGACTGATCTCATGGGAGCGAAGGGGTCTTGGGCAATTTCCCCCCTGTTTGTATCTGCTCCAGAGCTTTGACTGGATGGATGGGAAGAAGAAAGCATTAAGGCTTCAGCTGTGGTTCACAGTAGTTTTGTTGCTTGTCCTCAGCTTGATTTTGCCCAGCTCAAAGTCCAGTCCTGAACAGAAGGGCAATCCCAGAGCATGAGCAGCATCAGAGCAGTCGGCATAGCCAAAACCAGCAGCTGTCCAGGGCAGCACATCGCTGCTGTAAGAAGAAAGCGTGGCTGGTGCTAGTGAGGGCGAGCTGGTGTGCTGGAGAGCAGCTGCTCGGACCTCTTGGCTGCAGAAGAGGAGCAGCTGCCTCTGCAGAGCAGGGCTTACCAGGGCACCGGGCTGCCCCTTTCCTGTGGCAGCAGCAGGAGCAGCCGTTTCGACTCTCCCCGCCTCTTTCTGGTCCTGCATCCCAGCTGTGCCCTCCCGAAATTCAGCTCTGCTTACGTTGCTGAGAAGCCGGGAGCTGGTTGTGGCTGCAGAGATGAGGCAGGGCGCTGCGGTCGCTGCAGCGGCAGCTGGGTCTGAGCCTGTGCTGCTGCTCGGGTCTCGGCGTCCTTCAGGGCCGCGCAGCCTGGAAACGCTGCGAAAGCAGCCGGCCCCCTGGGAGGAACGCGGCTGAGGCCCCTTCGATATGAGCAGCGGTACTGCAGCAAAGTGTGTGCGTGAAATGGGCGTCTGCCCTATATGTAGGCCAACACCTTTCATGTTTAAGATCAGTCCTGGAGCCTGTTCCGTTCTGCGCTCTCGAAGCAGCGACGAGCGGCAATCACAGCCCGTGTCACAGCGACCTGTCGAGGGACGCTGCAGTCTCGGTCTGGGATGACATGGATCTTGTCAGAGATAGGGGCATGTCTGGGAGCTGAGCTGGGAGCATGAGCAATGAGCCTTTCCTGCAGAGCTCTCTTGATGGCTCTGACGGCTGATACTGGTGGAATAAGTTGATGTTGTCTCGTACAAGGTGGGTGGGCTCAGCAGAGCCTTTTTCAACCAAGACACTTCCGTGGGTCAGCAAGGTCTGCATATGTGGGGATATGGGTTTACAGCAGGTATTCTGCATCAAAAGGGATTCTTAATTTTTTTTCCAGCAAACAACAGTTTCCATGGGAATTTCAATGTATTGTTATTAGGAAATAGAAGATCAGCAGTTGATGCAGGGAGGGCTGGAGGGAGTCACTGGTTTGGGCTATTTTCAACTTGAATGGTTCTTCCAGACAATATTTGCTACACAGGAGTTCCAGTTTTTAAGGTTAAACTGCAAGCCAGTGTTTGAGGTATTTGGGAACAAGTAGAACTGGGGAGAGGAGAGTTAGCAGTGCAGCACTTGCCAGCACTGGTGTCTTCAGTGCCTTTCCATGCAGTTTGGGAAAACACCACTATTCCTGGTGAAGTGGGAAATTCAGAGGAGCCTGAGCAGCTGAAGCGGTTGGACTTCATCACCTCTGGCCTGCTGAGGCTCCCTGACAAAAGCAGGAGCTGCTTAGGGGTGGAGGGGGAATGGCCCCTTCATCTGCACGACCCAACCTACCTGCATGGGGGCTGTGGATGTCTGCTGGTTTGCAAGGGTCCAGTTTCCCAAAGTTCCTAGAATTCCTTATGCTCGGAGGATGTTCCATGTCAACTGGCTGTTGATTGTCCTCAGGCTTTTGCGGGAGGACGGAGGAGTCCTTGATGTGCTTCTGTTCATTCACATACTTCTTTGAACTTCAGTGTGCTGTCATTTTTGTGATTAGGTGAGCAATGGCCTGTGGCAGCAGTTAAAGCTCAAGTTAAAAAAAAAAATAAAATAAAAATCAGCCCTGCCGAGGCCTCTTTCAGGAAATTGGAGGACGGGCTCAGGGGGAGAGATGCAAGAGCAATATAAGGGACGGGCACCATCTGCTTTGTTGACAGTCGCCTGTGCGGAAAGGACAGGGCACTGATTAATTTGTCGAGGCCGCGCAGTGAGAGCTGTGGAAAGGAGGCAATAGCTGGGTGTATCTGTGGGACAAGGCGGGGGGAGAGGGTTGTCGAGACAAGGGGGAGCTGAGCCCTGAGAACAGGATTTTGGACATCTCATTTGGAGAGCAGGGCAAAGGTATTAAGTGACACTCCTGCCTCTGCAGCAAGACAGAGATGAAAGCTGAAAGTTGTTGCTGAGCAGCAGCGCACAAGTATAAATGGTTATTTATGGTGCACAGTGAGATGTGAAAAAGCAAAGCGTAGGCTGACTACTAACCCTTAGCTGATTTTTCTTTTGCGGAAGCCCGTGCGAGGTGCTCAGTAATCTGCACTAATTGGCAGTGCTGCCGGCCGGCTCGCCAGGGCTACGGAGGGCTCAAAGAGCCGACGGGAGAGGGGCTGCCGGGAGATGCGCGGAAGGGTCGAGCCGCTGATCATGGGGGAGCTCACGCAGCTGCAGCCCACCCTTATTGTCATGAGAAGCCTCTTCTCAAATTGGTAGAAACCATGGAAAGGCTCGTTTCAATGGTTTTGGGTTAGGCTTCCATTCATAGTGTTCAACTAACTCATGCCAGAGACGCTTCTAGCTGTGAAATGTTAGTGTTTACCTCCTCCTAGGCTGAATGGGTAATTGGAAGAATGTCTCCTCAGAAAAGGAGCTCCTCCATAGCTGCTGTGAACCCTGCACATTCACTCCTGCTTCTTCTGAACCACTGCACGCGAGCGTGTAGCGCAGAGGCTTGGGAGGGACCGGAGCCGCCAGTGCGTGTGAAGGGGAAGGAGAGCCGTCCTCTCCGTCCAGACCTCACCCTGGTGGCAGGAGGTCCATGGGCAGACCTGGCCTGGGCCGTCCACCAGCCTCTGGCTGGGGAATCTCCACAGGGAGCCGCTCGTATTCCCAATTGCTGGTTTGTATTCACCTCCCCTTTGCTCTTAAGCATCTGCCAAAAGCCTGGAGGGAGCTCTCTTCAGGAGTATTACTTCTGAAAAGATTTTCCCTCTCTCCCTGACTTCTCTGTTCTCACCTTCCTTCCCTCCCTCATTGCTGGCTCAGGAAGATCTCGTGTTCAGACTGCCTAAGCACAAGTAGGATTAATTTCTTCAGTGATCTCTTCCTTTCTCTTTTTGTGTCCCCACAGCTCTTGCTTTCCTGCTTTCCCTCCTGCTGTGTGTTCCTGTTCTCTTTGCAAAGACAAAATAAAATGCATAATTTAAAAAAAAAAAAAAAAAGAGAGAGAGTTAAAGCAGTGGTGAGAAGAACCCTGAATTTTGCAGCGGGGAAGGGAAGCAGATGTGCTGGGACAATGTTTAGAAAGCATCTGATTAGCTGCCAGTGCTTCCCTGTGAGACCCTTGGTCACAGGACCATTTTTTACTGAAGCTGCTTTCGGAAAATTTAACTGGTTTATGACCCTACATGGAATAGGAAACCAAACTGTTGCCACACTTTTTTCCCATTCAGTTTTGTTTGTTTTTTCCCTATGGCCTTTCCCAGATGCAGGAATGGCACCTGGTGCTGGGTAGCAGCTGAATGGAGGTGGCGCAGGGCAAAGGCTGGTGCTTTGGCTGAGGGGGCTGCTCAGCTCTCAGTGCTGTTGGTACTTGCGGTGGTGCATGGTTACTGGAGCAGGGATGTGCCGGAAACCACAGAAGTCTTCTGTTTAGAAGCCTACTTTTTGCTAAACCTGATGTGCTCAGAATCAACTAAAACATTTAGAGGATCTTGCCGAAGTTTGGTGCCTGCCGAGAAGTCCAGCTGCTTCTAGGCAGAGCCTGTGTTTTCACTATGCATCCGCAGCCCATGGTGATTATTTGGGGTGCAAGGGCCTAGGGAGGGAGGGGACGGTACAGCAAAGCCTGCCCTGCACCAGGCTGGCGCGCTGTTGGGTCAGGGCTCTGCACAGCCGTTGGCCAGGGCCCCGGGGCCGTGAGCGGTGCCAGCGTCGCCCCTTCCTCCGGAGGAGCGCGTGGGCCCAGCGGGGTGTCCTCGCGGGGCGGCGGGCACGGCATCCTCCAGCCTTCCGGAGCAGCCTGGCAGCCGGCCCGAGAGCAGCGTTGGGCTCAGCGGCAGGAGCAGGGCCGTTACTGTGCAGTATCCGAGAGGCACCTCAACCAATCTGTAGTCGGTAGGCTTCACTCTAGGTTCATGTCTCCTTTTGGATATATTTTTCTGTATTTATTATTTTTCCTCTTCCTCGTGCCCTGTGAAATGCAGGTTGGTAAAATGCCTCCGGGGAGATCCCAGGCAATAGCTCTGTGTCCTGCTTGCCGTTGAAATACCGACCTGTCCTGTGCAGCTGCTTCCTGTCAGGTCCGTTACGCGCCGGGCAGCTGCGTCTTGTCCTCGGGCCTCAGCCCGCCTTGTCGGCGAGGACAGACGTGTGGAGGGAGCAGCTGATGTGGCAGGGGTGGGAATGGGGCTGCTGACCCGTGCTCTGGAGGCTGCGAGCAGTGATGCCCACAGGGCTGCGGCAGGCAGCTGGCTCGCAGTGCTGGATAATCCATGCTTTGCTCTGCTCCGTACCCGCTAATGCACTGGCAGCAGCAAAGGGCTTCTCTTCCCTTGTGCGTTTCACTCCTAATGTAAGAAATCAGGAGAGGGAAATGACGTTTTGGGTTGTACGTTCGCTGTTCTTCAGACCAAGGCAGTTCGTGCTCTGCAGAAGAGCTTGGTGGCTCTGCCTGCAGCCGGTCTCAAGCCGCCTGCGAGCGCCGTCGCGGCCGCTGCAGCTCCTCATGCGCAGGAGCCTGGGGCAGGAGGAGCTGCAGGGAACAAGGTGCCCGTCGGAGCCCCCTCACTGCGTTGCCTCTTGAAGCAAGGCGCCTTTTTAAGCTCTCCTGGAGCAAAAGGTTGTGTCACTTGGCTTTGGTGCTGGTATTAAACTCCGGCTCTGTTTGCGTGGTGTAACTGTTAAACGGCAGGTGAATATATCCATATGAAACAGGTGCCTTCTTTCCCTACACCCTGGCTACGATGAGCTTCTCAGGTGAGCAGTCAAAAAAACAAAAAAGGCAAGAGAAGAGCTTGGTTGTCACACAACCACCACTTACCAGCACGCCTGAACTTGCGCACGGTTTATACAGGCAGGAGATGATTTAAGATTATTGTTCAATTTGAAATGACAGAGAATTTGGATGCAGTTTAATAAGAGTTTGACACCTACAAATAGAGATGGACAAACACCGAATGTGGTCCCCACGCTAAGAAACAAGGTGGTGTTTAGTTTAGTCAGTGAGTGCTAGCAGGGGGTGTTCCCTGTCTCTGGCTTCATTACAGCATCAAGGCTCTTAGATGCGGAGCCAAGAAACGACTGCCCCCTCACAGAAGGATGCTGTGACGGAAGCTGCCTCAGGAGGACGGAAATTTTGTTTTGTTCCTGAAATGTTGGTGATACGCGGTGCT
>JAWLRI010001044.1:702663-738657 GCA_034781795.1 Crypturellus tataupa
AGGATGCTGTGACGGAAGCTGCCTCAGGAGGACGGAAATTTTGTTTTGTTCCTGAAATGTTGGTGATACGCGGTGCTCTATTGCAGCCTCAGTCGGGAGATCTGGAGTCCTGACGCTTGGGTTTGTAGGCTGGTAAATGCCCCTTGGTGAAAGAACGGCCCGCAGCAGAATGGGCAGTAACACCCTCGAGGGTGAGGAGAAGTCCTCCGTTCCAGGCGGAAAGAGGGACCTGACGGTAGCTCCCATCTTCGCTTTGGCACTGGTGGAACAGGGCTGCCCAGATCCAAAGCATTTCGGCCGCAGCGAGAGCTGCAGCAGGGGCTGCTTGGGACAACGTGGGGTCAGGTGCAACTTAGTACCTGCAAATGAGAAATCTAATAGCCTCTTTTTCTGACTGGATGCCCTGTGCAGTTTGCCAAATCACTTCTTGGTAGAGCGCATTAAACCAGATCCATGCCCCAGTGCCTTCTCGGCAGTGTATCTGTGAGCCCAGCTTGCAGTTACTAGAGCTGTTTTTCCCCCTTTAGGGCATCCCACGTGCTGCATTTTCTCTGTAGTTCTTCCTGATGTCTAAAAGCGTTTCTGTAAATCACCTAGTGGCTTTCCTGTTTGGCATCTTCAAGTGCCAAAGCCTAAAGGCCTCCTGCTTTCCTCACTCCTCAAAATAATAACTGGATTTGAAAAGAAGGTTAATATTGTTTCCTTTCTTTATGGCTATCCATTGCATCTACCTTATAATCCAGTAATACACCTTCTGCTTACATTCGGGTTGGTGGCAGCTCTTAGCTTGAATTTTTGGGGCACCTCTAATGCAGTATTAAATTGTTGATTATTAAAGGAAGTAGTAGTACTTATCTAAACTCCCACACAAAATGAATCTCTATGAGAAAGAAAAAGAAGGCTAGAGCACCACTGGCACTTTAAACAGTATGCTGTTAAACAGCGAAACCCATCTGGCATTGATTTACTGCAAAATAAATAAAAAGAGGAGACAGTTGAGTACTTAATACGATAAAAGTAATGAAATGGGCATCTGGGGCGGGGGGGAAAGGCTGGTTTTATAACATATGACTTTCTAAAATAGTTGGAGGAGAGAGGCAGCGAGGGGCGCAGTTGCATGGATGGTTATAGGACAGCATGGGAAAGTGCCTTTAGTTTCTGCTACTCCTCCTTTGTAGAACTTGTGTTCATCCATTGAACTACTGCTGTGTCCGCCAGTACAATGAATCTGGCGGCGCTCGAGTAGGCTGCAAGCAGCACGAGTGTTGGCACTGCTGTACCTGGAGGCAGCAGTGCCCTCCCAGCACATCCTCAGGGCATCGCCCCCAGGAGCGGGCAGCTGCCTTGCCGCCGAGCTGGGTGCCACCGCCTCTCCCCGGCTTGCTCTCCCAGCTTCGCCTCCTAGACGGCTCTTAGGGCACGGAGAAGCTGCAGAGCGTCTTGGTGCCCAGCTGATGCTGGGCCGCAGGACATCAGCAATGTGGCCACCAGGACGAGATGTCCCTGTGAGCAGCCCTGCGCGCTGCGCCGGCCCCAGGCAGCGCACGCTGCTGCGAGCGAGGGAGGGCTGCACTGCCCGCCTGCTCGCCGCCCTCGGCCCTCCCTCGTGGACGGTCGTGGCGAGGAAGCAGAAACGGAGCATTCGCCGCTGGCTCGTGGCGAGGAGGGTCGGGGGGCTCTGCTAAGACACTTCCCTGGGAAAGCTCTTCACCAGGAAAATGCCATCTCCTTGGAAAGCTGCCTGGTGGGTGCTGCTACAGGTGACTTGGTATTTCTGTGACAGAAGATGTGGCCATGAGGCCCTTTCCAAAAGCTTCCCGGCTCTGGCTAGGTACATAGGTGCTTATGCAAGTTGGGCTTTCCCTCTCTCGATTCAGTCCTTTCCCAGGAAAAACAAATCAATTGCCTTGCCCGTCACGAAGGCAGGTGCAGGGAGGACCTGTTAATGCTTCGTTCCCTCAGAGCTCCATGACCTTAATTAGCTTTCTGCACAGGGGAAACCTCAAGAAAATTTGTGTTTGCATGATTTTGCTGCATTGCTCTAAAGAGTAGCAGAAAACAAGAGAACCACAGATCCCAAATAATCCCAGCTCATAAATTTTTCATCATGTGCATGGCCCTTAGGTAGACCCTGGCTTCAGCCCCCTAAGGAAAGTGCTTGCAGTTTCTAGGCACAAATCGCTGCCCTCCGTGTGCCTACAAATTGCTGTGTACACCCTCTAATACCGTGTGATGGGCCGAGCTGCTTTACAGGCAAGAGCTCTTGACTGGAACAGGCCATTTTTCCCTTTGAGAGCAGATCTGTTTTCTCATCGCTGTGTTTCGTGGTAATTCAGCAATAGACGGTTTGCCACGCCAGCATCATTTTCCCTGGCTGTTTAATAACCGTGCTCCGAACAGGAGCTGCAGAATATCTCATTATGCTGCTCCAGAGGTAAGAGAGGAGGGGTAGCTGCAAAGCACAACATCTGTTCCCGAGCACGTCGTAAGTGAGGTTATACTGCCAACTGCAGTCGGGAGCAGCCTCGGAAGGGGAAAGGAACGAGAGGAAAGAAAAATAGAGATGAGAAAATAATGCTGACTTTTTCTGAAGCAATTGAACCCGAGTTTAATATTCTTCTGCTTTAAAACATTCAGGAGTTACTGCTTGCTGGTCCATTTGCAAAGGCGGATTAAAGATCCCATCTATTATCTCCGGAGCGGCTACAAAAGCAGAAGGAGCCGACGCTGGCAGAGTCTCTGCTGACGGCCCCTTGCCTTGGGAGAGAGCCCGGCTAACTCACAGATACAGGAAGGAAGGAAGTTCACTTTGAAATTGTCTGAAAGCAGGATCCGAGGCAGGTTTGCCAGCTATGCCAAGGCCAAAATGACCTTCTGAGCTGTGTAGGTAACCAAAGTTTAAGGAGGAAGCTGAGGAGGGAAGAGCGGTGACAAAGGCGGCATAGCTGTGGTTGATGCAGCTCTTGGTTAATGCAGAATATAGGGCTGGAACAGATGGGTTTTGTTCTTCCCTCTGCCATTGATTCCATCGTGATCTAAGGGCCTGGGCTGAGATGAAAGCAGAGCAGTTCTGAGAGGACCTGGAATAATCCTGACTGCAGGACTGCCACTGGCTGACACTGCTGAGGGGTCTCCATCAAGAACCAGAGAGGCCTCAGGCAGAGGAAATGAACAGAAACATCTGAAAGGTTTGGCTTTAGGGATTTTTTTCCTGTCTTTCTCAGTTGTCTCAGAGGTACAGGCATGGCCTTAACCTGCATGTTATGAAAATGCAGTTTGAGTGCTTGAATATGGCAGACACCAGTTCTTTCCGCCCCCTCGACATATATCATGTTTTTTCAATCAGCAGAGCATTACCCACCACATGCTGTGTCCTGCTTTCTGGAAGCTAGTGCCACAGGAGAGTCTGAAAATGACTTTCTTGTAATGGGACTGTCTTCCATCCACTAAGGTTACATTGATTTTTCTATCATTTTCAGCATGAGTTATAGCACGTTTCACTCCTGCCACTCCAGCATCTGGGAAGGTAATGCAGTCTGCTTGTGGTATTGCAATACCTATTGCAGCCTGGCTTGAGGTAGCTGAAAATACTGTTTCAAAGGTGCATCATGGATGCCTTTCTTTTAGCTGTCTCCTTAAAAAGATACACACACCGAGCCCCTTTCATCTCGGAGCTGTACGGCTCAAAGGCGGTGCAGGCCTGAGGGTGATGTCAGCCTGTCAGTGAAGACAGAAAACAAACCTCCCCAAAAACACAAGCTTGGGTAAAAACCTGCCGTGATGCTGAGTGTTGTTTGTTTTATTTTGGGTTTGTTTTTATGTAAGCCAAACCTTATGTTGTGCACTGCGTTATATTTTGGTGGCTAATTTCATAAAATAATGCCAGACACTGTAAGGGTGGAGGGCAGTAGAGGAGAAGCTAATTGGAGTTAAAACAAATAGTATAAAATTAAGTAATTATGGAATTGGCCATGAGAGAATCCAGCGCGTTGGGGTCAGCAGCTCAGCCCCAGCATGGTGCAGCAGCCACCCCGGGTTGTCTGCTTGCTCCTTAAAGGCCTGGCACAGGGCAGGTGGTTTTCCTGGTGCCTCTTGGAGGAAGGAAGAGGATGGTTCACGGTTATTGCTGGAGGGCCCCTCTGGAGCGAGGAAGGACAAGGGCCTGTTGCTCCTGCCCTTGCTCTGCTACCACAGCTGCTGTCCTCGGGGCCCTCTCGGTGGTGGGGCTGCTCTCGCGTCGTTCCGCTGGTGCCTGCAGCAGGGCTGCCCTGGGGCTGCGTGCCGCTGTGGGAGGGGAGCTGGCTGCCCGTGTGGCTTGCGGAGCTGAGGGGCTGAGCGAGGGCGCTTTGGTGAAGTGGCGTTCGGCAGGGCAGAACGCGGGCGCTTGCCAGCACCTGCCCGAGTGTTCGGGGTGGAAGGCCTTGCGCCAAGTGCAGCAGGCTTCTTTCCAAAGCGTGTCGGGTTTTTTAAAGCTTTCGGAAGATTGCTGAGACGCCAGCCCAGACAGAGCTCTGCCCCTTTAACAAATGAGAGATCAAACTTTGTTTAATACTGTCTATTCTGGGGAAGATGCTCATGGCAGATGCTGTTTATTGAAACAAAAGCTTGATGGGTTTTGCTAATGATGGTACATCCTAGAAAATATTTATGCTCTGGGAATACTCTGTGTTGTGATCTTTTGGTATGAGTTTTTATTGATGGAGTCTCGTACACTGTTATGGCAATTTATTCCTTCTTTTGAGTTATATATATTAAACCTTTTCTCTGTCGTTAGTTTTCCTGTCTTCAAAATGAGAGTTAGCGTTGCAGGATATTACGATATGGGGGACAAGATGAATCGTTACTCTTTAGGAAGGTAATTAACCTCCGAGGCAGCTGCCAGAGAGCTGTTACAGCGTCAGCCGTGCTCGTTTGGGTTTAGTCTTCCCCTGTCCTCCCCCGGCCCCCGACGGGTGCTGCTCACCAGAGCCACACAGCAGGATGGACACCTTGGTGCAAGACCCGGGAGAAGCAGGATTTCCAATCCATGGCTCTCACCGGAATAGCCCCGAAGAGGCCGTGCACCTCAGCAAGGCTCCGGCAGCGCTGCGACCCCCAGCGACGCTGATAAACGGTGCTCGCTCCGTGCAGGGGCTGCTGCTCGTTAATCCAAGCCTGAAAAGAGGGAATGGGAGAATACCCCATAGGAGAAGGTACCCATGGGTGCAACCTGCCTACATGGGTCAGGGAGAGGCAGCTTTACAAAAAGTCTATTGAGTCTGGGGGGGAGAGAAGGGAGAAGGAGCAGGAGGGTATGGAGAGAGCAGCCCTCTTGCTGGCAATTCGAGTCCTGGTATGACTGTGCTGCAGCGCTGATGGAGAAATATTCAGCCTGTCTGCAGGCAGTTGTTTGCTAGTAAACAAGAAACATGGTTCCAAACAGAGATGATTAACAGCGGCAGAAAAATTTAAGAACTGGGTAGAAAGCTTTATTGTGCCTTGATCACAACTAGCCATTATGTCAGTAGGTTCCGATTTTTCAGACTAATGGTAGGTGTACACTTGATACGAGCGTGCAGCTGTGCGCCGATCGCGCCCCAAGGGACTGTGGATTTATCTCTAATGCTGCCAGATTTATTTACAAGAGATAGAGTACATTTACAAGTGATCCATTGTTTGGAACAGAATGAAACCTGGTCCTGACTGATTAAGCAAAATGGAAAGGAGGAGTTTAAGGCCTTGCCCTTCCAAATCAAGGGGGTATTTGCTGCTAATTGAGACCATTGATGAGTTTGTGTGCCCATTTGTGGGAAAAGGAAAACCTAGGGTTTCCCAGAGAATGCCCTACGATAGCATATACTTTCCTGCAGTGCTGCAGGAGTGCTGAACTCTGTCTGCAAAAAAATAGCGGTATGAATTATTTGTGGTGGTGGTTGTTGCTGCTGTTGCAGCTTTTCTAAGGCATGTTTTCCCGTGCTGACAGTTTGGGTCTCTGTCATCCTTCAGTGACCAAGCTGCAGTTTAGCTAGTTCAGCTTTTCCAGGAGCAAAACAGGAAGACGGTGGAGATGATCCAGAGACATCTCGGGGCAGGGAATGATCCTGCTGTGCTTGCTCAATGCCTGATTGGCACCTGGGACCTGTCCTTGTCACTTCTTCCCATCCTGGGAAGATCCATCTTCCTAGATCTTTCTCCAGATCATTGCGTGACATGGGGAGGAAAGCCTTGCTAGCTCAGGGCAGATTTCAAGAAAGTTTCAGAGCTTTCCTCCTTCCCCTTAAGTGCTTGTTGCAGCTCCCAAGGTGGTCTTACTGCTGTGCACCCCTTTGCCTCCGCCAGCCACCATGGGGCTGGACCTGTGTGCCGGAGGGCACGCACATCTCTGCTTGCAGAAGAGTGACAGCGTCCTTTTAAAAGGATTCCTGATCGTGCAGGATGAACGCTGCTTTCAGCAGCTAGCGAGCTCTCTCTTTAAAACTGGGCACTTTTAGTAAGACATCTAGGTATCACACTGAGCGAATTAAGCATACATTAGCATCCAGAGATTAGGAATGCACCTCAACAGCACTTGAAGTTTGCAGGTATGGGCAACTGTTATCGCATGAAAGTAACTGCTCCTAAAAGTAGGATTAGCCTACTCTGTTAGTGCTTTCTGCTTTACTGCTTCTGCTGCATTAAGCCTTAAAAGATGTGTCTCTTGAAGCGCAGTGCTCATTTGGAAGCACTGGGTGCAGCCTCCCAGAGTCAATGGGAGCTGATGCGCTGATCTTGGCAGGCTCTGGACGCCGTAGGCAGAGGAGACTGCCTTCCTTGCCAGAGTGCTTAACAAGCTGTGCCCTCTTCTGTGCTGCTAAATTCATGCTGTCACTCGCTGCAGGTTCTTGTCTTGCTCCAGATAAGAAGAAGATTTTCTATGTTCCTCTCTGCACCCGTGTGCAATCCTTGCCTGGTAACAATGCCTTATAAACAACCTTCCTTTGCTACAGAAGTGGCTCCGGAGCGCTCCGGCTTGGGGCTTCGCAGGGAGGTGCTGCCTCCGGACAAGCTGCACTGTAACTGACACCAATAAAAGGATTGTCAATTTGTGGGGGTTTGTTTCGCTTTGCTGCCTCTGCTGCTTGAAGCATCCTCAGGAAGGTTAACTGACCTTTATCGAGCACACGCCGCTGGCAAGATGGTACCCGTAATGAATGTACTTCGTGCAACCAGTGCTGCAGCGCGAGTGCTTTAACATCTGACCCCGTCAGTGCAAACACTGTAATACAGAAAAGATACTTGACTCCTTAAGGAGAGCAGCTTCCAACCGCTGTGCCAGGGAGTATGTAAAATCATATGCTTGCAGTTTAGCTAGGTGAGTGCCAAAAGAGTAACGCTCCCAATCCTTCGCTTAGCTGAACACGAAAGGTCTTGCTGCCTGTTTTTCCCTCTGTTCCTATGACCTGCGCTGGTTGGGCAGATGCAAAGGCCACCTGTATCCTGGTATTGCCCGGGCTCGTTATGACCTCGCTTGCCCTGGCCCCTGGGCGAGCAGCACCTCCCTTAGGTTATAAAGGTGCAGGACAGCAGAAAGATCAGGCTTCAGGCAGGTAATGAACTTCGAGATACATCCGGTATGATGCTTCATGTTAACCTATGGGCTTTCTTCTTTCATAGCACTCACCCTGTGGTTCCTCCGTGTCTTATTTCCGTGTTAATTATTGAGTAGACATCTAAAGTGCTGTACATTTATTACAGCCCGTGACAAGAACTGACTGAAGAGGGCAATGTGCTAGTCCAGACCTCCGGGCACGGAGAGAGGCTCGGCAGCTGCGCTTGTGTTTTGCAGTCCGGTCCTCCATCCATCCCAGGCTGGTGGGAGCAGGCCCCGTTAAGCCCAGCACCTTGAACGCGCACGTGCTCAGGAAGCAGCCTGCGTCTGTCCCCCTCGGTGCAGGATCTTGTCGTGCTTGGCCTTCCTTAGGCCTGCGCTGCGGGAGCAGCTGAGCGCGCCCCGTGCCGTGGGAGAGCAGCACGGGAGATCCCTGCTCTTCCCGCTGCCTGGGAGCAGGGACCTCCCTGGCTAGTGGGGAAAGGAACCCGCTGCAGCAGCACCCACCCCGATTGCCTTTTGTTTTTTAAGTTTGCAGAGTGTAATAAATAGGACATTTCCCTCTGCTAGTAATGGCTGGATTCCTGCTCCGTGGGAGGTGGGCTGCTTGTGCTCTTGCTGAGGTTGTGCCCAATGGTCTCCTTGGGGAGGCACTTGAAGTTTTGCAATGGATTGGGTGTCTGTTCTAGTATCTTTTAACACCTTTAAAAAATTACCTCTTCTGGGGTATTTAAACTTAAACCTCACCTTACTCTGAGAGCGCAGCCGTACCCACTTAAGCATCTCTCTTTTCCTGTTGGTACAGGGTACACAAATGTCCCGTTTCACGCTCTATTCGTAACTGAACTAACGTGAACTCGAGTCTCTCCCGTTGCACGCTGTTGCTGGCTCCATGGCAGAAGGCGAGAGTCCCCCGCACGGCGGTGCAGGAGCAAAGCTGCCCCTGCCCAGTCTCACCGGGTGCAGACGTCGCCTGGGGCGCTGTTTGTGAGGAGGTGCCGCGAGCCCGAGGTTTCCGTGCAGGCCCTGCGGCTGCTGGAAGCCCTGGGCAGGCACCGGCCCAGCCCCTCGCCGCCGTGGGCCCTATGGAAAGGGGGTGGGAAGTGCACCTGAGCCTGAGGCTCTAAACAAGAGCTTCTGATTTCCTCACCCACAGCTCTCCCCTTGAAGCCTCGTCCTGCAGGCAAGTAAATCAATGCTAAATGCTTTAGGCAAGACATGGAAATAAGCAGCTGAGGTTACAGCTTACTGGGAGACCAGCACTTCTCTGGCTGGGCTCCAAAGGCTAGTAAGGGACACGCTCTCAAAGAAGGATTGTGTTGGCATCACAAATTTGTGACTTTTTCCCTGCAGATATCGTATAAGAAGAAAACATTTTGACAAACATAAGAGTAGGATAAAACCAGCCAAATTGTGCAGTTACAGGGGGAACTAATCAAAGAAATGGGGCATCTCTGGTACCACAGAGAAAAAGGTCCCAGTAGCTATGTCTGCCAGGGACCCTCAGCGTCACCTGGCCTGTGTCCCTGCCTTGGCGGCTGCGTGAGTGTGGTACCTAGATTACTGCAGTCCTCGAGGAGGCTTCTGTCTCAAAACCCTGCTCAAAGAGCCGTGCGCTTCCAGGTGGTTGGCATCCACACCAGAGGTGCCAAGCACCGCCTGCGTTTCGACGTACCAAGGGGAGGCCTCGCAGTCAAACGCTGCGTGTCTCAAAGGCGTCTGCCTTTCTGGGTCATTTGTTTGTTGCCTGTTTAAGCCATTTGGTTTGTATTTGACGGGAGCAGGCGTGACCTGTGCTCTGAGACGAGTGGCCGTCATGCTGTTACATTAGCAGCTACGTGCTAGCGTGTGCTATGATCTGCGCAGCGCAGTTGCCGCGCGGCATCTCGCTAGCTGAAGGAGTTTGGCCTCGCCTGAGGAGGCCTCGTGGGGCTCTGATCTCCTCCCAGTGCTGCTGGTCACTGCGGGCTCGACCATCTCTGCCTCCCAAAACACGCGCCACCACCCCTCCTTGTGGCAGAGTTCGCAGGTCTGCGGATGCGGTTCTGTGCTCGGTGTCACCGGTGCCTCTCGGCAGCGTTGCTGGGACTTGGGTGGTCGGGCCAAGGTGACGGTGAGCGCCCTCCTGCACTTTGTGTAACTGTAAGGAGAGCTCGGCCTTTGGATGCTTCCTCTGATGGACGCAGGATCCAGGCTGTAACGCTGAGATGATCCCCTGGAATAGTGTTTCATACTTATGATACAGTGGGCTTTTATTCCTAGGACTCATCCCGATTTCCACGTTTGAACTATACTTGAACAGTTCTTATCAGTTGCTAAATTATAGGAATCTATTTTCTCCTCTGTACCTCAGATTTGGATAAATGCAAAATCAGAAGTTATTTGAATTCATCTGAGTTGAAGTAAAACTGATGAAAGAGAAACTCTAGGAGATGGAAGTATTTCAGGGTGTGATCACGTGTTGCCTGAGCACTTAGATTCCAAGGAGATACATGCCTAAAAATGCCAAGGATGTATATATATGCGTGTGACACTGTCACCCTCTAAATTCTTGGTAAGATTGCAGGAAAAACAACTGAAACAATAGGTAGAAGTGGTGGTGGTTCTTTTTATAGCTGAACCTGTGACAGTTGCTCTTAAGCCAGCCTGTCACAGCTTTTGATAAAAGGTCCATCTCCAGCTTTCAATGGGAGGTATCTATGCTGAAGCAGACGTTCAAAGCACTTTCTATAAACAGCCTCCGAGGAGCCCTTAGCTCCCTGCTAATGTCCTTAAAGAAGGGAGCTCCTGAGTCGGGCTGCCCTTGCTCAAGGAGCGAGCGTTTCGGTCGGCTGCGCCGGCCGCCCTGCTTTCCTACGCACCCCCTGCGCGCCCTGTGTCCACGGTGGGTGGTTTACAAAGGAAGCCGGTTCCCCCCAGGCTGAATTGATTGAATCATCGCAGCAGGAGGGAGGACGAGGCCCCTGCGTCCTGCCGGCCGCTTCTCCGCAGCGGGGCGGCAGGGCGAGGGCCCCGGCGCGGGCTGCGGGGCCGGGGGAGCAGCAGCGCCCGCGGAAGCCTCTCCGCGAGCCCCCTCGTGCCCCGCAGACTGGAACACAACCGGAGCTCCCAGCCCCCACGAGCCAGCCTGCTGCAGCGGTGAGCTCAGCACTGCCACCCCGAGCACCTTTCTGCATAATATATGATGCTCTGTGTGGGTCTGGAGAGCGGGGAGATTAAAGCAGATGATCTTCCTGCATGTAAAGCAGCCAGAGACAGCATGATGGATCATGACTGAATACGTTTCTGCCCCTGCATAATTGCATTCTGAGCTCCCTTGCCGAAGCGCTATCACCATCTTGCTACTTAACTCGCAAAAGCCAAAAATACTCCTTACTGCTCTGTTTCTGTCCTTAGCTCTTGTGGGGTTGCCTGCATTACTCTAGTTGCTCCAGACAGCTACAGCAAATGTTAAAATGGCATCAAAGCGCACTAGGGGCACCAGCAAGGTGGAAGAGGTAATTAGGTGCAGGTAGGGCCTGGGAAAAGAGGGGCTGCTTGGATGGCTGACACACGTGTTGCCTGTTCCTCTTTAACCCTTGGGCTCGCGCTTCTGCATCGCCTCGTGCAACAGCCGAGCCAGCACCAAGCACCCGAGCGGGGCTCGTGTGTCGTGCCCGCTGCGAGCCCGGTGGCACAAACCTTGCAAGCGCCATGTGCAGCACGAGGGGCTGCGCAGGGTGTGTGTGTGGGGAGGATGCAGAAATGCCCCTTTCCTCCTGCAGCTCCATGAGGAAAATCTGGGAATTTGAAGAACGATTTAAATCAAAGTTTCATGTGAGGGTTTTTTTTTTTTTTTCTCCCCTCAGAATAAATAGTAAAAGGGGTTTGGAAGTGAAGGTTAAAATGGTGATATTACTGCTTCACTTAAATCCCAGAGGCATTTCAACAGAGTCTTTATTTCAACACTTACCATGCTGGCAATTGCGCATGATATATGTAAGTGCAGATATATCCACAAACACAGACCATAATTTATATCCGGCGTTGCTATTGGTCCTTAATATTGTGCTGTATTAATGGGGCTGTAATGGACACACATACAGAGCCACGCACGCACCATATTTGCTTTCCAAGCCTTTTCTCTAGAAATATACACTTTTTTATCTATGTTATGACATTAATTCTCTATTTACATACTTTTACTGAGCCCTGTGGATAAAACCTTCAAGAATATTGATGTTTTCTATTTTCAGCATTTTAATTTTTATCCTTAAAAAGAGATATCAACAGGCAAAAAGTGCACTTTAATGCCTCCTTATGCAGCTCAGCTCCATCTCTAACAAGGGGGATATTTTTCATCTATTCAAAACTAAAGAATTCATGCCATAAATACACCTTATGGTACTTTCTGCATGATAAATAAATGGTTCAAATAATACATTTTTCACTCCTAAAGATGTAGATTTGGTTTAGTTTGGGGCAGTATGAAGCTAGTCAAGGTATGTGATTTCTTTTTTTTTTTTTTTTTCTCCAGAGCTTCCATTTTATCTTCCGGAGATCTGGAATTTTCTCCTGTCTCTCTAATTTGCCTAGAAACCCATGCAAAAAGGCAAGTTAATAGGAAGCCTGGGGAGTATCTGCCGGCGATTTTCACTGGGACAGGGTTTTTCCACCGTTGCTCTCAGGATTGCGCCTGTGTCAGCTCCAGCCTTTGGCATCTCCTGAGGCTGCAGGATTATTTCTGTTCAACAGAGAGCGTCCCAGCGGATGAAAGTAGAAGCTGTCCTGCCTGTTGCTGCAGGGCTGCAGGCAGAGGACAGGCTGTAGAGCCTCTTACGGGGTTCTGCACCTTAGGCAGGCTGTGAAGTCCAGTGCCTAGTGCCTGTTGGCTGCTCTGTGATGCCCCCTCATCCCAGACACGAGTACAACAGCTGGAATCGCATCGCGTTGGTGGGAGCCGGGAGAGTACGGGACAGAGCTCATCGTGCAGAAACGGTGGGGAAACGTGTGGGGCTCAAAGCGACGGTGAGACCTTGGTGCGCTCCCTGCGTTTGACTGCAGAGGGTTGATCCTCCGTGCCAGGATGTGCTCTCTGAAGCTTTCCCCTAGCAGCTCATGCAGTTAAATTGAGATTTCTGTCTGGTTCTTAAACTGGAGAAATTTCTGGGAAAATTACTGGTTTAATACAGGAAAATGACAATAGAGATACATTAGAGTTTTTAACTAAGGGTTATGGATTGCCCAAATTGCTATTTCCTTCAGAATTGTCGGTGTCTAGCAGAAACAGCAGCCTGTCACAGCTTCCAGGCGACTGGCTTCCTTGTCTAATGGAAGTCGACAATAAGGCTGCTCTTGTTGCAGATGTGTTCACCTGTAATTATTACAGATACGTCATGAGAAAGTATTTCTGGCAACACATAAATCTTAGTCAGATGGGAATAAATTGTTATCTGAAAGTAGACATGATTTCCAGTTTCAAGGAAACTGGAAAATTTCCAAATGAACTTCCCGGCAGAGAGGTTTTCATGCCCCTGAAGTGAATCCCCTTGGGCTTCGAGGGTTTTTCATCGTTTTTCTTCTGTAAACCATCTGAGCTCTAAGGCATAGTCCATTTTCCCTGAGGGCCATTTTAAGACAATACTCTGAGGAATTAGCTCAAGCAAGTCATCCCTGAGCACAACCACACAGCCTTGGAAGTGATGGGTTTGTGTCATCCGTGAATGCATTGATATTCATCCCTATTACCCTTCACATTTTCAATTCAAGCAGCACATAATTTATCAGGTCTGTTGTCAAATGCTGCATGTAACTGTTCTGCGGAAAGCTTGGTGGGAGGGAGGGGAGAGCGGCGGGACGGGAGATAACGGGTCGCCGCTTCCCAGGAGAAGAGCGGAGCGGCTCTTCCTTCGAAGCTGGTGGCCGTCTGCTCTTCCCGAGCACTCCCTCGGCTCCGCGTTGTACAGGCAGAGCAGCACCTCGGATGCAGAGTGTGGTGCAGCAGGGGTGACACGGGTAGACCTCTCGCTGGAACAATGCGGAGCACGAAATGGAAAATACCGGCGGGTTTGCCGAGCTAACAGCTACACGGCAGCCCCGCGGCTCCCTGCACCCTTGTGAAACCAAGTCCCTGGGCACAGGGCGTCCGTGCACTGCAGTGAGCTCCTGCCGGCACCCGCGTGCTCCGCTTCTGGCATGTCTTGGCCCTGGCAGCCTCCTTCAGGCTGTCGCTAGTGTGAGACGGCGAACACGGGGCAGCACCTGCACAGGGCACGGCAGCTCCCAGCAGAGCAGCGCCTTCCTCGGCACCTCTTTCTAGAGAAAGCCAATGGGATTCTCCGACAGCTTCTTTGCATCTCTTAGGCCCATACAAAGGATGTTAAAAACATTCAGGCTCCTGCAGGCCCTGGCTCGGGTGGATCCTGGCGCTGGGCACTGACTGACCAAGGAGGAAAAGCCTTGTGCTGCAGCTTGCTGTTCCTGGAGGGAAAGGGAAGGAGGACGCGCTCCTCGCACAGCGCTCGGGTGCCTGTCCCAAGGAGGAGCGGGCAAGAGCGAAAGGGGCCGCCAGGCTGGCACCGTGGTGGAGGCTGCGCTGCTGTTCCAAGGGCCAAAATAGCAGCTTGTCCCTTGGTAACAGATTAGCAGAAATTTCTGCGCCTCTCTAGCATATTAACGGCGGTTTGTCTCTGTTTTGTTACATAAATAGATTAAGCTTTGCTGTGCTGCCATCAGACAGATTTTCTTTTCTTTCTTTTTTTCTTTTTAACAATCATCCAACATTCTCATCGGGTTTTGTCCTACGAGTATGATTTTTTTTAAAAAAAAAGGACAATCTGACTGAACAGTTGCACTGAACAGAGCTCTGCTGCTCCCGTCTCAAATACGGAGCGCACAGAGACCTCAGGCCATGGGAAATTCATAACTGTTTGGGTTTTGGCGAGATCTTCATTCTGTTGGTTTGCTTTTAATTCTTATTTCCATTGGAGGTGTGGGAATTATGCAAGTCACTCATCTGGGACATGTGGGCCCAGCAGCTCTCTTTACTATTGCCATTTCATACGTTGATTTATTTGAGGGCTTGTTGCCCTTTCCAGTCAGAATTTTACTGCTATTTAAAGGAAACAAACTGACAGTTGGAGGAGGCTACTGTATTTCTGGAGTTCAGACCGGCTGCCTGAAAGCTAAACGTAAGACTTAACATTAGTTAAAATTAAAAAACCTGCTGCTATTGTCTGTTGGTGGTGGTTTCTGTTCTCCTCTAAAGCCGGCTGTGCCACTGCCGTCCTTGCCTGTGTGCCTCGTGCCCTGGAGGTGGTACCTGCGGGTGCTGGAGCCTGGTGGTACCTGCGGATGCTGGAGCCTGGTGGTACCTGCGGGTGCTGGAGCCTAACGCGTGTCTCCGGGCGGGCGGCTGGGCAGAGCCGCTGGTGGAGCCGGGAGATGCTCCCCTCCTGCCTGCGGCTCGGCAGGGGCAGGGCCGCGGGACTGCCGGCGAGCCCTGAGCATCACCCCCAAGCTGCAGGGCCGGCCACGCAGCCGAGCCAGGCTGGGAGCTTCCCGCCGACTCTGGTCGAAACGCGGTTTGCTCTGTGCTGAACCTTTGTGTGTGCGTGAACACGGCTCTTCCCAGGGCAGCGGTGACGGGAGGTGCCGAGC
Source organism: Crypturellus tataupa (assembly GCA_034781795.1). Taxonomy (NCBI): domain Eukaryota; kingdom Metazoa; phylum Chordata; class Aves; order Tinamiformes; family Tinamidae; genus Crypturellus; species Crypturellus tataupa. The sequence goes on from JAWLRI010001044.1 coordinate 717,869, forward strand.
CGGCTGGCGTCCGAGGATGGTCTGTGGCGCCGCACTCACGCCTGCGCTGGGTCGTGCCGCTCCCAGGGCCTCGTTTGTGCGATGTTGCAGAAATCACTTCATACTCACTGACTTACCAATGGCGCGGCCGTAGCGCAGGCTCTCCCTCCCTCTGCCCACTTACAGTGCCAACGCTTAGGAAACTCTCATTAATTTTTCAGGGCTGTCATCCTGGGTTTAGACGTGAGATGTTGCTGCAATACGTGGTAATAAAGCGTGTCTGGCCAAGATAATAAATGTGCATGAGAAGGGTGTGTGGCTGCAGTCATCTGAAGTACAAAAGCACCGTCAGATCCTGGAGTTAGAGCTATGTGCTGCTTCCACGCGGCTGATTTTGTTGTTTCTTGTTGTGTTGAGAGAGGCTGGGATGGGAATAAAGCACTGAGGGTAGCAAGGGAAATTTCTCTGGGAAACTTCTTTTCGCGTTAACCAGATGATTCCTCTGCTGTTATGGGAGATGTTGCGGAGTTGCATATTTTTTAATATAGAATAGTGGTGCTTTTTTAATCACACCTCTCAGCCCTGCTTTTTTTGTTTCCTAGTTGTGGGTCAGAAATTACTCAAGTGCATCCTGGTGCCTTTAGTGTCTTGTCCTTCAATAAGTTCTGCTTCTGAATACTGAGAATAAACAGACTTTGAAAAAAGACGATGGACTTGAAAGAGAATGAAAAATCTTCTCGTTTTTCCCTAGGGAAGTATCTCTAACATCCTTCATATAGATGTTTTGTTATTTAGTTTTACTCCCTTTATTATTTTTTGTGTTCTGCTCTTGTTTTCCTCCCTCAGAAAGGCATGAGTACAGGTACAATGTTAGCACCCAAACCACAAACAACCCCCAAATGAATCCCCCCTACATGCCACTGCAACAAGCAAAATACTAGTGCATCCTGTGAAAGCCCACTTTGCACCACGATTACAGGAAAGCATCACATATAAAATTTACTCCTATCTTCTGACCTAGAAAGGCAGATAAATAATTTAGGATTGCCATAAAAGAAAAAGCCAGCTCAAGATTTAGTCTTTGAAAGAAAAAAAAAACTATCAATTCCTTCTTTTCTCGTTTCTTCTTCTTGCCCAGCTCCTTAGCAAGCACTTCAAAATTTCAAATCTGCATTTCTGCCAGCTTGGCACGATATAGAGAAACAAGCTTTTCAGTAATGTATGCTGTATACCAGCTCCAAAAGCTTATTTTGGCAAGATCTCTTCTAACCCGAACTGGTCTCCACTTTCAGAGATTCCTCTTTTTAACCCTGCTTTATTTCCAGCAGTGCCCAAGTGCAGCCAGCGGTGGCAGTTCCCTGGCTGCTGTTTTGCCCAGGGACGCAGAACCCATCACAAGGCCAAGAACCCATCACAGCCCGGGCGACCCAAACAAAAGCACGTGCTTTGCCAGCACGAGGTTTTTGTTGCATATAGGTAGCACTGTGATATGTGTGTTTTGACGGCCTATTCTCTTTTTAGAGGTAAACATCTCTTTTTTTTCTAAAACAACTTTGCGGCACAATCCCTGTTTTACTTGGCACGTGTGCGCTGCGAGCTTCCAAACCTCCGTAGTTTGTGTAGGCGCTCTTACTTGTACATGAGCAGACAGGGGCTGGAAGCAATGAGATAAAAGCTGGATTTTGTGAGCGCTCCCCGGAATGCCCCCTCTGGCTGTGTAACTACCTGCTGGGAGATGCGTTATGAAATGGCACAAGCTATTTATTTGTTTTGCCTTATTCTGGTTTCCCCTTTTGTCAAGTGGCCCTGGCTTGCTGGCACCATCTTGCCCACCTAAGGGAGGAGGTGTTAACCCTGCTTTCTGTAAGGCCTGGCCAGCCAGCAAGCCGTGTTTGTCGCAGAACGACAGACGGATTGAGGGAGCACACGGGTGAGAGCTGCATGTGCCCGAGGATGTGTGCGGATGAGGGAGGGCGCGCGCGAAGCAGAGCTTGGTGTGCGCGCAGGGTGCTGGGAGAAGGGGCCCGGCTGTGTCCGCAGGCATCGGGCTGGCCCTGCCGTGTTACCAAGAATTGTGTCTGTTCAGTCAAGAATGCAGCTCTATTAATAGTGAGGAGGGCATCCCGCCTAGCGCGGGTTTCCTTGCTTACCCTGCGGGATCTTGCTTCTTCTTTCATCAAATCTGCATTCACTTAACTCTACAAAACGTCGCTTGCAAACACCTTTCTTTGCCTGATGCTTCAGCTGCCTTCCTTTCTTTTCTCAGTGCCACCTCCTCTTGCTTCCTCCAATAAATGCGACGGCACCAAACCCCGTTGCCCCAGGCTCCCGGGGCAGCGAGTCCCAGCTGAACGCGGTCACGTCCCTGCCCTGCTCCTGCGGCGGGCGGGCGGGAAGGGCTCCCGCGGGAGCACGCGAGGCGCTGGGACACGCGGCTCGAGGCAGGTCGGCTCAGCACAACAGGAGGGCTCTGAGAACGGACTACACGGATTCCTACGGAAAATGCGGTAGACAAAGCTGAGCCTGCTTTGGGGCAGGAAACAAAACCAGGTGACTTCAAGGTCCTTCCTGCCCAGATTCTTTTTTTTTCTCTCTCTGATTCTAGGACTGTAACGCTGAATAGTGATAGTCTTGCCGGGTTCAGCTCGCTGCTGGCTGCTGCCTCCTGTTACCAGTTTAGAGAAAAAACATGTAAGAGGAACTGTTCTGGCTAGTGCGTCCTGCAGCAATGCCTGTGAGACCCTGCAGGCAGCAGGTGAGGAGCAGCTCCCCTTGGCTGCAGACCCGTCCCGCTGCGGGCTCTGCAGCGCGAGGGCACGGAGCTGTGGCCGTCTTACCTGTCCTTCGGGCAGGGGAATGCAGACACTTCTGCTTCTCCCTTGCCCCTCTGCTAGTAAGGGTTTGGGATGCATTAAGTTGTGTTAGCTGCACAACTTAATTCCTGCAGGAAGCTGTTCGGGTCAGGTAGTAATTTCAGACTTGAGCACTTTAAACTAGCTGTTGTATATGTTGTATGCTCGACACCACCCAAGCTGGATAAATTTGCAATATAAAGAAAGAGCAATACACTCTCCATGTCAAATTGCAACCCGGATAATTATATTCTTTCCACCTACGTTCTCCTTCCCATTTCGGCCGAGAGAGGTATCCTTCAATTACGTTTCTAAAGATTTATGTAGGGCTAGAGGGAACTACTCAATGCTCCTCGCAGTCCACTCCTCAGCTGGCTACCGTTGAGCAGGGAGCGAGCCATCCATATCGCTTCATTTGAATGGTAAAGTGCTTTGAGATCTTTGAGAGATGGAAAGCCTTTCTTGCCAAATCGCCCTCTCAGAGTGTTTCATTAACTTCTAAAATAGTGTCTGCTCTTAATCTCTCAGTGAAGGAACTTTCAGATCTCTGCTTTAGAACGTAGCTCTGAGGCAAGGAAAGATACAGGTAATGAAAAGTGAGCCCTCAAGATCAGGACAGATGGAAACTTCCAGTATGGCCTTGCTTCTCCAGCTTCACCATTTTGCTTTTTTTCATTCTAGACTTTCTTTCTAGACCTTTTTTTAAACGAATTGAAGGATTTCCTGAATTTATTTCAATACATTTATAAAGCAGAAAACATTTTTTAGTACTGATTTTTTTGCTTCCTTTTTTTTTTTTTTCCCTTTTAATGTGGCCAAATTTGAGGTTTCCCCTCGTATGCAAAGGAATTTTGAGAGAGGGGATTTGCAGGAAGCAGCCTAGTGTGAAATAAGGCCTTCAAAATGGCCCTCTCATTTTGAGAGCCAAACGGTGGCTCTCGTTTGTAAGGCCCCGCTTGAGTTTACTTTGCAGCAAGAATATGCAAATGCCATGGCACGTCTTTACACTGAAATGAGAAATTGCCATAATTTTCTTGATGGTTTTCTCCTCTGCTCCCTCCTAGACAAAATCCACCCTCTGATTGCTTCTCTCCTCTGGTTGGTATCAGCTGCGCTGACAAAACCTGAGATCAGAAATAATTGTGAAAGCTTAGGGGAAATGTGCAGTGTGCGTGTTCTCTGGAAGCCAGATCGAGCATATTTCCAAATCAGTGCCACAACCGAGCACATTTCACACAGGATCTGTTAAAAGATATGTGTAAGAAAGAGAACCCTTCATCTTGTCAGTTTGATGGAAGGAATCAAAAGGATTCAGCTCTGAAAGTGCGGGGCTCAGGACAGGGATGCGGGTTATTAAATGCAGAGCAGTTTAAGAGACTTTTCGGGCTGGAAAAACAGAAGGTGACCGGGTGAGCCCGTGTTGTCCTCAGGGTGTGATGGCCCTCGTGGCTCTGGGACCGGGTTAAGCGACGCCGCGGGCGGCTCCGCGTTGGCCTCCCCGCCTGCTGCAGGGGCAGCGGCGCCTGCCGCCTTCCCAAGGACGCGGGAGTCGCTCCCGTTCGGGGAAGCGCCGACCCATAAAACCATCAGTGTAAAACGGGGCAGTTTAATTTTCAAAGGCAACTAGATAGGTGGGGAGAAGATTAAATTATGGCCCATTTATTCCCTCACCACCGCGGTCCCGGTGTTCTAAAATATATTTACGTGACATAAAAATGAGTCTAAACTTTCAGTAAAATACTGATTCAATTTTTCATTTCATGCTGTTTCAAGATTTTCATATCTACAGACTCTCTCTCTTTTTTTTTTTTTTTTGGTGTATATAGACAGAAGTGGAGGTTGGATTTCTAACGTAAGGCTTGTCCTGAGGAAGAGGATCTGGCAAGTGAATGGGTTTGAGCTTCCTGGTCTCTACGACATCTGCCAGGAGACACATCACAGTCTCTTGCTGTAGCTCTGAAGGGGAAGGAAGAAGGTGAGAGGAGGGGAGAAGGGTGCACGTTGACAACGCTTTTATCAAGTGTTCATTATTTTGTGTGCTTAGATGTGTGGTTCTAAGTGGAAGGTCATTAGAAAAGGTGGTTGCAAGACAGTGCAAACAACTGCATTTTGGTCATGATTTCTCAAAGCAATGGGACAAGCCATCGCAGGTTAAGCTTTGGTTTGACGTTGGCATAGGGTCGCATTTGAGTCCAAACACAGGTTTGGTGTTCCCCTGAGGTCTGGAGAGAGTCGGCCTCGCATCTGTTTTTCATCACTGCTTTCAAGAGACCAAGGCTGGAGAAGCAGGATGGACCGTGGGTCTGACACCGCGTGGCAGTTTTTGGATCTGAGCACAAAGAGCAGTTACGTTTGAAACGAACTCTCTGAAGTTTGTCCTTGTGCGCTGAAAGATGGCACGGCCCAAAACCCAAACTCGGGACTCGAGTGAAATTCAAGCACGCACAAGTCATGCACTTCGGTACGACCGCTCTTACATTTGGGGCACATTCTAGATAGGGGGTTTGATGGGATCACAGCTTGCAACAGGGCTGTCAGGCAATCTGCATGAGAATGTGGCTCAAGGTTTTTTTTATTTTTTTTTACAAGAGCGGTTATCCTTCTGTAATAAAGCAGAAGGTTATACATTGTATGTGGCTTCATCTGTATTAATGCATACATTGAGACTTAGCAGGTTAGTAAAATAGGCTGGGAGAGAGTACAGTAATGGTCCTCCCGTTCCTGCCAAAATCCAGACCTGACTGTTAAATTCCTCAGGGAATTCAACCAGCACAGATTATTTTTACCCTTCCCTCTACAGAGTTTTGCTAACGGTAGAGACAAACATAATTCTTGTGCGCTGCTAGTCCCTGGATTTAGGCGTGTGATTGGATTTCAGTGGAGCATCTTGTGTATAAATTTAAGCACGAGCTTGTTACAGGATTGGAGCTATTGTGAATCGGATACTAGTGCCCCATGGGGTCTTTTGATGAAAGGTGTTATCTCCTTCAGATTATATCAGATATGTTGCTCTTGCGTGAATGCTGTGGCTGTAATCAATTTATTTTCTAATGTTTAGGGAAAAAAAAGATACAAAACCTAGTTGGCCTGAAAAGAGGCATTACAGACCTTGCGTGTAGAGCCTTGCTCAGCGCCGCCGCCTGCCGAGCATTTCATGGAGGGGAAGGGCATCAGCTCTCGTGCTGTGTCACGCTACACTCTGCACAAGCATCTCCTCCTACCTGTGACATCTGTATTCTCACAGACCCCTTAAAACCTCCCCCCGTCGGCTGTTGCTGAGCTCCACGTTAGCTGTACAGCTAAAAGCCCCGTCAGGACGGCTCGGTTTGCACGGCGTTTCAGGGGTTTCGCTGCGATCAGGCTGCAGGTGTGTGTCTTTCTACACCTCATTTGCTCTGCAAGGCACCTGAGGTCACTAGCACCAGGCATCGCACCTCCTTGTTGGAGCAGGGCTGGAATTTTTCATACATTGCATTTGTGCAGATTTGTCTGGTTTTCTCCTCACCTGGTTGCTTTCATACTCAGTGTTTTTATGCAGGGCTACATGGAGGCTAAATTTAGGATCAGCTGAAGCGAGCTGTGCCTGGGCACCATCGATCCCTTGGTGACAGAGAATTCGGGTAGAGATGAAGGGTCAGTTTAAGCTCACCAAACTTTCAGCGTCTCTCTGCTAGAGCTAGCAGTGTGTGGTCACGTATAACACGACAAGAGCAGTTCCTTCTGTGGCATGATTCATATGTGCTTGTTCGCTTTCTACCGTAAGAGGAGAAAAAAAAACATAGAGTTGCTGATTTCTCCCCTTGGTTGAAAAGGGAGCTGAGCAAAATAGTTCAGATGCAGGTATTTGTTTTGTAGGCCTGTAATTCGGTCAGACAAATCCCAGCTCATATCTGCACAGCAGGAATAAAGCTCCTTCCTCCAGTCACTGCCAGCTTTGAAAATACTTGAAATTTCCCCTCCTGCGTTCCTGCTATCATGCTCTGGAGTATCGTGTTTTTTCAGTACTGGGCTATATGGCAAGTAGGATATGTAAGGCAAAATCCTACCTCGTAGCCCTACAGAACAACTGTACAACAATTTTATGAGCAAATCATCTGTGGAATTGTAATAGGAGCAATTACTCCCATGCACGCTAAAACCCTGGTTGATCTCAGTACACCCACTGCATGTGTCTGTCTGGAGCAGAAATTGCTAGGAACTCTGGACTTACTACGGGAGGTGTCAGTGTGGGGCTGTGAACTTGCAGCACTTGCCATACTTCTCAGCGAAAGTCAATACAGTGTCTTTCGCATCTAAGCTAGAAAAATGAAAATACGAATGAAATTGTAGTGCAATGAGCCACGTCTGCAAAGTGCACTGGGGTCGTTCTGACTGTGGCCGTGAGCTCTTGGGAAACATTTTGAAGCAACAGCACCTGCCTACCCCACGCTGCATTTCGAGGGTCAGAAGTGACCACGGCGAGGGGCAGCGGCCTCCCTTGCGGTGCTGGCGGTGCCTCCTCGCGAGGAGGCAAGGGAGCCTCCCAGGCAGGGTGTCAGCTTCACAGCCTTCCTCTTCCCCGCACGCCCGTCTTTCAACAGAGGGTTTATTATTATTATTATCAAAGTCCCTCGGGATGATAGTTTATGAGAAACTTCATGCAAGTTTAAAACCCATTTGAGTCTTTTCCTGCTGCTGATACTTACACAAGGCAGATTGCTTCAATTATTTAATCTCCGCTTTCTGCTAATGACTGACTGCATTTTTTTTTCTTTCTGGATCCTGTAGCCCAACTAAATCCCTGGTATTGCAGCATATTTTTTTCTGAGCTTCGCACAAGGGAGAGCTCAGCAGTTTCAAAAAGCTGGAGCACATGTACGAGCCCAGCCTTCCCTCCTGACTGAAGAGAAGCAAACCTATCGTGCCATTTAATTCCGGCATGTGATGGCATGCCAGGATAGGAAGTATCTGGGAAACAACAGCTGCTTTAGGTACATGGGATAAATCTCCAAAAATGGAGGTTTTTTTAGTTTTGTGCATTGGAGGGACATTACAGAAAATAATAGTGATGGATAAAGGAATTATCTCATTTTCATCAGGAAAATGCAATCCGAGCTCATTGCTGGTGCCATGACTAATGGCAAGATCCAGCTCCCATTGAGGGCTTAATAAAGACTCCCTTTCACTGTGATGGGAGTTGGATCTTGCCACAGATGAGCAGATGGTGCTGATTTGGGGACCAAATTGGTATTTTCAGGTGCAAAATATCTTTATTTTGTAGCAAGAGGAAAGGTTGAATAGCTTTAAAATATCCATGAAAAGCAGGCTTTTTTTTTTTTTTTTTAATAGAAAAGTGATCAAAGGGAGAGCCACAAAACTATTGCTATGAAAAGCTTCAAAGCCTGAAGTTCTGGTTTTAAAGAAAAGTGAGACAATACATAGTTATGATTACTCAAATAGAGTAAATTGGAAAATCAGTGAAGTCCTCTGATTTACAGCAGTGAAAGTTTTGCTTCTCTGATTTTATTTTCAAGTTGAGACTTTGAATACATGAGCTGTATTGGAAACTATAAGGAGAGACAGCCATAAGCTATAAGCCTGTTTCGGTTGGCTGTGGTTACACAGGTGCATTGAAATGCACCTCTGTTTTGTTGTTTTTGTAATACTTATTTTTAGCCTACTTTTCAATCAAGCTGATGAAAACTTGACTACCTTGATTTATTCCCTCCCAAGAGAGCAGCGTGCTCTGTGTGGCAAACTGTGATTCCCCTGTTTTTTTTTCCCTCTCTCTTTTTTCTTAAAGCACCTAAAAGCATTTGCATGCGCAGAACTCGGGACCAAGAGATGCTCATCTGGTTCACCTCATCCTGGGCAGAAGCAGGGCAACACAAGGGCTTCAAGAAGCCTTTTGCTTCTCTGGATTAATAGTGGCTCCTGTACATGTCTGATCTGGTATTAGCTTCATTTCCAGCCTCCAGCGGAGCCTGTGTGAATCGGGGTGTTGAAGGGCTGGCCGAGGGGAGGACGCTGCATGAGGGGAACTTGGTGAGCCCAGGGCCACAGGCTGCCCCAAAGGGGGAAGGGGCAGGTGGGAAGGGAGCCCGGGACAGGCTGGTTTGGGAACAGCCCTCACTGGGACGGGGAGCTCTGCCCCGCGTCCCTTTGTGGGGATTAATGCGTTCAAGTTTGCGGCTACGTACTGCGTTTTGCCGCAGAGGGAGGCTGCTTGTTGCAGCTTACTTCCCAGAAGGAGGATAAAGTTTGGTAGTTTAACCCCAAAGGGAAGGGGAGGAGAGAACCTGGAGCTCATCCAGGTAAATATTGGCATGATAATCGCAAGGGATCCTGTGGTTGCTCTGTGAACGGGTCACAAATTGGGTGTGCAGGAGTCGCCTCCGCTGGCAGCTGAAATGCAGCCGTCGCTGAGGCAGAACGCAGCTCAAATGGGGCTGTCTGCAGTTATTTAGGAGCGCCCAGCAATGACACAAACAACCTCGGGCAAGAAGAGAAGGAACACCACATCAAATTAAAGCCGCACAAAGGAAAATTTAGGGAGACAGAACGTAATTACCTAACTTGGCCAAGACACTGGTGCTAACACTTCTGTTATTTAAAAAAAAAAAAAAGGTAAAAGTGCCACAAGAGTTATCAAAATTGCAAGGAAAAGAGACCTTGCTATCAGCATCTCTTGTGAAAGACGGCGCCTCAAGCAGCAGTGCCCATTAGCGCTCTGCCAGGTCATTGATTCAGTACCTACTACCAAGGAAGAAGGCCACCTACGAAGAACATGCATAATTAAAGCTAAAAAATGAGCTGCTTTCGTTGTGAAATATAGAGTTCTCATAGCAATGTTTCCCCAGGAATAGACTGTGGAAAAAATAATAGTTTGCACTTCACCTCCAAGGAACTTTGCAAAGGTCAACCAGATGAATGCATTATTTAGTGACTTGACCATTTTATTGCTGAATATTTCATTGGGTTTGTTTTTACAATCAGCTGATTCTATTCTTGCTAAAAGGAAGTATCATGAATCACCATTTTTACTTTGATGGACAGGGAGATGCAGAGAAACTAAGGCAGCCAAAGGAAGTAGATATCCAGACTGCTCTGGTTTTTAATACCCGCTGCATCTTTTGGCTTCCCTTTGTAAACCCCACCCTCAAGGGGGTTGCTCAGTTTTACCCTGTAGGCTGTAGGAGCAGTCAGGATCCCTGTTGCTGACGCCCCCCGAGTTCAGCACGTTTGTGCAGGATTATGGTGTTCTACCTGTGGTCCCAAGCGGGCAGCATCACGGGCTTACAGGGCTCCTTGGGTGTGTGGGGCTGTGAGAGATGAAGGGCATTTTATCCGCCAGGCATTCAAGTCCAAATCCTTTTGCTGTGGGAGAAATCCTCATTTCTCCCACCCAGACTAGGGACACACACATAGGTTCTAGTCACAGAACCAGGTTCCATCTGGATGGGGCTCCTTCGCCTTCACAGAATAGGCATCTTCCTAAGGTAAAATATTGAGTTTTCACCTCTTTCGGAAGTCCAAGGCTTGAGACAGGAATGACCTCAGAGTCTGTACAGAAGTTCTTTCTGGGTTGAAAATCAATGCTTCTGGGTAAGACACAATGTTCTGTGTCTATATATATTTCTGATTTGCTTCCAGTTTAAAAACTTGCTACCCTATGCCAGTCTATTGTGGGTTTTTGCTGAAGGGGTAGATCAAGTTTTAAGAAGGAAAAAATGTTTTATAAAACAGACGGAGAAGGTATGGGCAGATTATTTAAAAGTTGTGTGTTGGCATTTACTTTCTGTTCAAGAATGTGGGCATTACGTATGTGAGTTTTAAGTATTTATTTTTCCCATTAGGACATCTCAACTTTCCTGAGCTTGTGCTAAATGATTAATAAGATCCAAATTGCAGAGCATGGTTTAAATGATTTTCCTTTTACAAGTAACTACTATTAAGTACTTGTAAAATTATCTATTTATGTTAAGTCATCATGGGTAGCAGCTTCTGCTGCTTTTCTTTACAATATGCCCTTCACCAACATGATTTTATGGCTATCTGCAGACAGAACATTTCTGATGAATAAATTGCACAGCAGCATTATTATGCAGAGGTTGTATTTGCTCTGCAGTTAAGGGTGAGCCTTGCTCTCCATCATAAGCCTAACTCCATTTGTAGTCTCAAAAAGAAAAAGCTCTTTCCGCTTCAAGTTACACTCAGGTGTCCTCTGACCAGTTAACACCTTTCAGCCAAAGTTTAATCACTTCTGGCATAACACTCTTCAAGAGATAGGACCAAAGCTCAAAATCAGTTATGTTTTTAAGTGTTCTTCGATATTTTTTCCTTATGATTTAATATAAAGTGGAGTTCTTCGGAAAACTTCACTGGAGATGACTTAAAAGGTTTATTTTATGGCCACTCTAAAATGGCCATTGATTGACTTTTAGATTCCTGTGTTGTTGTTAGCAAAGGAAGTCTGCCCTTCTTGTCTCTTCCCTTGAGGAATGTTTGGAAAGAATGAAATAATGATTAGGGCTGAGAAAACACGGAAGATATTTTCCAGGCTGCTGTTTCGGGATGCAGGCAGCATCCCTACGCTACGCTTTAAAACATTGTACCTTTCTCCTCGGTCTTCACCATGGCAGAACTGCAATTCCAGGGGACCTGAAGAAGGTTGAAAACCCGTAACGCTTGGGGTAGGAGAGCGGAAGCTCTTTGACTTCCATGGACCTTACCTTGTTTGCAAAAGTCCACAATGAAGCCTAAGAACTTCAGAGTATGGCAAACAGAGCCAGTGAATGCCCACAACGTGAGAGGATATGGGTGCAAGGAAAGGTGCTGACACAGTTTTGCTTGGGTGCTGCACAGACAGGCACCTGTAAGTATTCCCCTTTATGCCCCCCGGGCAAGGTTTCAGTGTTTATGACTTACTGTGGATGGAGGGTTTTTCTCTCTGCAAGACAAATATTTCAGGACTTTGCGGCTCTCATTTTTCTTTCTGAGTCCTTTCCTATGGTGTTTCCATGGGAAGAAATAAAAAATTTAAATCTGTCTTGCTCTACATGCAGATGGTCTTGCTTTATCAACAGGCAGAAAATGCTGGAATGTCTTTTTCTTAATCATATTGTAATTGCAATAATTCCAGCTTTCTTAATGGTCACCCACAAATCACCGGAAGATGTACTGTGAAGTTCTTGCTAGACAAACAGCAGCCTGCATGTAGTCTTCATTAAGATCCCATATGCCACCAATTAGGCAAGCCTCATTAGACAGCGAGCGAATACATCTCCATTGCAAATCCCCCTGTCCGGTGCCACCGAATGACAGCGCGTACACAGGGAGGAGGACAGGGAGCCGGCACGAGCGTCGCCGGGAGGCACCACACGGGCGGCCGGAGCACTGCCCGGAGCGAGCGCCGGGGCTGGCGTGGGGGACCGAGGCAGCCCGGGCTCACAGCTCTGCGCCGGGCACCGCGCGGCTTCTCGCTCGCCGTCCCTGTCCTCCAGCCTGGAGCCTTGGCTGTTGCTACTGGTTTTATGCACTGCATTTGCAGATGCTCTGCAGGTGGGAAGTGAGCGACTAGGAGTCTAAAGCAGACAGTATCCGGAAGAGCATTTTTTTCCAGTGTTACAAGTTGTAAGAGCCGTATACCCAGGCAGCACTACTGACTTCAGCTCAGCCTGCTGTAGTGGGTGGTAGATCAGCTCCAGTAACCTTCCCTTGGAAGCTGTATCAGCAGCACCAAGTACTCCAGTATTCCCCATGAATTATCATTTAGAAGAGATCCCTCCCCATCTGCTTTCTGCCCTTTTGTTTCTTTTTATATCTAGTAAAAATGTAAAGGGTTTCTGTCATCTTATTTTCCTAAAATTAATGATTCTAAAGAAAACATCCACTTAGTGCCTTCTCCTTAACTGGATGTTATTTCCAACTGCTGTGTAATCATTAAGTGGGCTTTAATTTAACAAGTGTGCTGTTCTTAGCACATTTTTACTTATGTAGTAGTAAATTAACTATAACGGATTATAACTGTTCTCCATCATTTAGCAATCAGTGGGTCTTCCCATCAATATCTTTAAAACTAAGCCAGCGTGTTTTCATGGCACTTGCTCACCTCATGCTTATTTACGTTCACAGATGAGAGAAACACTATCCATCACAAAGAGGAAAGGTAATTTTCATGCTGAGATTCCGAATCCCCGTCCGTTTGCCCGTGGGTTGTGGGGTGGCGATGGCAGCGCGTGTGGTATCTGCCACCTCGGCCGCCTGGGCTGGGCATCCCTGCGTGGCCCAAGCTGGGTCATGTCTAAAGCAAGGGGAACTCTTTCTGTAAGGCTGCCCTTAGATGGCACCTTTTTTTCTGTCTGCTGCCTATATGGAGAGGGAATGACCATGATTAATTAGAATAGCTACTGAAGTCATTTCTCCAGAAGAATGACGATATTTAACTAGAATATTGTTTTCTCCAGGGCTCTACCCTGATCCTTTAAGACTGCACTTCAAAGGAAAAAAATGGATCTGGCACTTAAATTGATGCTGGGCTGGTGGTGTTGGTTTGCTGCCAAGGAGGCAGATCAGAGCAGCAGGAGCTTAGGGATCTCTGCCGTTGAACCTCGGTGCTGGCCTCGTAAGAAATCATTTCTCTGGGGCTATGGAGTTATCTCCATCCATTTTGTTCTTAAAGACAGAGAAAAGCTGGTTTAGGTTAGGCTAAAGGAAAGTTTCCTTATAAAGGTACATGACTCTTCAGAATCAATTCGATGCCATTAGCTTTTTTTCAGCAGCCTGAATCACAGTGTTGTTCAAGGGTGAAATTTTGGTTACAAAAGGCCTTGTCTGGTCCCACCTTCTTCCAAGCCACAGCATATCGTTCTGCTCCCACACATCCAGTCCTCTATGGTGTCGCATCCTTCCTCTGAAGAATTCTAAAATTATGTCTTTTTTTAATGGCTAAAGTATGATTTTTTTCTGTGTTCCTCTTCTGTCCTCAGCAAAAACTTTTGCTGGTATTGTTATGTAATTAAAACTGCATTTGAAAACAGTTTAGCTATAATGGCCCCTAGTCAGAAATCCCGCTCAGAAATGTCCTTCTGGCTCCCTGGCACTGTTTCCTCTGCAAGGTCTTGGGATTCTGTCTCTAGCAGAAACCGGCAGGGACAAACTATCTAAAGGAGGCCAGCGGAATCTAGTTGTCTTGCACAGGGATATGTAATTATGCATAAAGTGTCCACTCTTTTTTTTTCTTTTTTTTCCAAGTAAGTCCATATGTTCTTTTAAATATACAGGATGGCATTAGATAATAATCTTTGATTTTTTTCTCAGTAACTCTTAATTAATTGAACTGTGAGAAAGACTGGGCAGAATTTGCTCCTCTGGGAGCAAACTGCCTGTTTTAGGTTGGCAAAGAGAAATGCTTTTGTGCAGTCAAGCAACTGCAGGAGCAGAACAGGAAATTGAACCATACTTTTGACTCATACTATTTTTTCATGAACTTCCCTTTTTCCTTTCTTTATCTTGTCAACATAACGGATTAGGTTTGGAGGTTTGGAATATTTTGAGGGAGGGATATCTGGAAGTGGCCCTTCCACTGTCACACGAAAACAAAACAAGAAATATAACTGTCTTTCTGCTGGATGATTTCAATGTCTTACTGCATCCGCTTCTTTTCTTGAGGGTTTATTGTTGTCAATCCGTGCTGCTTAGCTTTTGGTAGTTTAATTTTTGCCTTGAGAACCGAAAGAAATATTTGTAGAACATTTTCCAGATTTAGTCCTTGTTGGTTTGTGAATTGTGCTCCTCTAGACTCTTTAGCGAAAGCCGCATGCGAGCATGTCTATAATACAAGCTTTTTAATCTTGCATATCCATAACTTAATCTTGCTGTGAGTTCAAGTGACATCCCTGTCTTATCTTGTCCCAGCGTATTAATCTACAGTCAGACTTTTCCATGTGGTGACCTCAAGAAAATTGGTATTAACCAACAGCAGAAGCTGAGTATTATGTGGATGTGGCTGTGCTTGAAGCATAGGAAAGGTGAAGTTATTTAACACAGGATAATGCCCATAAGGTGGGCAGGCTTCCCTCAGTAAGCGATGTCTGTTATCTGTGTGTTCAGTGCTTCCCCCCAGTCTTTTTCATTGACAGCCACATGTCAGAGGAAAGGCAGATCCCAAAGTAACTGCAGGTGTCCTGGTGATACCCTGTGCTATGACTCTGATTGTAAAAATATTTAAAATTTTCATCAGACGTATAACATTAAAAGCATGTAAGATAAATTATGAAAGGAAAGCTGAAAAGGAAAGCTATTGAGTTAACACTAAACTAAAAGCAGAGAGGGAAAAAAAAAAAGCCCATCAAAAGAAGCCTAAAAAAGCAAGTGGGTTTGCTGTTTTTTCATCAAATATTAACTGGATCCTGAGGGATTTTCATTATCTGGATCAAAATATTTGGCTTATTTATCAGAGGCTTGAGTTCAGAGGCTTATATTGAAGTGAATATGGTGTGTGATCATCATGGAGCAGTATACATCAGAAATTTGCAAACTCATAAGCTGATGGAAGCGACATACTTTATGGTCCCCCAAACTGGCAGCAAGCGCTCAGCTTCCACCCTGAGCGTCCCTCGCATCTCTGAGAGACCCGGGCCGTCCCTTACCGACTCATTTTGCTAGGGTCTTTGGCTCAGGCTACAAACATAAAAAAATTAAAATTGCTTCATGAACTGTTATTGTAATAACCAAGTTGTGCTATTAGGTAGGTTTAAATGTTTTCATATACTCCACATCGCTGATGCCCTTTGAGATTTTTAACTATTGTTTTCTTGTACGTTAATAATTTCCTTGTGTAATTGTTCCCAAGAGAATGAACTGAAAAGAATTACGAATTAATTTGCATCCTTTAATGTACTAATAAACTTCCTGAGAAGAAAATTTCCCTCCATCCAGGTGGAAGCCAATCACTCTAAATCAAAGCTTAGTAAATATCAGAGAGTATTATATTTTTTCAAGAAGTTGCAGAGAATAGTTCCCTGCATGATAGAAGTAATTAGAAAACACAAACAGCGCTTTTATAAAAAGCCCCAGGTCATTTTTTATTGCAGTCTGTAGTTCATAGGCATTTAGGGAAATGAATACTTGTTGTATTTAAACAAAATGAATAGCAATTTCTTTGGGGTGAGAGATCTCATGCTGTCCACATAGATTTTACCTTTTTGTAGAAAAAATATTTTAAACTGTGAGAGCTCTTCTTAGCATTGGATGCAAATACATAATCCATGCTGAATTTTGTTTTAGAGTAGATAGTAGTAGAGTAATAGTAGTGGTAGTTTATAATTAATATTTGGTAGGGCAAATGAATATATATTTAGATGACTACAAGCTGGAGACAAGGTCAATCTAACCTATAAAACGGTGAGTAC
Source organism: Crypturellus tataupa (assembly GCA_034781795.1). NCBI lineage: Eukaryota > Metazoa > Chordata > Aves > Tinamiformes > Tinamidae > Crypturellus > Crypturellus tataupa. Next base: position 734,091 of record JAWLRI010001044.1, read on the forward strand.
AGCCTGGGTGACATTTCCTCTCCTATAGTGTAAAAACAAAGTCATTTCTACAAAGTAGAGTGTAAATATGAAGGATCAAGAAATGGAAATGGGAATTTCTTAATAGATCTTTATCGCTGTGGCATGTTACAAAGCTCCTGTCTTTACTGTGCCTAAGAAGACAAACATCATACTGACTGAAAAAAAAAAAAAGAGCAGAACCTGTCCCAAAGTTAATTTAAAGCTGTTACTCCATAGGAAATGCATGTTTCCCTAAATTGTACCTGAAGGACTTTTTTTCCTTAGGAAATTAGAAGTTTGCAAAGTACTCACAGAGCAAACTCCTAGGTGCAGGCGTAGCAGTGTTTTCATGGAAACAAATGACTATGGGATGAACACTTCCAGCAGTATAAAAACAGTCATTTAGAACAAAAGTGATACGCTTGTTCTTCAAGATGTATTGTTTTGTTCTCTAGACTGTTTCAGAAGTTGCAGACATATTGTTTGCTTTCTATTTTAAGTGGATCTTTTGCACAAATGCATATGCATTTATTTTAAAAACACACAATGCCTACAATAACTATCTAAACGCTTTCTAATTTTCTTTTGCCCAAGACACATTTTACATGCATAAAAATCCAGTCATCTCTTAAAAATAAACAGACACTACACACCAGACTTGCCTGCCACAGTGCATTTTTTTTAGCAAGATAGACGAAACGTGAAATTCTTTTAAGATACCTTTTTTGACAGCACCTATTATATTTTTTTCCATAAACATTTACTCTTTTTCTATAACTCCAGCCGTATTCTTACACTGAAGGTACATTACTTTGATATAAAATACACATGCAAGTATATAAATTTCAATACAGTATTTTAAAAAATCTATAAAGTGCAAACTTTGTCAAAATATGAGTAAAGGCCCTATCCTGTATCAGCGAAGTTCAGTGTCATTGTAATGAAGTGACCATCTTACCTGTGTTTTGAGATGTGGCTAAATATACCAAGAACTCAAACATTATCCAAATTGTCAAAATTTCTGATGCTGATTCACTTTGGGATATTCCAGCCTACTCTTGCTCTTTAATTCCCAGCATGGAAGTTGTTCTGTCCACATCCCTTAGTCTTCCATAGCAGAGATATTCTTTTTAGTGGTATTTTCTCTTGCCTAGCTTTGAGCAAGCCTCATGATAAAGACATCAGTACTGTCTCTGCAAATTCCCTCTGTTGCACTATGCCGCTTAATGATATCTAATCTAAAGTAAGAACATGATGCTTACTGAACGTGCATTTGTAACAAAAACTGGAGCTATGGGTTCCGTGTGAAAGTCCCTTGTAACGTGCTGGGAGAGCTATCTGAAACGCTAGAGTCAACACAGCCAAAAAGCGTTCAAAATATTTTTCGTCAGCTCTAATTTGAAAAACCTCAGTGGCAAAGTTCACCCTAAGGAGAAATTGTGCCATCCACTGCCTCATTTATTTTCCGCTGGTGGGCACAGCCGTGTGAGCATTTTGATCAAGTTGTCTCTGTCTGCAAGATGGTATCAGAGCTGCAGTTATAAGCCTAAACTTCAAAATTCACAGAGTATTAGCACAATTACAGGCTTGCTGTGGCTCATGCTGCTCTCCAGGATTGCACTGGGATAAGTGCAAGGATTTTTATGGTCCTGCTTGGGGTGACTGGCAAGGCAGAGCACAGAGCTGAACCTGCATGACAGGCCGTTTCCTGGCAGAGGGCTGCGCTGCAGCCCATCTGCACCGTTCTGTCCCGACCTAGCAAGGCAGCCATCGGCGCGCATCGACAGGCTGCGCTCCCTCTTGTAGCAAAGTACACAGCAGCACAGTAACCTTCTAGTGGCGAACTCTGCTTGATCCTGCCTGGGTAAGGATGTTTCCAGCAAATGCAAAGCCTGTTGCAGGTAAAAATATGTTCCGTTAAAGCTGTAAGAAGTAGTGTAGCACTAAAAATTCCTGTTCATTCTTTTGATTTCTGAAGATAGGTTCAGACTCTTTCGAAGTATCTTTCAGTTTTTTCTGAGTATTTTTGTTTCTTCTGAGATGTCATCATTTCCATACATGCTGCCTGAAGTAAATGTTTACCGTTCTCCAAGCAGTTGTTACAGGGGAATATCAACCTCCATTAAAAAAAGTGAGTCCTTCGGGACTCATCTTTCTGCTGACGTTTCACAGAGTCGGAGCTAGGCTGGGCTTGGCAGAGGCCCCTCAACATTGGCTGGTTGCTGCAAGGTCCTGCTCAAAGCAGGGCCAGCTGGAGTATCCGCCCGTGAGTTGAGCATCTCCAAGAATGAAGACTGTTTCTGGGCAAGCTCTTCCAGGGTTTGATTAATGAGGATGCCAACCCCTGAACCAGGTGCTGATGCACAGCGCACTCGGACACAGAGCATCAGAGCTGAAGAGCAAGTTTGTGTGCGTGCGGTTGGCTGCCATCGCGCTCTCACCACACCTCTGTCAGCACGAGCTCCGGCTCCTGCACAAGCGCGGCCAGCTGCTCTGCCTGCTCTGCGGCAACCGCAGGCTGGCTCAGACTCAAGCTGCTGCCCTCCCGGCTCAGAAAACCACTAATTGAACAGGGGCACCAACAGACACACTTCAACCTGCTGGTTTTAACTCAAAAGCTCCTACCTAGTTTGGGACTTGCTTACATAAGAGGCCACTGTTTTCCCACCTGTGCACAATCACTAAATTAGCTGGCTAGAGCACTTAAAATTGTTGACCATTTCATAGGAAAGGAATTTAATCTAGTATCTAAATTTCTAAGAGAAAGGCACAACTGATGAATTTTCTGCACTGTGGGCCCTTTGTGAATTTGGTAGTTTCTGGCAAAACTATTTATTACAGAAACAATTTGGCACAGAGAGGGATTGATGATGTTATTTGAAAGTCCCTGGAGATTTTTTCATATTATTATGATGCCGTAGTGAGAAAGATAAGTTTGATTCCTTGCATAAATTATTACTATTAATAACCGAATTATAAATTTAAATACTAATTATTATAATGAATCCTTTAGTACATAACAATTATGGAGTGTTACAAACTCTGAAATAAACACTGTTAAGTCTCTAAATAAACAATATATTTGTGGCCCGAAATTGGCGATTTTTTTGCGAGTGTGGAGGGCCTTGGGGTACAGACTTCAAAGCCCTGGATTTTCATTTACTACAAAGGAAAGTAAATAAGTTTCAGAGAAAATGAGAATAAGATCTTGAATCCCATTGGATTTGGCCCCCTCATATGGAATTTCCTCCCTGCTATAGTTCATTCCTCTGCTTCAGTCTTCTGAAATTCTTCTCCAAGGTCCCATGTGCTGTTGCGTCTCTAGACCTCTTCCACATTTGATCCTTCTTATCTGCCTTTCATTTTGCAAACTAGTAGGTCAGTATATTACAGTTCTTAAGAGTTTAAAAAGGGAAGCTCCAAGGTATAGGGAGGCCAATCTCATGATCCTCAGCAGTTTTTCTCTAGCTCTCATTCTATTTCTGTATTCCATTCTTCATCGCGCACCTTTTCTGCCGTGTTTGTCTTTGATCTTGGCTTCAGGGCTCCCGCAGCCTGTTTCGCTTGGCTCTGAGGAGCTGTGCTGGCCAGCAGTGTTAATGCTGGAAGAAAGTAGAGCTGTGGCTGGGCTGGGGCTGCCAAGGCAAACTTGGGGCTGCCAAAACCATGCTCCGCATTTCTGCATCGCCTCAGTCTGGCTTGCGGCTCAGACCAGGGTTAGGTTAGTGCTGAGACAGCCAGGGCTGCAGCTGGAGCGGGGCTGGCGCAGAGCTGACCAAAGGGCTGCTGAGGAACCAAGTCTCTGGAGTGAGCAGTGTCACCAGCCTCTGGCTCGGCCTAGGGCGAGGCTGGTGGAAAGAAAAAGCTGGGGTGCAGTGCAGGGTGTGGGGAGGAACTGCCCCAGGCAAGGAGGGCTGCACCAGGGCCACCCCCGAGCCGGGCAGGCTGAGCACCGGGCTGGGCAGTGCCGCTGCCGCCAGGCGCCCTCCCTCTCGGCTGCGGCACAGCAGGCTCCTTGTGCCCAGCCAGCGGCCCCAAGCCACCTGCACCAGGGCAGGTAGCGCATTCACACGAAGCCAGGCGTCACCCTGGAGAGGAAAGGCCTAGGAATGGGGGAAGGCAGGATGGACTCCCTGCTCCGAGCAAGCCGCCCTGCTGCAAAGGGAAGCAGGAGTGGCGGTCCTGGGCTCCTTGGCAAGTTGAGGCGAGCAAGGCTTCTCCTCACAGGCTTTCTGAAAGCAGCCAGGGTGGCCGCGGGCCGGCTGAGGCCTGGGGGTCGCGTGGGCCGGGCTGGTGCTACCAGGGCCGCTCTGCCCTGCCATTTTGACGCCCGTGTCAGCACAGGTGGCCACCAACAAAATGGAGGGCAGAGGCACGCAGCACGGCTCGGGATTCTTGCACTCCTGCAAGGTGAAGGCAGCTTTCACAGTCGCACTCTGCTCTATTTCCACACAGCTAATGCCACCTGCTGGAAACGGGGCGCAGCTCGGCGGGGCAGGGGCACGCAGCGCTCCGGGGCCGGTAGGCGCGGCGAGACGCGCGGGCCGTCGGTGCGGGGCTGCGCGCG
>JAWLRI010001044.1:739132-767040 GCA_034781795.1 Crypturellus tataupa
GGACGGGCCCGGCCCGGCCCGGCGCGGTGCGGCGCCGTGACGGGAGGAAGAGCCGCCTCCCGGGCCGCACTTGGGCCCCCTGCGCCTCCCGCCGCGTGCGCTTTAGCGAGGCCTTGCGGGTACCGCGGGCCGCTGCTCGTGGGGCCGGCGGTTCTCCTGGCTGGCGGGTCTCGCAGGCCCTGCTGTGCGAGTGGCCTTGGGGAATGGGCAGCAGCTGGACACAGCCTTCTCTCTGCTGCTGCTGCGCTTCCCCGTAGGAATGCTGAGCTGCTGCTGCTGCTGCTGTTCTAGTGTTTTAGTCTGTTCCTGTTACTTATTCTTGTTTTTCTTACGTTTTTAAGTATCAGTTTCCAAGTATACAAAAATTCTAACAGTGATCACTGGAAGTTCTGAAAAAAATACTGTCCGAGTGAGGAATTGGGGTTTAATTGGGCAAAAGTAGATGCACTCTTGAAAATACCTGCCCTATAAAAGTATAAAAAGGCATTTAAGATCTGAATTTCAGTGGAAAGATTGTAGATTTTTCTCTTTCTTAGTGTCCAAATTGTTTTCTTTGCTTTTCACTTATCTGCAGTTGATCTGCACTGTCCACTGCTGTGGAAGCCCACTTCTTGTTCGAGTTTAACATGATCTGCTTTTTATTGTACTCTTAAATTTTATTGGCTCTCTGTAAAAATTGAGTAGTTTTTAAAATAAGTATATTGGCAGTTGCAGGGGTAAAGGTTATTAAAGTATATGATACTACAAGGAGTTAACTTTTAAGTGTTATATTCATTGTTTATAGAAGTAAGCTGGCAGCTGTAGTAAGTTAGCGGAGCAGCTGAACAGCAGCTGCAGGATATTCAGGCTCTTCCCTACTTGTCTTAGGGATGTGCTTGGGTTTGTGACCTTGACTGAATGCCCTGTCTATAAAGGTAGCCAGTTTAAAGAGGTTATTGAAGTAAAGTCTTCATTAAACTTTCTCCACCATGTTTGTACAGCTTATGTACGGTATGTGCTCATTTGGCTTTATACTTTGCTGAAGGTTATGTAAATTTGGAGCACGTGCTGCTGTTTGGGGAGCAGAATGTTGCAGTGCTGCTTCTCAGAATGCCTCCTGTTTTTTTGATACCTGCTTTGTTGTGGGATATAGGTTTCTGACTGAAATAGGAGGCAAATATAGGTAGAACAGACTTAAATAACATACTTAAAAAGGTGTAGAGTATTCTTGAGTTACAGAAATTTGATATTAGTACTGTTTCTATTATAATGTACAGTATAGTCAGGGATGAGTATGAAGTGTACCTTTTGACTGAAAATCATGTATGCAAATATTAAAGTGTATTTTCCTTTTGTGCTTGCAGAAATATTGTGTATTAACCACTTAAGCAACCATGTTGGCTGCAAGGCTCGTATGCCTGAGGACATTATCATGCCAGGCTATTCGGCCTGCCATCATTCAGGCTTCTCCAGCTTTGAGGAACACCAATATAAAAGCATACAAGCTATGGCAACCCAGCCAGGTACGGTAATTTTATTAATGCTTCTGATTGTTATGTATGAAGAGGTTGTATCTTTTTTTTTTTTTTTTTTTTGCCCAAAAGAATCACTTTGCAAGTGGTAACTCGTGTGCATTGAACGTGGGACTGCTGCTCTTTATGGGATTCCTGTGTTAGCTTGTTGAAGGGAGAGCGTTACTTAATTACGAAGGAGGGATTCAAGAGCAATTTAAATTTCCTGTTGAAACTGGTAGACCTTCAAGGAGGTAATTAGTAATGGATAAGTTTCACCGGATAAGATGAGTAGTAAATTTTGTTTGATATCTCCTTGCCTCTTTCTAGGTAAAAATTGTAAATGTCTTCTTGCTGTACAAGAGTAACATATTTTCAGAGACTTCAGTCACAGTACATGTGTACAGCTCTAGCCCAAGTTAGAGTAGTTTCTGACCTCTGGCAGACAACTTGTGGTCTCATCAGTGGTGTCAAAAGTCAGGAGTTACTGTCTTAAGGACATTTTTTTCTGTTTAGTGAGAGATGTTCCACTTTGACTACCTCTAGAGATGACATTCATCCTCCTTTGAAGAGTTTCTTCAAATTTAATGTTATCATTGCACTGTTGCATTGGGTGGAGGCATTGCTTTTTTGTTACGAATTTGTGGAAAGTACCTTTACCAAATTCTCTTCCCTCCTTTCTGTTTTTGTCTTGCATGTGAATCTTTTTAAGCATCTTAAGATTACAGTTGTATGCTTTCGTTTTATTTTGAAGACCTTTGTTAAACTTTTATTTTGTAAGTCAAATCTTAAATGTGTAAAAACGCAGAATTTATGCTGTGCTTCCCAATATAATACCTATAAATATAACTATAAATTGGAGTTCATTTCTGCTTAGGAGAGAGGGCAAGGATATATAACTTTTCTCTCTGTAAAATGGTGAAATAAAATCCTAAAACCTTTTTAGTACCGTGGGAATAGTGAAGAAGAAAATCTTACATTTAATTTTGTCTTTTAGCTGAACTAATTACTTTGGAAATTGACAGTGTTGATTCTATGCTTTCAGAATGCATAAATGTAGAGAACAACTCCCTGCTTATTCACACAGGCTCTTAAGCTTTCATCCTAAACTGTTGAGCAGTTTTTCTGTGCCTTATGAGGTATGAACAGAGTAAGCAACTATCTAGCAATTTTAAGGGTACCAAGTAAATGGCATTATTTTTGTAGAGGGGTAAATTGCTTTTCCTGAAAAATATTTGGTTATTAGTCTGTAAATACAGCTTATTAGTAAGAGATGTTTGCTCTCTTGTTCTTTATTTATTACTGTTTTTTTTAATGTTACCTCTTAACAGTGTTACGCCACAAGAGTAAGAACAGGAATAAGGCGTGGAAAAATTGGCCAAGAAATCAAAGAAGCAGCGTTTGAGCCATCTGCAGAAACTGCAATCAAAGGTAGAGGAGCTCTACTTTAACCATTACACTTGAAATCTAAACTTATTTGAGGCAAACCTTTTTATTCAACCCATTCAATACACTGAGGAGAAACTTTTTAACACTAAATTCTATTAGTGACTCTCTCTAGTGGATAGAGTTGGTTTGTCTGTCTTTTTTAGCAATGTCTAAAATGGCAAAGGCCACATGGTACAGAGGAACCTCCAGTTGCCTCTTTGAGGTTCTATTATGAGAAACGTTTTCTTGGTGGATCACAAAGGGCTTGTTTAAATAAGTGTTCTGTGAAGAGACTTGCAAGTATTCAGCAAGGGGATTGCATTGATAGTATTTATCTAGGTTCACTAGCCAAAATTGTCTCTAATGCATTAGAAAAAATACGATTTTAGAGGAGTTTTGCAGCCAAAAGTATTCAGTCTCAGCTGTTCTCAGTTACATCAACATCATATGCTTAATATTGTTAATAGTAGACATAATCTGATGCCTGAGAGTGCAATACATCTAAAGGAATCAGACAATAGAAACTAATAGAGGAAACATTTATTGGTGGCTGTGAGCTTTGGAAATCACTTTTTGAACTGATTTGAATCTAATTGTTACCAGAGAGCTCTTGAGGGAGCAAACATTAAGGGTAGATCAATGACTGTGAAAGACACGGAGGCCCAATTTTTCTCCTTGAAAACTTAACTAGTGTATGTTGGGATTCCTGTCTATTATAGTAATGAAGATCAATTAACTTTGTGACTGGCTAGTCTTCTGTTTCTTGCTCTGTTTTATGAATCTATATTGGGTTGACAAACTGTCTAGAGTATTTCAAATCTTTTTTTTTTTTTTCTCTTCAAGAACTGATTAAACAGCAACTCTTGAACAACTGCTGAAGTTAAATGAAGCTTTCAGATGTATATCTAGGATCAGTTACTCAAACTATTACACAAAAATGCTGTTATGCAAGAAAAAGCATTCATGAGAGCATTTTTTTTTTTATACAGCTGATCGTGTGGGAAGACTAGTTGTTGCTGGAGGGGCTGCTGTTGGCCTGGGAGCTCTGTGTTACTATGGAATGGGCATGTCCAGTGAGATTGGAGCTATTGAAAAAGCTGTGTAAGTAAGATGGCTCATTCTTTTAAGTTAAGATTCCATGAAATGACACCCTCCTGTGCTTACATCTGCCTCTTCTCTGCTGTATATTTCAATGTATGTATGACTTATCCTTTCTGAAGCCTCAAACAAAATGCTCTCACTTATGGTATGCGAGATTGCTAAGCATAAAACCCACAGCAAATTTGGGGTACTTCAAGCTTATATGCATATTCATTGCCTTGAGTTTGTTCTTTATTGGCAAATTTGAAACTCCCTTGAAAAGGCTATATGAATACTTTTCATGAGGATCCTGCAGATCCTTAGATCATCTAAGTTATCTGCAAATCTGCAGATACCTGGTGTTAGCATGAGTCTTTGCTCCTTAAACCTCAGTACAACCTTCTGTAAAGAAGGTTGAGGAGAAAATTTCCTTTGAACACATTGATTATGTTAGCCTAAGCCCTGCTCATAATGAATTTCTTTTGCTTAAAAATGGCATGAATTGCTTACTACTCGACTAACAAAAACTAACTGCAAAAAACAAAATCTATAGTTATTTCAGCTTTGGATAGTGATAAGCTGGGGCTTGGGCAAATAAGTACTAGAGACACTTTGGCTTGCTTTTGCCCCAGTAACAGTTGGAAGTGATCATTGATATTCATGATTAATGCTTGCTACTTGTAGCTGTGTGAAGTCATTCATCTAAAAACTACTGTTCATATATTTTTATTTTTACACGAGCATTCAAGTAATGGGTCGGAAGAGTAAAATGGTAGAAAATGTGTACAGCATGTTTATTCTTCATATTAGCTGGGGAAGCTTCCTGTCCATGGTATGATTGAATTGTGGTGGAGAAGCTAAGATGTTGGGTTCTCTTGATGTTGTTGGAGAGCTGTCAAAATGACGTGTGTGTCTCGTGGCCTGATAAATATGTACATTATGACTCAGCATTTTGTGAGCAGCTCAGCAGGGGACTTGGTGCTTGATACACATTCTGCAGATATGTTTTAAACTAATTTATATATGCACATTTTTTTTTGTAGTTAAAACATTCATTGTTTTGTTCTCTTTCATGCTTCCTCCATAATGTTGATCCATAACTATATTATTTGTGACTTGTAACATTTCTGAAGAGTTGATTGCTATACCAGAGAAGTTGTTGCTAGACCCTATCATTATTATGAGACCTCTCATATCTAATAATGGAATTTATACCTTTGATCATATTTTTGATTGGTCTTTGTGCTGGTAATTGCCTAATCATGCGTCACTGCATATTTTCCAGGATTTGGCCACAGTATGTGAAAGACAGAATTCGCTCCACCTACATGTACTTTGCAGGAAGCATTGGCTTGACTGCACTGTCTGCTGTAGCAGTGAGTAGGTCTCCGGCACTCATGAGCCTCATGACAAGAGGCTCGTGGTTGGTAAGTGCATGTGAAATCTGAAGATGTTTTCTGAGGGACTGGTCCCAAGTGTGACAGTTGGTATCAAAAATGCAAAATGTCAACTCCTTTGTGAAAGATGAGGCAAAACTTAAGGTATTAAAGGCAGTAGTCCAGAGACTGGGGAGAATTCAGCTGAGCAAGGGATGCCTGGAGATAATGTTCCTGATTTTTGTTCAGCGGGCATCATGAAAGCCCGCAGAACTGTGGTGATAAAAGCATTGGGAACTGGATTTCACAGGTACATCAATGAGTCAAGGTGGACAGTGACAGTCTTGGCTGTTGCATTACTCAGCTTCAGAATTGTTGAAAACGTAAACTGCGTAAAACCAGATTGCACCTTGCTGGCTGGCTTAACACATTATTAATGTGCTGTTGGTGGTGGGAAATGCGCTGAAAGGCTTATAGAAGAATGCATTGGTGCTTTTAAAATAGCTCACCACCCTATGTACGTAGTAAAGCTGTGGCATAGTGACTACCCATATATCCAGAGAGAGCATGGGGATAGGCAAGGAGAAGTTAAGTTGCTTTCAGTAAGTGGCATTACTTCTTCAAGACTTAAGTTCTTAAGCGCAGTACACATCTTTCAAAGCTGCTGGCTTTTAACACAGTGATTGATAATTTCATCTTTGCAAATACCGAGTAACTTAAATCTAACCCATCTAGATCCATTCGGTTAAAGTGACCTGAGCAATGTTGATCCCTTGTCTTACATTATTTGATTGCCTTGAGTAGCAAATTGAAATATTTTGGCTTTACTTCTTGCTTGTTTGGATTTTAAGAACAGTTGCTTTCCAAGACAGGAGTTCAGCTTCGATATGGTTAACTTGATTGCATTGCTAACTTGTACCTTGTATGTTCCTTTAATAGTTGATTTTTGACAAACTGTTCATACAAATTCTATGCTAGCTTGACTGGCTGTCTACTAGTAAAAATCTATTACAGATAGCCATCAGAGACTGATGGTACTATTTCCATCATTTGCTAAAACTGGATACATTCTGATGTGTTCCTACTCTAGCCTGTGCCCTTCTGTATGTCTCTTTGAAGGTTATCTTCTGTCTGCCAAGACCAAAATGATACTCCTAGTTAAATTGCCCAAGTAAACTGTTAAAATCTTTGTAGAGTGCATGTGTGATAAGTGTAGTCGAATAATGATAGTTAAATGCCAGCATCAACATAATTCTGCATTGATTAATAAATAATTGGTGATTAATAATTCTTGGTGATTAACTAGAAGTGGAATCTTTCTGACCAGCTTATTAGGGAAGTTCTGTTCAGAAGCAGTAGGAAGGAGAGGAGGTGATGAGGCTTAAAAATCAGCGTCAGCAAAAGCTGATGGGTGGAGAAGGGTACAAGAAAAAGTGTTTACATTTCAGGAACCTAGGATGAATAAAGGGAGGTATATGTTTTCCTGCTTCTGTTTTGCACAAGTAGGAGATTGTTGCAGGTTTATCCCTGAGCTCAAATTCTTAAACTATGTAAAAATAAAACTAAAATTTACTCTTCAGCATTAGGCTGTTAAGTTCTAACTTGTGGATTAGAAATTATCTGAGGGTAGAATGGAGTCCATATATGCTAATGCCAAACTCACCTGTGTAATACTATGTTTTTATAGGCAATAGGTGCAACTTTTGCAGCCATGATTGGTGCTGGAATGTTGGTCAGGTCTATATCCTATGCAGATAGTCCAGGAGCTAAGCATCTTGCCTGGATGATGCATTCAGGTATGTGGGTTTTACATTTCAGTCTATTGGGGGGGGTTGTATGTGATGAGGTGTGTGTTTGGTTGGTTGTTTTATTACTTTTTTCATTGTGATCCTGTCTGTTTAACAAAGCTTTGTTTTTTTAGAGTGAACTTTAGATACAGTTTTAGGAGAATTGTAGATTTCAGAGACTGAGAACTGATTGTCAGTGTCCTTTAAGTGTCCTTCACACAACTCTAGTATTTTATAATCTTGTATAAAGCCATGCTTTTAAACTTGAGATACAAATACGCCTTGTTGGGTAGAACTAGATAACTGCATCATTGGTTTGGTTTACTGACTACTTCCTGGTACTGTAGCTCTGAGTGCTGTTGTGCACTCTTAACCACATCACTTCATTTTTACAAAGAAATTGTTCAACATTGGTGTTCTCTGTTAAAATAATTGCTACAGCGTGAAGGCCAAGTATTGCTTGGATCAAGTTCTCCCACAAAATCCTACCACTAATATTTAGCCTGCACTAATTTTTTTTTTAAAAAAAAAGACCTACATTCAGTTTGCTTGTGAAGACTTTACAGTAAGCTGCGAGGCTGAATAATGCAGAGAGAAAGAAGAAACCTTATGCTAAGATGAGCTAGCAACTATTTTTGCTATTGTGTGAAGTGTCGTCATCGCCACCTGCAATGTTGTGAATTGGTTTTATTACTAGCAACTTTGCTGGAAAAAAGAGGACTTGCTTACTAAAGCCCTGCTTTAAGGAGAATGGTTAGATTTTTCAGCAGGAAATTTTATTTACCAAACCAGTTTTTATTGATACAAAAAAGGGTTTTTTTATCGTCTTGTGATGATTCTTCTATGTGTGATAAATAGAAGGATATTTGAAAATTGACTATAAACTTGGCACTTCAGCATTTAAACAGCAGCTTCCTAGATGCATGTTCTCTTGAAGCCTGTAAAATGGAGTTACAGATTAGTTTCCCACTGAAGGTACTAGCTTACTGAAGTAAGTTTCTTTTGTTTTCTAAAATGTTTTGTCAGGAACAATTTATGGTTGAGAAATGACAAGTATTAGGCACTGAAATAATATTTGACTCTCTGTAGCTAAAGATTTTTATCAATGAAAGAGGAAATCAAATTTATTTCGGTGGTTGTTACCATATGTTATTATTATAATCTCACATAACAAAACAGATGGAGGTTTAATACAAGACTTCAGTGAAAAATCCAACTTCTCCTAACTATTTCTTGTAGCAAAAATTTTCCTGCCTTTCAGTTTTGAGTGTTCCTATTGCTAGTAGGTAACTGGTGGTTCTGTGCAAAGTATCTGCTGACCAGTTGTGTTTTGAATAGATCAATATGGTGGCTGATCCTAAAGCTTTCTTCCATAACCACTTTCCTGGAGTATTCTTTAGAGCTAGGTGAAAGCAGGTCACCTATTATAAGATTGCCAGTCTGTCATGCTTTCATGCCTTCCAGATAGTTAAATGGTCAAGCATGACGGCATTTTTGTCATGTAAATGGCATAGTTTGAGCTGCACTATCTAGCTGCAAAAACATGATTTTGGCAGGTGGAGTCTTGAGCAGATCTGTTGCTAATGGGCTTTGTTTTTATTTTCCTTTAACCAGGTGTGATGGGTGCAGTGGTGGCTCCTCTAACTTTCTTGGGAGGTCCCCTGCTGGTGAGAGCTGCCTGGTACACAGCTGGTATCGTCGGAGGGCTCTCTACTGTGGCCATGTGTGCTCCAAGCGAAAAATTCCTGAATATGGGAGGACCCCTCGGAATAGGCTTAGGCTTTGTTCTTGCTTCCTCAATTGGTAAAACACCGTTTTGATTTGATGCTGCCTCCAGTTAAGATTTGCCTTAAGTAGTATTTTTAACTCTAGCACAGCATAGCAAGATGCTGTTTTATGTTAGAAACAAAGTATATAACTGAAATTACAATTCTGGCCAGTGTTAATCTGATAAATGTCTGATAGCGATGGCTTTTATTTTTGGCTGCTGCCATTGGGTGACTAGGGAGGATCATAAGCATCAGCTTACCTTCTCATCCACTTCTTGTCCCTTCTTTATTTCTGTACATTGCTATATAAAAGCCACAGACATAACTCCTTTCATGTGAAGAAAAGTATGGGCTTCCCTAGTGTGCTTAAAACTCCTGTGACAACTTGTATATGCATTATTTCCAACCGTTGTATACGGGTGTAGGAAAGCAGCTGGTATGCAAATGCACTACCAGTACATAGCAGTTTTTGAGTACTCCTTGAAAAATATTTGCTGTAGTAACTGAAACTTGACCTTATCCAGAATAAGAAACTTGCTGTAGTTTTAACATTCTTGTATGTTTCTTCCTAGGATCCATGTTCTTGCCTCCTACATCTGCTTTTGGTGCTGGTTTGTATTCCGTAGCCGTTTATGGTGGGCTGGTGCTCTTCGGCATGTTCCTTCTCTATGATACCCAGCATGTTATCAAGCGTGCAGAGACCCTGCCCTACTACGGAGTAGTTAAATATGATCCAATCAATGCGTAAGTGTTCTGTGTTAGCAGTCTGTGTTAGATTGCAATGCCTGTATCAGAATTTGCTTCAAATTATATGGAAGTATGCTTTCAAAAAAAGAAGTCTTTTGTTTGCTGTCAAAGTGTATTGCTCTAAAATGTGAAGAATCGTGGGATTTTTAAAAGACAATGTGAAAATAGCGGCCTGGGGTTTAAACTGAAGTCATCTGCTTGAAATATTAACTTTTTTAGAAAGCATTTTCATTACTCAGAAGGGAGAGGTTTTTTTGTATCTACTCTTTGAAAGTATCAGTCAATATCACCTCAGACAAGGCATATTAACTCTCCTGTAGTTACTTCATATTTGTTTGTCACTTAAAAAAAAAATGCTTCATCAGCATAATAGGTAAAGAAAGAATAATTAATTAACACTCATCAAGTACAAGTTTAATTAAGCAAGTAACTTCCTTGCTACAAGTGTTGCCTTTCTGATCTTAGGTGAATTGCTTGCTTCCTTCCTTGCATTCCAGATCATTAAAGTAGAATAATAGTATCAATCTTTAAAAATCCTTGGAGCCAAGCAAATAGAAATGCAGCATAAGAGCTGAGGACTACTATTTGAGAACAGGGTGTTCAGTGAGACTCTAGCAAATACCTTTTGCTAACAAAATTCTAATCAATAGAAGGTATAGGTTATATACATGGCATGTCCAGAGGACGTTATAGTTGATTTTTGTCACAGGCCCTTAGAAGTTGTTTTTAAAAATGAATTATAATAGTATGAGACACAAAGAAATACTACTTCTGTTCAACTAGATTTACTTTGCTTTTCTGTTTCCTAGGTGCCTGGGCATCTACACGGATACACTGAACATTTTCATACGGGTGGCCACCATGCTCGCCACTGGTGGAAGTGGCAGGAGGAAGTAAACTAAGACTCTGCTCTGCAACTGTCTGATAGATCAAACTTCTCGGTTGTCTGCCTAGTGCATATAAAAACTAGTGCTCAATAAAAACTTGTGGCTGCAAGCAGTTTGGCTGCAGGAGTCAGAAGTTTAAAATATTTCAGCAAATTACTCTTGGTTCAGTGCAATGTTCAGACTTAATAGTTTTTCCTTGAACACTTTCTAGTTTTCTGTTTGAAATGGTGTGGACTGCTTCTAGTTGTACATTATTTGGGGAAAGTAAATTATTTTTAATATATTGAGTAAAATAATTGTCATCTCTTTAATAGATTTGAAAGCAGTTCCTATTTCCTTTTTACCGCAACTGCATAGTAAAAGGAAGTAATCTGTAAAGTGGTATCCCTTATGCAAATAGGGATAAAGCTACTTAAGGAAATGCTGTTGAGATAAAGAATTTTCAGTTAAGATGGTGTAAAATGATCTTTCAGTGACATGTGAAGAACTGTACAAATTGGATATAGCACTAACTGCAGTAGAAACTTCAGAAACGCTTAAGTAACCATTAGAAATATGTTGACCTGGTTGGATAAGGTGACCAAAAATAGAAAGGGACAGGAAGGAAAAGCTGCGTAGCATTTATTCCATATGAAAACTGCATTCTTTTTCTGGAGCACATATTAAGGCACTGGAAACTAACACAAGAGTTTTCATGTTAACTGAGTGTAATAGTAACTAGACTCTTCTGATGCAAAGAACTGTCAATTCCTGAGAGCGATCGAGGTGGGTGTGTTTTTTCCAGTGGTGAAATTGCAGTATTTCAGGTGAAGGACAGTCTGCTGGAAGAACTCCCAGTGCTCAGCTTCTCTTACCAGCTTGGACAGCTGGCACTGACGGAGGCAGCTGAGGATGTCCTGGTGTAAACCCACGTATAAGTTTACCATACTCTTGCATCTTTACCTACTTCCTTAACTCTTCTCCAAATTGGTATGATTAGCTCTGTCAAAAAATGTTCCTTATCAGTGAAGTTGACTTGACATTAGCAAATGTAAACTTGCCAAGCTCTGTTGCTCTGTATTTGGAATAAGAGGTGAGTTCTTGGGCACAAGGAAGTTTTGAGCAGATGTCAACAACTCGGACTTTCATTTTCTGATAAGCATGCTATGCTCATGTATTGACTTGTGGAACAATAAAATTCTAGCCTCACAAGCTCACTGTTCACTTCTGTGTTAATGGAAATATTTTACTATTTTGCATTAACGTGGTTAAGTGCACTGTAAATATTTTGTTGACTAATTCTTCCTTTGTGAGACTGCCAATGCATACATCCCTAAGGAATCCATGAAGATGACCTCCAGTTTCAGTGTCTCTTTAGGATGTTTTCTAGAAAAGGATGCTGATCAACACTTGTGGTGGCCCAGTAAGTGTGGCTTGTTGGCTCTTGACCACAGCCAGTGCTGCTTTGTGTCTGTAGCATGTTGCAATATTTGTGTCTCTAGTGTAGTCTAATTTCCCACACTTTTAAAGCTGAAGGAATCTCTAGTCAGCATTTCTGGGTCATGTCAAGTGTAAGTGAACAGTTTAAAAGAGTTCCTCTAAGGGCTTCCCTAACAGTTAATCAAGTTCTGTACACTGTTGTTTTGACTGAATGCAACAGCCTGATCTTTCTCAAATCCCATTTTGGAATAAGATTCCCATAGTTGTAAAGATTACAAATTGGAAAGTGTTTTCTTCTCTTAAGCGTTCCTCCCAGCCACTGGGTACTTGCATAAGGAAATCAGATGTTTCAGATATTAAGCATCTTTTTTTGTTGTTTTCTTTTTTGTTTGTTTGTTTTTTTAATTTATGTTTAGATCCTCTAATTTTAATATGCTGTTATACGTGAGAATTTTGGACATTTTCACGGCATCTTTTTTTCAAGTAAGTAACTGTGGCTGTAGCTAAAACAATTTTTATGTTTGAGATTTAAACTTAGTATAGTTCAGAGAAGAATAATACAAGAAGAAAATATATTTTTATTTTTTTTTAAATATAGCAGAAAAAGCATGATTAGGCAGAAGTAGCCTAATTAGAATCACAATAAAACAGGAAAAAACTGGGAGCATTGCTTAGGGAACGTGGAATCCTTCAACTGTCACATCTTAACAGGAAGAACAGGAAGTACCTCAGACTCGTGGTTGCTGAAGTCTTTTAAGTCAAGTTTGAACCTCAATAAAGCAGCAGGTAGAGTGGTTATGGGACAGGGTTTGGGAATTTAATTTTTTTTTCCCCCTCCTTCAGGAAGTTAATGTTTGGTTGTAGTTGTTGCCTGGCTGGACAGCAGGTTGCGGGTGGTGAGGACCTTCTTCCTTGTGCGGTTCCATTTGTGTCTGGGGAATTGGGGAGGGATTAAAAGTCCACTGTAAATCCCATCTAAGACAATATGAGAAAAGTAGAAAGTGTTGAGCGAATGGATGATTAGACATGGGCCTGTCATCTCCAGACTCATTTCGTAGGAAAAATGTAACAAGGTCAAAACTCTAAAAATGCATCAGGAGAGAGGGATTAGAGGCAGGAGATTGAATGAAAACAGATTCCTGTAGGCAAATCTGACTTTGGTCTGTTAACTAGAAGTTGTAGGTCCAATACCTTTTTTGTTGAAACCTTTTATACAAAAGGAGTAGCAAATGTTTTATGACTCCTGTGCAGTTGCGGGGGTGGTTACTGTTTTCAAGGTGAGTATGTGGCTGGAAAGTTAAGTACAAAGGGAAATATTTCTCGGTCATCCAGAGAGATAAGGGATGCATCTAACTTTTAGAACATAAATGTCTCATGTAAAAAGCAGCTTGAGTACAGTTAAGGTGTGTTCAAGGTTGGTGGGGTTTTTCTTTTATGTGGTTATTTCTGGATATAATATGGTAAAATATTAAAGACCTTGCATGGTGGTGTGTTTCTAATGGTGTAAGCTCATGCCAATATAAGGAAAACCTGTGCTTCATGTGCGAGAACTTCCTCTAACCAGGGTGAAGCTGCCTGTAGAATAAGGAAAACAGTTGGAGCAAAAGGTCTAAGTGGACTTGGCAGTAAATGAAAACTCACTTTGGAGTTGTGGGAAGGAAGGAAGTATTAATAAGTTCTGGGATACAACTCCATGTTATTCAGTTTAGATTAATTATGAATCTCTGGTTCTGTAGGAGCATATGCTGGCCTTCCTCTTGAAAGAAGAGCAGGAATTGCTCAAGTTGTAGGCTACAGCTTTATTGCAGTTGTGTTTACTCTTTCTGTTAGAAAGAGGTAATAATGATGGTGCTGGGATATAATAACTAGTAAAAACTGGAATAAAGAGCAAAATTGAAGTAATTTCTCTTACAGTAAGTTGAGAATAATTTGGGACTGTCTTGGAGCAGGATGTAAAACCCTCTGTGTCTTTCCCAGAGCTTTTCTACAGTAAATCTCTAGTAAATTCCTCCATTTGTGCCTGGCCTGCTATATATCCTGCTATAAAACTGTCATGCAGCCTGCCTGAGACTCGTGTGCTTTGTGTGCTGCGGTGAGTCCTGTGGCTTCATTCACTCTTCTCTTGTAACTGGCCACTCTTTTCAATGGCTGTCGTTGGTGCGGTGTCACGTGTGAGGAAAGTGACAGTTCTGCTGCTGGTGCCCTGGCTCACTTGAGCAAGTTGTGGGTTGGTGAGGGGGTACGGGCAGCTCACGGGCCTGAGCTTCCCACCTCCGGGACAGGATGGCCGGAGAAGCTGCAGAGCTTCTGCCTGTGACAGCAGTTCTGCTCCTGCAGCACCCCAGGGAGGGAGGGCAGGCCGAAGGGGCAAGGATTATCCTTCTATGTTATCCTTTGCTCTAAAGTTTTACACTCTCAGCTGCCGCTTAAGAATGTCCATTTTGGTTTTTGTTTATTTTTTTCCCTTCAGAAAGATGGTAGGAGAACACAAGACTCTTCATCAGGTACAAAATAACTAGTCTGGTTACCTAATACTTAATTCCAGAAAACTTTAGTGTGTGAAAGTGAAGTGGTACGAAGGCACGTGTCTTGGCAGACATCACACTCTCTTCCTGAGCAGATAAGCTATGAATTCAGCTGGCAAGCCTCTAAAGGAGAAACTACTGCACAGCTGTGGGCCTCTAGGGCTTCCCGGAAGATTTTGTGATTAATCTGCATATTGATCTTTTTCTTACAAACGTGAGTAAACTGCTGATCAGACAGGCGCTGGCAGCAGCGCCCTGGGGCAGGGTTGGCAGAGGGGGTTTATGTCCTGAACTGACATAAATGCTGCTGCTCGGCAGCTGCGGCGCTCTTCCCGCTCCTGCAAACGAGGGGTTTGCTGATCACAGCCAAAAGGCATTTGAACCAAGACCTTAAGAAGCAAAGGCCAAGGCTGTCTACACTTCTAGAATGGTGTGAATTTAAACTCCTCCTCCACTTCCTCCCAGCTCCTACAGCACAACCGTTGCCTGAGAATAATGTTCTATCCTTTGATTTAGTGGTAATTACCTGTATTAGCTTGCGAGAGCTAAAAATGCAGCGATCCGGTTCACTGGGCACCATTTCAGTGCAATGAACACAGTCTGTTCCCCAAAGCATTTATGGTCATCTCAGTTGTATTTATGTGGCTGCATAGGAGTAGAAGAACCTGCACAGTTCATGAAAAATGGTCTTACTCTTAGCCAGAAATTTGATGGGCCAGCAAAACTGCAGCAAAGCTTTTATTGGGAGCTGAAGTTTTGTCTGAATCAATCTCAATAGAGACATAAGTCATGGGGTAGTGGGCTTTTTGCATTTCTATTCAGCTTGTTTCTCATTCCTTTGGGGCACAAATAAAACTAGCTAACATACCTGGAATTTTGTTTCATTAAATTGTCTTGGGGAGGAGAAAAAAAATGGTAAATTACTTTTATTCAAAAATCCTGAAGGAAGCAATTTTATAAGTTGAGTTTTCTAAGAAATACAATTGTCCTTTTTTTTGTTTGTTTTACATTTATTTTACCACCTTTACTTGTGATTTTTCTTTTAGAAGAAAATGGTGGTGGGAGAGGATGTGTTGTATTATCTAGAAGAGAAAGCAGAACATCATCGTCTCTGGCCCGTGAGTGAAGTGAGGTGAATTAGCAGTGATGGTAGATTGGTGCCTTCCTGTGCCTGGTCTAAGTGGGATAGTGGGGGGGTATTTTTTACACTTAGTATATGAAGACCTACAATTCAACAACCATTACCTTAGTGCAAATAAGATCTTAGGTCTCTGCTGTCTCACCATTGCAGTGCTGATGAGTTAGTGTCTAGGAAGGGATTCAGGACTTCTGCAGATACCTACAGCACTAAAATCTGCAAAATGAAAATGTAGTTTGTTTCATGCAGCTGCGTTCAATCTTAGGGAATTTACAGTTAAAAAGTTTGTTGCAGGTAATGCTCATAAGCTCCAGTATTTTCTGCTCCTGGCATATTCTCTTGTCCAACTCTTCTTTCCAGGAAGACAATGTTGTCATGCTATTTCTTTAAACGGTAGTCAGTACATTTGCCGTAACTTTTATTGGTGTCAGGACCACTATCAGGAAGTGGCAACACAATAGATTAACAGTTTGATCTTTCATACAAGACTCCTCTGTCTTCCAGTTGAAGTTAAGTTCCTGTGTGAGACTGACTAAACTAGTTAAATAAAGAAGAAATGCTTTACAGTAAGCTGAAAGGATTGTTTGGAAACTTAACCCAGCCATGCAACGGCTAGGTTGCGTTTGGTAGTGAAGTGCCACTAATGTTGCTTGTCATGTTTACCTGAACCAAAAAAAAAATAGTGAGTAATTCATGCCTTAGTAGGTATTAGTAATACTGTTTCTGAGCTTAAAACCAAGGGATGGAGGGAATTAATGAAGACAGCGTGTCTTTCTGAACGCATTTCTGTTCATCTTTGGCTCTAAAAGCAGCGTGGCAGAAGATCTAAACGTCAGCGGCAGTGGGTGAGAATACATAAATCAGGCACTGGCTCTCCTGGCGTGTCGGCTCTACGTGCCGATGCTGCTCAGAGGAGGTGTTTGCGTGGGGAAGGGCTGGTGTTGGCCGGGTCTCCCGCGGGCCGCGCGCCGCTGGGCCGCCTTGCGCAGCGGCCAGTGTTGCAGGAGCTGCTCCCCGTTGTGACGGCTGAGGTATCTGAGTGGCTGAGGGTTGAAATAAACCCCCACTTCTTACTGAAATAATGGGTGCAATTGGTATTTGATTTTTTTTAATTATTTTTCTCCAAAGGAACATCCTTTCAAAAAAGCTATGCAACTATTTTTAAATTCTCAGTGTGCTACAACTGAAGATCATTTGTAAACAACCTGCTTTTCAAACTCTCCAAATATTAAAGAGTTAATTTTGCTTTTTTTAATGTAAGCAGAAGTAGTAAGGAACTGTCTTTTGTCTTTTGTCTTTTTGGAGAGCAATTCAAGCTTTATAAAGGCAGCAGGCATGCTAAGTGTTATTGTTTTATAGATGCATTGTTTTATAGGTTTGAAGGCCAGAGCATATTACCTCATGGCTTACAGAGGTGCATTTAGGGCAAAAGCCAAGCTGGATGAAAGGTACCGTGCTTATTGCATTGGATCTTGCCCTACAAAAATGCTCAAATGTTGCACGCCTCTGCAGTGCAGACTGAAAATATATTTGAGGCAGGTCTGGCCTTCTTGCTTATGCCAGCCAGCTCTAAAGATCATTTGCTTATGAAAACTGCACATGGTTGCAGAAAAAGTGAAAATCAATTTTTAATAGTGTTTTCTAACTGCTTTTTTAGATCATGACTTAAAAGTAGATTTATGCGAAACAACGTGGGAATCCTTAGAAAAATCAGTTGTAGTCGGTTCTTAAGTTCAGATCTTAATTTAGTTATAAGGTAAACGTGTGCCTTGTTTGTTCTTTGGCATATCCAGCGAAATAAAAATTCCCCACCTTTTACAGGAATTGCTTAGCGGACTTCTGTACATGTTTGAGTCACACCTGGAGCAGCATATCATGCCCCCAAGCTTTAGGGCCATAAGTAGGTGTGCCAGTTGACCTATTTGATGCATGTATGTGACACTAACCAAGAACTGGATGACGTGCTGCAACATCAGAAAGGAAAATTAGCAGGGTGGGAAAGGAGCTGAACCGGGGAGTTAAAGAATTATGAATTCAGAAGCCAGGAAATAGGGAGACTTCTGGCTATAAAAGGAGGAATTAAAAGAGCAGTCTGCAAGAATAACAAATGAAAAATGTAGTATATTAATTGACATATTAAATGCAAACATAGAAACGCAGAATAAGAATATACTAAGCTCAAATGTTAAAAGTGTTTGTACCTTCTCCAATTCTGCAAAAAGTATTGGGTTTTGACCAGACGTTTTTGTAAAAAAAACAACTGGCAATCATGATTATATTAGTTGTGCTGAACCTTTCTCTAGGAAAATGCATGTGTCCAGATCGACGGCAGGGCGATAGACGGTAAGAGCTAACACTTCGTACTCGCACAGGAAAGTTTGCGCTTACAAAAACTCAAAAGCTGCGTTCAGCTCCAAGCTGCAAACGTTCAGCTAGTCTCAAGGTAGAAATCCCCATGCCTTAATGGGGGAATACTAGTGCCTTGCCCCGTAGCAGCCTCCTTGCTGAGCTGTTACGTGTCTCACTGGGCTTTCTAACCGCCATGTATCATGAGGCAATTTGGGGCTTCTGTGCCAAAGTCCCTTGTGCTCTTTGAGACTTAAGTTTTAGACGAGTGTTTGACCGGCTCCTCTGAAGCCAGAACACGAGATGCAAGAGCAGGCTTCGAGGATAGAAACGGTGCGAGCAGCTTAGAGTCTGCTCTGGGCTCGGTTTCCCCGCCGTGGTGTGGTCGGGTGGGAGGGATACGGGAAGGAGGCAGGTTCAGTCCCTGCGGCTGCGGAAGGGAGGCCCAGCCGCAGCTCTGCCTGCTGCTTGGGAGCCCCAGGGGACCCTCAGCAGCTTTGCTGCTTGCTCAGGGCAGGTGGCGAAGTTGTGGTCTAGTCCTTTCTGCTTAGGAAAGCAAACCCATCAACACCCCTAGCGCCAATATTCTGTGGTAAATATTGCAGAAGAAAAATATTTCTTCCTTGAGATAGAGTTAGTGCCGATGTCTAGTCATCAGTATTACCTGCTTAACCTCTTTTTTTATATAAGGTGGTAGTTTTTTGTATGCGTGAAAAGGAGACGGTGCCTATTCAGTGTTAAAGACCGGTGTTCTTTGGGATAAAGCTTTGGTAGGCTGCAGTTAGAATGTGCCTTCTATGAGACTTTTTTCATCTGTGCTTCCCTTTCATGTTTGGGGAAACATGAAAGCAGAGCTGAGATGTGACTTGGAACTTTCTCTTTTTCAATTATCATCTTGATGCAAACTAAATTCTTAAGGAAAAAAATGATATTTGGTTAACAGAAGAGTGGAAAGACTTAAGTGTCAGTGAGTTTCAGGAATAACCAGCTTAAAGTCAGTGAAACTAAAGTTATTTCTTAGAGTTAAAAGATGGTGAGGGCTTTAATATGATTGGAGTAAGTAGCAAGTTATGATGGGAGAATATTGACCCTTTATCACTGCAGAGGCTACAGTTTGATTTTTGTGAGTTAATGTTAAAGCATCCTGTTCACAGCGTTATTACCTACATGTGGTTATGCTAAGTAACAGTTAACTTTTTTTTTTGCCAGTAAATGAGAAGTTTGCCTTTTACTTCGAGCAGACTAAAACGGTACAGCTCAGTGTCCAGTTCTGTCCTTAGCAGGTAAAGCAGAGATAACTGAACACCAAGTATATATAGTGATATATCATGAAAAACAGGAATCAACTGTTGTTCCTTTTCTAGCTTTTAGACTCCACGCACTATTCCTGCTACCCATCTTTCCCACACATTTTGGGAGGATCTTAGTTTCTTCAAAAAATATTTATATTTTCTTGTATAGTGTATGTATGCACACATAAAGAATTTGACCCGAGACCACATACTAGGAAAGTCTTCATTGCCTGAAGACCAAAATTTAACTAAAATGTTGTGATTTCTTAAGTTTTTGCAGGGATAATAATTACATATTGTAATTAAACACCTCCAAATTTATGTGAGATTTGATTCAAATTCACAGAGTCATAGACCAAACTCTTTGAAAGCAGTGTGTGGGTGTGCTTTCTAGTTTTTTATTTTTATTTGTGTTTTAGTTCAGATGTATTGAAAATGTCTTATTGCTAACAACTGTACTCCCTTTGCAGTGTCAATTATCTCCTGTATCATGCAGTGTTTTCATATACATGAGTTTGCCTTGAATTTTCCCAGTGTGATGGAGATAAAATATTGCAGTTTTAGGTACTTAACTGACACTTTTCAAGCAACCTGGTTGAATATTGTGGAGAAACGGCTCTCCCATCTACCTTTTCTCCTGCTTTTTTTGACGTGTTGCATGTGCTGCTGATCTTAGCAAGTAGGTTGTGCAGCCCGTGATGTTTCCTAGCGTTTCTCCATGTGCTTAGTTTAGGTTGAATTTTTTGCTTTTCTCTTTTCTTGGAAAAAGATCGTGTCTGGTTGCTGGGCTCTGTGCAAAAGCTTGTCTTATCCAGTGAGAACTTTTGCCTGCTGGTGATTCTGAAGGAGAAGATGAAACAAGTCAAATGGGAGAGAAACAACCTGTTTCTGTCCACGCTTAGTCCCCAGCGAGGAGATGAGCGCAAGAGCTGTGCGCTGAGCTGGACCTGCAGTGCAGCTTGGCCACCCCTGCCCTCCCTGCTCGTGAGCCCAGCGGCCTCGCTGACGGTGAGTACCTCCAAACCTGCTTCTGTTTTTAGTTCAGACTCGACCTGGAAGAATTTTTAAATATTTTGGCAGGTGACATATCCTCTTTAAAGTTTCATGTTCTTTTCCTTACCCTATCTCCAGCTTTGCTACCAGGTGGTACAGGCGGAAGGAAAAGGGAGCTATCCGTGTCTTGATATACGTATCATTTAGCTTAGAAAACAGGGGATTTCAATCTTGATTTTGTGTGATAGTTTTCCACCTTTTTGAAGTCAGGTGAGTCATGTACTGAACAAGAATGGACAGTAAAAGGCACTCAAGGGTTTTTCTGATTTGAAGTGGGAAGGACTGTGCCACAACTTCTACAAATGCGTGTTTGAAAGGCTTTAACCACAAATCAAGCTGTCTGCCAAAATAGACGCTTAAGGTTGCAACTGAAAAGATTATTCTAGGAAACCAATTTGGAAAATATTCAGCTGTTACCAGCTTAGATCTTATCCTATATTGTAAGTTTATGGCTCAAATATTCTTCCCAGTTCAGAGTACATCTAAAGCAATTCAATGTTTCTGCTAGTGCACTGATGTCCTAAATTTCACTTGATTAATAAAATGGATTGTGTGGATGTTTCCAGATCAAAAATACCTGCTAGAGTACTCCTGGTTTAAATATAGCTATTTATATTTGTAAAATCTGCCCCCATATTCACCCTCCAAAAAAAAATCAAATTTGTTTATGGTAATAACTGTTCTTCTATTTCTACATTTTATAAGATTGTTTATCTATTAACTGGCCAAAAATTGCTGTTTGTTTTTGAGTTCACATATTCTTACTGATTTTCATCTTGCAGACTTGGCCGTGTCAGCCCTTGGTGGGGGGAAAAATGACCTTAGCAAATCTGATAGTATTTGGAAATCATCATGTTGCAATGTAAAAATACAAGGGTGATTTTAGCTAAGACTGGTGGATAAAGGGGTGTCCTGATTAGGAAGGTTGGGAATCCAGCACAAGAAGGAAGCCAAATGCTGAAGCTCAGATATGAAATCTCTGAATTGTCCGTGTGCCGTGGGGATGTATGTGCATGCCAGAGTGAAGCTTCCTCTCCCACTGCAGCTTCAAGCTGATGCCACTGGTGCCTTTAAACCTGTCTGACCCTCGCAGCTTATTTTCCCGATTGAGGACTGTATCTTTTCAGAATAAGCAGATGCTGCCAAACCTGAATATCTGACTGGTGTAGGAGACTGTCAGATCTGTAGTTCACCTCTATTTGAAAGGTGTGTTTTTTTTTTTTTTTAATACATTCTCTCTGAACCTTGGTACTGTGTTGAATTTGATGGACTTCTTTATCTTGACTGTGAAAAGGAGACTCTAAGAGACTTAATTATCCAGGTATAATAGATACTGAGAAGTTAATAATAAACTCAAACATGCTGCTTAGCCAGGTGTCTTGCTGATTATGTTAACACCACATTGAAACTTGCTCTGATTTAAACACAATGGGTTTGTTTTACCTTTTCCAGTCACCACGCAGCTTCATTTTTAGTAGTGCTTTCCATCCTTGCCAGCACCCAGAGGCGCACGAGGTCGCCGAGGAAGCTGTTGTAGAGCCGCAGGACCAGCTGCAAGGTGAGACTGCTCCTCAGAGCATCCCTTCCCGCTGGTGCTCGACGCCAGGCTCCCCACGGCAGCTGGAAGGACCCTCTCTAACGTGAGTCAATTGCCGCTTGATTTCCTGTGGGGGAGAGGGCTGTTTCTGTCCTTTCCATCCCTTGAAGTACAATACAAAGGCCAAATCCCCACCCATCCCCAACGCAGCATTCCTCTGATCTACCTCATAAAAAGGAGGGCTGTGCTGGGGGCAGAGCAGCGCGCTGCTCCACGCTCCGGACAAGCCTCCCGACTTGCTGCAAGGATGAAGCTGCTGGCGCTCTGGGGCTTCTTGCTCGTCTTGCTCCTGTGCTTCGGCGCCTTCACGGGGGAAGGTACAGTACGTTCTGCCAACACAACTGCCTCGTTCCTCTTCCTCCTCTTTCCTCTTGCGATATAAAAATGCTTATTCTCTACTTGTGTGCTGATTTAACTCTAGAAAACAAAACCAAGCTTGGCAGTAGAGATGGAGGGGCAAAATGAAATCCAGAGTTCTGTATTAATGCTCATTTGCCTTTCACAGCAATGTTTCATCTGCCTTGCAGAGGTCTCTGTTACTACCTGTCGCATGTAGTTCAGCATGATTAATTTCCCTGAAGTTAATCTCTCCCCTGAAAAGAAACTATGCTATTTTTTGTTAGATATCCATCTGACAATATAATAGTCTGGCTGATCAGGAAATACGTTCATGGATAAAGTTGTTCCACACCGATAAGTCAGATACCCTGAACTGGAGTAAATGAGAAATTCCTTACTCGGGGGTGTGTGGGAATAGCTCTTCTGACTCCTTCAGAAAGACTGGGGTTTGTTCTCTCCCACCTGCACCCCAGCTACATATTTTAATTAGCACATTACTTTGTGCTGCTCAATGTTTTGCAGCATTTCAAAGCACAGAGCTTCACAAAGCAGTTTAAATCTTAAAACTGGGGCTCTGTCTTTACCGTAGCACATCTGAAAGTGTCATTCTGGATTTGCACTGAGGCAGGATTTTTAATCTGAAAGGTATTTTAATTTCTTTAGCTATCTGTTCAGCTCTTCTATGTCTGGTGTTGTAAATCTCAGTATGATTATTCCCTGGTGTTTAGCTTCTACACAGATGTAGAAAATGAATGAGATAAGGAAAGACAAATAAGCTAAATGTTCAAAGGTCAGGGGTAGCATAGCTACAGTGCTTCACATTTTCCAGAAACCTTGTAGGAAGTATTTTAAGTTAGGGGTGTCAGTGAGGAGACGTGTGTAGAAGCTGTCATTCAGTCTGGGCAGATGAGCAGCCCAGACTTCTGTCTTCCTGTCTGTTAGAGCTATTGACTAGAGCTGTAGGGAGGATGAGTGAACACTAGATGTACCTGAAGTATTTCTGCCTCCTTTCTGTGTTTTCCTTGGGCTTCCCTGGAGAAAGATCTCTATATGAACATAGCAGGCAAGACAGAAGGAATACACCTGGTGATAAAAACCCATCAAAACAGGCAAGTTCCTGCACTCTTGTCTGTGTGCAAAGTCTCACTTCTTTAGGCCTAACAGGCAGGGAGTATTCATCTCTTCTACATGTGGCTGCACACTCTCAATTTTTATACCTTCATTAAATAATTAACTAAAACCAGTGGCAAGTGTGTTTACTGGGTTAAGGCAATTGAAATTCATTGACTGTTTTCTCTGCCAATATGTGACAGGTAAATGGGTGAAAATCCCTATAATGTGTTTCATGTACTGTATCCAGCAGCAGTGTTGGGGGGGACGGGGAGGGAAGTCATTCTTGCTCCTATTTTAGGGATAAGGCTCTATGCACTGATGGAAAAATCGGTCACGATGATCCTTTGTTTTGCAGAACTCTGAAGGATTTCAAAGGTAAAGTAATAACCAAAATGTCTAAGGATTCCAGCCCGCTTGGTGAACGCACACACACAACTGTCCTCTGTCTCCACTGGTAATGTATTATTATTTTTTTTTTCCTTAGGTCGGAAGGTTAAAAAAATGTGCTGCTCAAAACTACCCAAACTCAACAAAAAATCGCAGAAAGGTAACATCCACGCTT
Organism: Crypturellus tataupa; assembly: GCA_034781795.1. Classification (NCBI taxonomy): domain Eukaryota; kingdom Metazoa; phylum Chordata; class Aves; order Tinamiformes; family Tinamidae; genus Crypturellus; species Crypturellus tataupa. The sequence continues at coordinate 763,081 of JAWLRI010001044.1, forward strand.
TTGATTCATCTGTAATGATCACAATGTGATGTTACTTAGTTTTTTCATCTGTAAATGTCACAATTTCTCACATTGGTGAGAATTACTTTCACTGTGCCACAAAAATAACTTTCTTTTATCAATTGTCTGATGCATCAGGGTTTGGATGGGGAAGAAATGAGAGTAGGGAAACAGTTTAATGCTCACAGCGTGAAACAACTGGAGAAGGCGGGTAGTCTAATGAAAACATACTGTTCCTATCAGTTCCTGTGTTGTGGAAGGTATTGCTTTTGTTCTGAGGGCAGGGAGAATAATATCATACCATAGTTCCTTATTGAAAAGAATAAAGAGAACCTGTAAAAGCAAAGAGCTTTATGATGCATTTCTTTGCTCCCTTATCTCAGAATCTATTTGTCGTTCTGTCTGTCTCCGTATTTTATGAGAGACCAACCAAAGTATGATTCTGTAAATTCAAAAGAAAAGAGATTAAATTTTGTTCGGGGTTCAAGAACTGCCTGCTTAGGACAGACTAAGGACTACATAAATAAGAGTACACTTGCATTCAGGTACTTTGGAGCTACTTTTACTCAGAGTTCCCTGGCTTGAGTGAGTGGAAGTTAGGGGCTGCTCTGTAGTCTTTCACGACCACCTTAATGGAAAAATATAGAAAAATAATACACTTTAATACACACTTTAAAGTGTGGGCAAGCTATTTTGTTTCCTAAGTAACCTCGCTTTTGGTAGGAACTTCAGGTGGTGCATTTATACTTTCATAAAACCTTCATTGTATTTCACTTTTTTTCCTCTTGTTTCCTAATTGACGGGTGCCTTGCTGAGAGCTGGGATCTGATGCAAATGCTTCCAGCTGCAAGCTCAGTCTTCACTCTGTACCTTGTTGTTTACATTAAACATGCATACTTGTACGAGCCTGCAAACATCCCCGTTTGCTGGGCCCTCTTGTAGAAAGCAAAAGGAAGGAATTGAGCAGGTCGGCTGAGATTTAGCTCGCTGCTCAGAAGAACGGTAGAACAACTAGATCTACTAGCCCAGTTTCTAGTTAGCAAAATAAATACTTCCTGAAGAAAATGGCATACGTTTTTAAGCAGCTGTTGAACTCTTGTCATCACATCAGTGCTTCCACTGAACAGTTGGCAGCTTCTTCTCTTAGCAGTAGTGTTGATTCTCTATGTCCTTACCAAGATGATTCAACTTCTGCGGTAGCCTGAGAACTCCCATTGCTTCTTTCTGTGTGTTCATCGTTTCTCTGGCTCCAGTGAGACTCTAGTAGTTTTTTGTTTGTTTTTGTTTTTTAAAGCTAGTGAATGTCTAATAAAATTTCTAATATTTAGATACCATTAAATATAGCAGTAGCATTTATACGTGGATACCATGTATGTTTTGCAGAGTAATAATACTTCAAAATTTTGGAAAGCTTCTAATATAATGAGTTAGCTGGTAACTTTTAATAATCCTTAAAAATATGATTGAAAATAGCTTATTTCCCATTGACTTATTTACCCACTCTCTGTCCTTTAATCATGAAACTTAATTTTGAAACTTCTAGTCAAATTTCTTCTGTTAAAATACCTTTAGCTCTTTATTTCTTTTTGTATTTACCCAACTCAGACAAAATCCACACATTTCTTTACAGAAGAAGCCCTTACGTGTGCCCATTTTCTGGAGATGTGATCACTCCCGTATGGCCTCACGGTTCTTCTCTCTGGATCATGGGCTTTGTTTTATGAAATACATTATCAAGGCAGTGAACACTCCATGGGACCATGCCTGTGGTCAGAGGTGTATAGTTCTGTCTTCTTCATTTGGAGATGAAATTCAGAGGTTATTTAACTATAAGTTAGGTCTTAAAGCGAGAGCAGTTTGTTTTCAACATGTTAAAAGCTGTAAATTTGCCTCTTAGATCTCTAAGAGGGGATTCGAAATGCTGTCCTCAGCTGCAGTAATACCTGATGGCCTCGGTGCCCTGTTGGACTGTTCCCTGACTGCCCGTGAGCTCCTGAGGCGCCTCCTGTAGCTGTCTCTGGTCTCCACCTGTAACCAGGTCCCCTCTAAATTGGATATTGCCTTTTTCTGCTTCTGTACAGTACTTAGGGGTCTCCTGCATGCTATCACTCATCCCTCAGTTATAGATCAGCTTCTGTGAAAATGCTTGATCTGAATCTGTTTGTTACTGCTGAAACAGACTTGGGGGAAAAAAAAAAAGCCAAAAGCTGAGCACAGCAGCGTTTTGTTCCATATTTGTTTCTGGATGGGAACTGAACAACATAAGCTTGCATTTTGTGTTGTTACTAGAATGCTGGGTGATGCTTATTTCCATGTTGCTTTTCTGGAGGGATGAGTGTTAGTTGCTTCCTACGCTCTGTGGGCGAGCGCAGTGTTCAAGTGCTGCTCTGCTCCCTCCTTCCTGATAGACTTATGCAGAGATGGTTGTAAAGCTGCTTAAGGCTTATCTCAGTGTGGCTTAGAGAGGGATAATCAAACTGCACTGGCTACTGCTTCAGAAACAAAACCCCTTTTTTCCTCAGACTTAGTTCTTTCTCCAAAGCAAAAGCAAATGTTTGGTGTGAATGTCAGCCTGTGGCTCCTTTTTGGGAACGCTGGTGAGTGTGGTGATATGAAGAGGGGTGATGGTTATGCAGTATAATCCAATTAGCTGTGTAAAGCCTTGACTGTAAAACTTGAACTTAGGAGAGGATAGTTCTGCCCTGACCTGCTGCCACCAGCAGCAGCAAGTACGGTGACTCCCTCGGTGGCTGCGTGCCACATCCCTTCGGTTTTCAGTCACAGCGCTTAAGCCTGCCCATACAAACAAATGGCCCTATAGTGACATTTTGTGCCATTCTAAGCGCTCCTTGTTAAATATCTTTTTGTTTTTTCTCTCCTTTCCATCCTTGTTTTTCAGATACAAATCCCAAAATGACTCTGGTGCAAAAAAAGAAATATTGCAAGCCTTGTCCTCAGGGAAACCCTCCAGTGATTCCTGGACCTCTTCCACAGCTGAAATGAACAGGCCCAGAGCGGGGTGAAGGGCATCTGCTGCCGGCGTGTTTCACAGTGCTTTAACTTGGTTGAGGGTTCTCCTTTCACAGATCGGGCATGAGTGCATATTATTTTGCTTGGGAAAGGCTTCAGTTGGTGTAAAATTCCTCTTTCCCTCGGGCTCCTCCATGCTGTTGACATCAGCCCTGGCAGCTAGCGGGTCAGGCAAAGCCCTGGCTGCCCCTGCACCCTGTGTCTGTTGCTCTGCTTGGGTGTTTCCTTCCTCAGACAAGAGAGAAGAGGTGGCTGAAGAGGTTTCCTGAGAAAATGTCTGTTCTGCACTTGCAGATTGTTCAAAGGCTGGAAGGACTGATGTTACTGTTTCTAGTTATGAAAATATGCAGTTTATATGTATATCTAACCTTTTAAATATATTTTTAACTTTTTAAATGATTTTATACTAACAAAAGAATTATACTTGTGCCTAGGTGCATGATGAGCTTGTTCCCAAATCCTTCACACTCAGCACTTGGAATCTGCTTGGAAGGGGATTTTTAGGAAGTGGGAAGGAACTCATGCTTTAGAGAAAGAGCTGGAAAGTTGGATTAGCAGGTAGTTAACTCTAGAGGTGGAGGGCCAGACGCAAGTATGGCAGTGTTTTTTTTATTTCATTTTTCAGTATCGGCCCTGCAGTTTAAATCAAGCCCTGAAAGTAAAGGTGTCCGTCCTTCTCAGAAGGGTGTTATCAGGCGGTTATTAAGCAGCCTTCTGAGAAGGTGTTAGACCTTTATTAGATTCAATATTTTCTCTTCCTGAATCCAGGGGGCAGCTGTTCTAAGGCTGCTAAATTATTGTGATATCACCTCAGAATAAACAAACTGAAGGTGGAGCATGAAATAGAACAAGTGCCAAGACTGATGTCTACAGTCTGAATAAGAGCAACAGAAGCTCCTTTTGCCAACGTCATAAGCAGTCACGGGTGTC
>JAWLRI010001044.1:767140-784485 GCA_034781795.1 Crypturellus tataupa
GCCAAGACTGATGTCTACAGTCTGAATAAGAGCAACAGAAGCTCCTTTTGCCAACGTCATAAGCAGTCACGGGTGTCGCAGTCACGGGTGTCACAGTCACATTTGTCTCCTGCCCTTTCCTCCGTACGTGTGCAGGGTGAGTTCCTGAACCAGGTTTGCTCCATGCCAATACCCTGGCTTTCCTTTAGCTGTGGGAAGCTCTTTGCACACTCAGTACTTGAGTACTGCTCCTTCCCCAGGATAATTTCCTGGATGACAGCAGTGGTCTCGGTGTCCCTCAGTAATCTGAGGAAGCTAAATGTGGAAAGCCAGGTGCTTATTATAACCCTCATGGGCAAATGCAATTCCCAGAGCTAAACTTAATGCACGTTTATGTGAGGCTATGCTTTTTTTATTAACAGTGTTTCTATTTCAGTGAGCAATTGCACCACTTTTCTGGCTCTATTATTCCTTTGTTACTATTCCTGTTGCTTTAGAGATTAGATCTGACCGTCAGTTTCCTAATTTTGAAGAGCAGCCTTTGCACAGCATTTTTATATTAAAGAAAAAGGAGCTGCAAATCCTTGTAAGATTTGAGTCAGGAGGTTGGTAAGAGATGTGTTTGAATATTCTGCTCAAGGTCCTTGGGCACACACATTTATTTCTGTTTTGTCTAATGTAGTTCACAGAAGGAATCTATAGAACATAGATGACAAAGGACAAGAAAATGTAGAAGGTATTTTTTGTAGTAAATGGATTTGGAGCAGGGTTTTACTTTGTAAGATATGGACATGCATGTTTACAGATTTGTATAAAGAATTGCCAACGGGTATGGGGATTATGTTCTCTAATGTGAACTTAAGCACATTTGTTTTACATCCAAAAAATAATATGTGATTCTATGCCTGCCCCACAAACACCAGTTTCTTTGGGCAAAATGGTTTTTTTGGGAGGCTTATGCTATTGCTGAGAGAGAACATTGGTAATACTACAGAAATGGGCATTTGGGGGTTTCAAGAACATCACCTGATGCACTTGTATCTTTATTTACCTATTTACCCAGACATAAGGTAAAACAACGTAAGGCAAAAGGGCCACTCAAATTAAAAGTTTATTTGTGTGAGGCCATAGTTCTGACTGAAAAACTAGAGCAGGAATTATCAAGCTATTTCAGCACGGAAGTGACTGCTGCTGAAGCAGGGTGTTTGTCTGGCCTCGAGAAACCTGGAGCTCGTGTGAAGTTGATTCCTCAACCACAGTTCGGCTGCCGCTTCCTGAGACATTTTCCCGCTGTGTAGAACAGAGCTACGGCGTGATCATGGCTTCACTTGCTCTTGCTTTTGCTTTCATTTCACTTCTACGCGTATGTCTGGCACTATCTGAGAAGAAAGTATATTTACTCTGTGGCTTTTCCAAGAACAAAGCTGTGTGCTTTATATAAAGAAGTAAATCAAGCTTGTCCGAGCTGACAGATGCATTTGTCTGTATTTGGTGGTGGTGTGTGTGTGAGAACTGCAGAGCTTTCAACTTCCAATAAAGATACTTTTGAAGCATCCTTGTGCCCACCAGCATAGATGATGGATCCTGATCTGCCTTTTTGAACTGAGTGAGCTGTGTGACCCTCATTGCACTAACTGGTATCATAGTAGTCTGTCTGATACAACCTGATAACTGGAAGTTGTCAGGAGCACAAGAAGAGACTTGTATTTTTGAGACTTTTCATTTTTTCAAAGTCTGTTTTAGAAATAACTGTCCATTCTTTTATACGAAATGAGCACAATTATGTTTAACCCTTACTACTGTTTAGCCCACAACTGCTGTTTAAGGGCTATTTGCCATTGAAGAATGCAAGATTTTCTCTGGAGAGTTTCTGCCAAGCCCAAGTGTGGACTTGATGACCATCTTATGATTATATTAGTTAAGGAAAACAAAATTGAATCTCAAATAGAAGACTCATTCATGTGAAACAACAGAAGGGCTAGCTCTATACTTTTGTAGTATTGTCTCATGAAGTCTTCTTACAGGGTAACTGTTGCTCTCCAAGCTCCTCAAGACTTAAGTGGTTGAATCAAGTTTGGAGACCTCTTGTCAGTACCGTCCCAGCTGTCATTATAGCGAACTGCCACTTCACAGTAAAGTATTGCCAGATGGTGAATGCAGATTAGATTGCCTATCCAAGTTGCATGAAGTTTATTCCAAGAAGAATTTGTTCAAAACTTAGCAAAGACTTTCTCTCCTTTCTTGCAGATGAGGTGAAAATCCTATTAGAGGACAGTCTTTTGCCTTGAAGCACCCAGTTCTTCCCTTTAGATCTGAGCCCCTGTCTCCACCTCACCTCGTTCGTCTGCAAAGTTTCACTATTGAAGTCCTAGTGAAAAGCAGAGAGCTCTGCACAAGAGAGTATTAATTCCCATCCTCATGTCACTAGTTCTTGGTGACCGTTTGCTATTATAGGTGAGCAGGCATCCCTTGATTGACCAGCTATGCTGACTTTGGAAATGCCAGGATCATATCATACTTTGGCCTATGATTCTGTAACCAGCCTCTGGGTACAGGAAGAGCCGCTTTGGTGTTTTCAGTGTAGTGCTGGTGGGAGAGGGCTGCTGAACAAGCAGGTGCCTCGATGGGGCTTTGTTCACTTCATTGTCCTTTATGTCAGTGTGTAGCTATGCTTCAGAGTCCTGAGTCCCTGCCTCTGAATATTATCAAGTGTTGGAGCCCGGGGGGAATTCCACGTTTTCAGGCATCAGCCCCTTCATGATGAAGTGGATAAGGTCAGGGCTTGGCTATAGCATAAGCACTTTACTCTCATAATGCCTTCTGGACAGCATCTGAAAGCATAATTGAAGAAAGCAGGTCACTCTGTGTCTGAGATGCTAAACTGAACAGCATTTGTCCATCTTTTGCTGCTTGACTCACCCAAAAATCTCTGTGATGGCAAGAAATTGTCAAAAGAAAAATCTCTGTCAGAGACTTTAGCTGTTGCTGGCATGTTAGTTGGAGAGCTGGTTAGCCTCAGCTGGTGGTGCTGCAGGAGACATCCAAACTCAACCCTTCAGCAGTTCAGTGCACATGAAGATGCCTGCCTGGGGGCTGGCTGTGACCAGCTGCACACTAGACACAAGTACAGCCAGCGAGCAACACGAGTGTGCTTGCAACACCAGGCATTTGTGGTGAAAGCAGTGCAGTCAATAATTCCTGAAGCAGTAGAACCAAGTCCAGAAGTTAAGTCGTAGCCAGGCTGCCCTGACCTAACTGGCAAGGTGACATGACCCTAGGAGATCCTCTGGTGAAGTGGGGCTAGAGTCATTGATGTCATTTGGTCATCGGTGGTGATACCAACTGTACTAAGGGGAATTCATATTCTTGAGGTGTCACTGGTTTAGTCTTCATCTAACATAGCTTGCCCTGTTCTCTGAAATCAAACCTCTGTAATGCTCTTCCAACATCTGCTCCCAAGACTGGAGCATACTGGAAAATAGGATGTTTCCTACATGGGTTCCTGAGCCAAAAGTTTTCATTTGCGTCATTGCAGAGCCCTCGATGTGATCACATAACAATGAGTTAACTCCCTTAACTTACAAATGCTCTTAAAGAAGCAGTGATGTGATGTGAAACAAAACAAAGCTCTGAACGAGATGAAAGACACTGCTGTTGTGTTTGCACACATCAATATAAAAATAAAGCATCTATAAAGTGCTTTTAACTTAACTCTTCAGTTAACTTTTCATTACTTGGGAGACAACAGATGATGTCAGTGTTACTGGGCTTTTATCTTGAAGGTATTTTAATTTACCAAGGTTACCAATTAAGCCCTATCCTTTGACTTAGTTAAACATGTATAAATTCCTCTTATTTGAGGAGTAGAAGATGAAAGATAAATATCTGAGAGGAAGTTATATCTAGCAAAAATATATACGTGGTTGACTTTAGCCTTGTAAACTCAGTCTTTGATGATCTTAGTAACTTCCCTAGATTTTCAGAGATACATCCAGACTGATGAGTTTTGAAAAGAGGTCCTGAAGTCTGAGAAATGCAGTAAATGGTTTTGTTGTAATTTTATTTTAAAATATTTTACTTTTTCTTTCTTTCTGTTGCACAAAACTGCTTTCTCTGCTTCATTCTCCTACTTTCTTCCCATGCTTTTTTATGCTTCTTTGCATGTTATTATAGTTTCTGGTTCAAGATCTTCATTCTGTTTTCACTTACTGGAAAAATCCTCCTAAATTTCTTGGCTTCACTGTTCCCCACCTATTCCTTATCTAAGCAGGATCTCATGTAAGAGCAATTCCCCTATTGTCTCTATTTCCTCATTTTTTTCTTTTTGTATTGAAACATTTTATTTTGATTCCAGGAGTTTCAATCCATAAGACAGACCAGACTCTAGACTGCTAGTCTAGAATGTGAGCAGCTCTGTTTAAAAGTACCATATAACCATCTCAAAGTCACAATACAAATGGCATTTTTCTGTCATTTCTTTTGATTTTAATCTTCACTGTCATCACTTCTGGGTCTGCTAAATCACATATTTATGAGCTGAACACTGCAATTATCACATGTGGAAGGCTATTCCCTGATATTTTATCCATTCCTCAGATTAATGAATTTTGTTTGGATTCTTTCTATATAGCTCTATTGATTTATTTTATTAAGAGATTGTAACAGTGCCTCAAAATAAGTACTTGAAGAGGGCAGCAGGAGAAGGTAGTGGCACACCTGCTTCTTGTAGGAAGAGCTAGCAGGCATGAAGTTGGCTTTGGGCTCTAGCCAGGTTAAAGTATTTGTTTTGACAACTCTGAGAACCAATATACTTAGACTATCAATCATATAAAAGCTTGTCCTATCAAAGACTGGATACTGTATGGGGTGATAGACCTATGTGTTTTTAAGGATTACTTCAAAATCAGGCATTAATTCTTCTTCTTATAAATTACAATTTGTTGAAATGTACTTTGTTTCTGAGGCTGAGGACAAGCACTGCTTTGGTATAAGAGGTCTCCAGTTCATCAGATTCCCCCGTGTTACTGAGTTCCTCAGTGAAGCTGGAGGGTTACCTCAGCGGTTGACCCTCCCGTTCCTCACAAAGTACCTGCTTTGGGAGGTACCCCAGGGCCCAGTGTGGGAGCTGTTGAGCAGTGGGACTGTTCTCTGTTTATTATCCTTCAAAAAAAAACTAAATGAGTACAGTCGTCTTTGTCAATGACACATAGCTTCCAAAGGACGAGCGTTACTGAACTGTAAATGGTTTTTGCAGTGGTCTTCAATATTCTCTAAGGAAATTGAGGTGCTTAGCAGGACGTTTCATTACCGAGCTGCTGTGGAAATGCTCGCCCATTGCCCACAGAGTCTTTTTTGTGTTTGCAGCCCTTTGGCAAGCTGCAAATGGAGGTGGTATAGCTGAGAGGAAGTGTTGGGAGCATTCCTTCTTCCCAGGGATTACCCCAAACCGCTTGTGGCCTCCTGCAGTGAGTGACTGTATAATTCGCAATAAATCATGCAGGAAAGTGATCTGAGATTTTGTTTTGCTGGTGAGCATTTTTCCAAGGAAAGAGTGCAGTATCTCTTTTTGCCCAAATTCACCTGGGAAAAAATCTGATTGGTTGGGAAGCAGCATGTTGACACTTGCATCTGCTCGAAAGTTGCTAGGGCGATGCTAGGACTGCTAGGCGTTTCCTGCCTGCTCTCTCTGTTTTCCTGCCCTTGACGTTTCCTAGTTCCTTTGGAGATAGGGACACGAGGTCTGTGCTTTGCTCATGAGCTCGAGCAGCTCTGTGTGGAACAGTAGCGTGGAGCATGGTGCTGCTCGTGAAGAGCAGGGCGCTCTGACCAGGACGGGGCTGCTGTGTGATCACGGCGATGGGCAGTTTGCCCACAGAGCCGTGTGTAGCTCCTGTTCCCAGGCTGTTACCTGGGCATGTTTGCTCTGCTACCTGGGCAACTTTTGTTGGTTCTTGATGCGGTACTATGAGTCATTTCTCTCAGTTTGTGCCAAGTAGAAATGCTATCAAAAGTCCAGTAAATGGCTTCCTGCAGAGAAGGAAGGTAAATGGGCTTTATATTTAGGTGTATGTGTAGAGTTTGGCCTTGGAAATATTCCCCTAGCAGGAGAGGACTCTGTTCCGACTCAGCTATATGATGCAACTTGAAAACCATCTTCCTTTTCTGCCGTCTGAAGGTCAGACCATATGTGCCTCCATAGCCTGACCTTGGTCTGTCTGTGTTTAACCAATAAATGGCATATTTCCTCCTTCGGGCTCTGTTTTTTAAGCTCACAAGAACAGTTCACTGGCTGTTTTTGGAATAAAAACCTTCCTTCTTGTGGCAGTGGCAGCCAACACAGGTGAATGTGTTCACTGCAGATAGACTTCCAGTTTGGGTCTTTTTTGTTTGCTTTTTACACCTGCTACCCTAGAATTCATCATGATCTAAATAACATTTTCTCTGGGTGTGAGAGGAGCTATAGAGGCAGAATGGATCAAAAGTGGAAACATGGTCTAAAACAGGATGCAACTCTCAAAGACAAAGACAGCAAAATAACTTCTGACAGCAAGAATTAAGCAGCTTCCAGAAAACATGTTTTTTATGAGGAAATTAAGCCTTCTCATGCTATGATAAGTTACTTATTTTTCTTCAAGAAATGTGCTTTATCCAGGCTTTTTACCTTTTTCCTGTATACTACAGGGGTTTAGCACTGTTGCCCTGTGGAACCATAAAACAAAAAAGGTTGGGAAGCAGCTGAGTTATGACTCCTACTGTTCTGTGCAGTATTGCTTTCTGTGGATTGCTGTGTTCTTAGTTTTTTTTTCTGTTTTTATTGCTACACTGAGGAGGTTTACAAATTTAGCTGTGATCAATCATGACAGACTGTCACTGTCTTTTGATGTCCTTAATGTGGATTTGATGATCTTGGGCTGATTATCTATAGATTGTCGGGGGTAGAGATGAAAATTGAACTTAGGCCTCATGAGTCAAAACTACCTAGGAGATGATTTTACTTTTCAGATATAAAAATGTTAAACACATTCAATTGGTACCACGAGAAATGATACAGTCAGAGAGAGAGAAAGAGGTCTTTAGTGGCTAACATTTGAATCTCATGAGGCTATCAAAAACCCGAAGTCATCTGCTCTGCTGAGAGAGACCTGGGCGTCATGGTGGACGACACAGCTGTAGCCCGTTTCTAAATGGCTTGCATACCAGGTAGGACCTAATTTAATTTAGTAGATAATAATGCTCTTAAAAGGTCTGTCTAGATCACTTTGTTCTAAGTGGAAAAGCTAAGGGATGCCGCAAATGGGATGAGAGACTGTGGAGAAATGCGTACAGTTTTGTATAGGAAGTGGCATTTTTGTTCTGGCAGCAGGAAGGATTCAGACTTTGGTGATCATGGGCCAGGTCTCAAACTGTCAGGGTCTCAGGCATGTGTCTGGTCAGATTTAACCATTATAAATGCAGGACTTTTTCTTTTTTTACTATTCCTACTGTCAGGTGGTATTGTGAGTCCCTTCTCTAGGTGTTATGTCAAAACCTATAGACTGGCAGAAGGTGAAGATATCTAAGGGACTTTAGACTCTCCTGTCATCACATTGGCTCAGTTCCAGCCTCTCAGAAGCCAGAGAGAAACTGTGTTTCAGTTGTGATGTGTTAGGAAAATGCAAAGGGTACTTTGTGTGAAATTCTTCATAGTTTAAATGTAAAAGCGGTCGTCTTTGTGCAATGCTGTGGGACTTGCTGGTAACCTGACTTCCCAGAGGGCAGAGAACAGCTCGGCTGTGGCCGAGGGTGTACATCTGCCTTATGTGTTACACGCGTCTCAGGCCCACCCTTACAGCCTTCATTTGCCTTACACCCATAATAAGTTAGCTCCTACTTACCATGGTCTAAGTTACTTACTACGTTCTAAGTTCTTGCATAAGAGCTTCCCTATCATATTTGAGTCGTTAAAAATGACTCTGGCTCCACTTCTGCCCTTTGTGGCTCTTGCACCTAGTACTGCAGGGTGGGTCGCTCCGCGCAGATTGCCTGCAGGTATTGCTGCTCCCTCCTGCTGCTCCCTTTAGTCAGTGTGTGATCTAGAGGGGGAAAACCAGTGTGATTCGGGCTCTTTCTGGATGTGCTGGTTTCTACAAAGTGTAGACACTTTTTATGTTGCCTTTTTAACACACATAAGTACCCACAAGAAATGCTGAATATTCTTTCCCAGGGTAATTCCTTATGCCATACGTACCCAGCAAACGAGGAGCAGCGGAGGAAGGAGAGGGGCTTGATTTTTTACCACATGAATATAAGCTTGGTTATTAACCAAAACTGTCCAGAGTCTAAAGCAGAGGGATTTTACCTCAGACAGGCACAAGATCTGAAGGACATACCTGGTTAATACAAAGCAGAGCAGGAGAGTGGCAGATAATTTAACCTACTTTTATTGCTGTAATTTTCTTTTGCTCTCTTTTTAAACTGCTTGTGTATGAAAGTGTAAGAAAGCTGTTTGAAACGCAGCACCGTCCGCACCTCACATCGGTGTGCGAGGCGGCCGCGCCGACGGGATCGCTCTGAGGCGGAGGGGCCGCCCGCGACGCGGAGCGCTCAGTCTATTGCCCTGCCCGCGCGGTGCCTGCCCGGCCTGCTCCGAGGCGGGATTAGTGCCGGGCTAAGGGCATCTGCAGACTGCACCGGGGCTGTTCTCGCATTGGCATTTTAGTCAGGCTTGGTGGCCTGAGTGAGTGGTGTAGATACACGGCTCAGGACCACGTGGTTAGTTCTAGTGTTAGCATGTGTTGCCAGTTCTGGTTTGGCACAGATTTCAGGGTGGTCTTTGGGACTGATTTTGAGAAGCCATGGAGAGGCTGGGGATTCCCATACTCCGTCAGGGAAGCTGAAGCAGGAGAAGGGCAACTGCCACTACTGGTGGAAGCACATTTTTTGTCAGTTGTGCTTGACTAATGGAGACTATTCCTAGGCTGGGTTTTGGATTATGAGACATGAGCAGGCTTGGGCCCAGGTTCCGGCAAGATTCTTGAAGGCACAAGGAGGAGAGGAGGGCTGGAGCTGGTGGGGAAAAATCACAACAATCAATTGGGTTTTGTCAGCATTATTAGCTTTGATGAAGGATTTTTTTATGGCGAAAAAAAGAAAAACCTGTCAGAATACTGAGGCCCAGCTGTACTAGGTGTATTCGTAAGTGCATAAAGACATGCTAGCTGGGTTTTCATACTCTAGGGGGATTAAGAGCTCAAAATCATTGAAATTCAGGAGGAGTCAGACATTTTGCGTCCTTGGAGATGCAGACTAGAAATTTAGATCCCTTGGGGCTACAGAAAGGGGAACAGGCAGGTGTTAGCTCTGACTGCCGCCTTTGGCTCCCTACCGCTTCTGAGAAGATGCCCTGTAGAAAGGTGTGTTACCGGCTCTGCCTTGGGGAGGCAGGAGGCTTGGGCGCTGCTTGTGGTCCTCTCCAAGGGTAGGTGTTGCGCACGCCTCCTGCTTCCCAAGGGACTGATGTTCCTGCTGCCCACTCCGGCTGGCAGTAAGGCAGGGTTGCTTCCTGGGCACCGTGCAGGCGTATTTCTGTGCTTTTACCAGGTGTGCACTTATGTTTATGTCTGTTTTCTATTTGCGAATCTCTCCTATGCAGTTTTCTGCTTTGCATCCCTATATCCTGAATTTAAAGGCATTAAGATTGAGTTTGTTTTTGCTAGCTGCCTCCTGTGGGTTCCCGTGAGGTTATAGGGCACTGCTGCAGCCTCCGTGCTGTTCTGACATGGAGCCTTTTCAATGCTACTGTGTAAAATTAGTCATATTTTTATGTGTCATATTTAAGGTCTGGTCTTGTAAGAGATGCTTGGAAAAAAAAGAGAAAAAGGGCAAGAGCAATGCGATCCTTCCCCTGGTATAACTTCCCAGCTTCCAGCAGGTGATAATATAGCGCCTTCCTGAGCGCATCAGTATCATCGTGTTTGATAGTCACTCACGGACATAATCCTCAGGAATTAGTTTAATCCCTTTTGAAGCACTTTTAAGTTTTTGCTGTCTATGACATCCTTTGACAAGTTCCATTCTGCGTGGTGAAGTTTTTAATATTTTGCACAGATCTTTTGCATTTTCCTCCTCCAGAATCCTTATATTTGACTTCTTCTGCAGGTGCATGTCTCCGCACAGGAGCACCACTGCTCTTCGGGGCTTGCAGAGGTGTGCGAATGTGAGGGAGCATCGTCCGCCGCAAAGACTCTCTCCGCGTGGCCTGCCCCATCGCTCCTTCATGCTGCGGCGACGGTGACCGCGGATGGGGCAGGCTGTGAGCACGGACCAGCTCCCGCTGCCGGGCCTGGAGCCGGGCCGCGAGGACAGGGCTGCCCAGCAGCTGCTCCCGCCTCGCTGCGTCCCCCACGCGCGCATTCAGCACCAGCGCAAAGAGATTTTATCTGCCATAAAGAAAGGGCAACTTCTGTTTTAAACATTGCAACAGAGAACTCTGCTTCTTGAATGTTTCTTCCAGTGCTCTGTTGATTAAAACCAGAAATGAAAGCTCCATTAGCGCACCTTCAAAGGCTACTTTGAGTAGCCTGTGCTATTTTGCCTCAGATCAAGTTTGAACAGCTAAAACATTATGTATGCATCGCACTTACAGAGTCTAGTTATTACCAGTGATCAAGTTCCTTTTAAGCAGCCAAAAGCTTTGCATGTGAATGTTATCCTTGAGTGGCTATTTTTTTATCCTTATGATTTATTTTTTTTCTCTGTGTGTGTGTGTGTGTGTGTATACTTATTATTATTATTAGTGCAGACGCCTTACGTGTGCAGGAAAACAAAATAAAGCAAAAACGAAAAGCTTTTTTCATGGAACACTTTGTACTGGCTAAAATTACAAACTGAAGTAAAAATACTTTGGAAAATGATGAGAAATCCACTTATTTTAAAATTATCTCTTGCTGGTCAAAAAGTATTCTGATTTCTGCATTTTTATTATGCAACTTTGGGTGTTTTCTGCTATCATTAATGTGATAGCTTCCTTGAAAACACTAATGTTGATGCTTACTGTTACTTTTGTTAAATTTTCTTTTTCTCAAGATTACCAAAACCAAAATTTAAAAATAAAAATACATTCTTTGAGCTCAAAAAAAAACCTGACTGAGAATTAGAGTTGAGAAGGAAAACAACTCTCAGCTTTACCTTCTCTCTGCCTTGCACATTTAGGCAACACAAATATGGTACAAACAACAGAACCGCTGAGAGTTACACTGCTTCCTCCAAATCTCGTCTCAGAAATGAGTCCCACAGCTCCCTGCAAAGTAATTGGTCTAATTAGGTGGTAGGAAGGAGCTTCTTTAAATTCCTCAGAAATAAAGACGTGTCATCCGCTTAACATCTTAACATCTGTTACTGCCTCTTGCACATTTCTCCACTGCAGCAGCCGGACGGGCACTTTCCTCGTCCCTTCAGAGAAAATAAAATAAACCCCCTGCAACAGGAGACTTCGGCCCCTTCTCTGGTGGGATGAAGCACATATGGCATTGCACCCTCTCCCTATTTCTGAGTTTTGTGAACATTTGCCTGGGTGAGTACAACAATCACTTTGTTAATTAAAATGTAGGAGGATACAAGCATAACCTCAAATCCTGTAGTAATCCTTACTGATGTGGTAATGTGGTCCTGAAATATTTTCCTCGCAGAGTGATCCCTGTGCAAATGTTACCCGCTGTGCTTATGTATTTACAGTTTTGTTTCAAGTGGGCTGATTTGAATCTCTAGCAGTTAGTCAGTAGAATAACAACTAATTTGTTGTTTTTTGTTTCTTTTTTTTTAACTTTGTTTGCTGTTGTCTGGCAGCAAGTAAGTAACGATTTAATTATGGCTAATTGCTCCTGCACTAGGCACAGTTTGAGACAGGGTGTTTAGACCGTGGGGCAGGTTGGCATTGGGAAAGCCTCAGACTGGAGGGATAGCGCAGGGAGAAGCGTGCACAGAGGAGGTTAATCTGCAGTGAAGCTGCCTGCAGCCGAATGGGAGCTCTGAGAGTGCCCTGTGTGACGGTGATTCCTTGTTTTTCACTACATCTCGCTCTTTGCCGCTGTGTGGATAGCAGAACGGTGGCACGTACGAGTAATCTAATACAAATGTCTGCACCTATGTGATTCTGAAAGTCTCTTAGAGCGACTGGTGTGTTACGCGCTCATGCTATTCCCAGATCAGCTTACGTTTACGGAGAGTTAGGAGCAAAGCCGAGTGTCTGCGGTCTGTGAAATGCATTTCTTTGGCTTCTGTTTTGTTTTCATTGCAGTTCAGGCAAATTATGCCCCCTATTTCTTTGATAACGGAGACAGAAGCACGAACGGGAACATGGCACTTCTTAGCCTTTCGGAGGATACACCCATTGGTTAGTATTAAAATTACTATGTTTAACTGCATAGAGAAACTGAAGCTGCTTGCTCTTTTGATTAGCGAAGTATATTTTGATGTGCATGTTATTACATACTGTGGTCTTGCTGGTTTTTTTCCCCCTAAACTCTTAACTGCTCTCAATTTAAAACAACATGTTTAAATTGTAGCTGTAATGTAGAACACGTGTTTTAGCTTTCCCATTCTTGGTCCCCTAATTTATTCACAGTACCAGAGTACAGAACTTTGGGATTAAAAATAAATTCATGGTGGTAAGGGATTTCTTACAAATTCTGCAAATATTTATGTGGAGAAAGCAGAGTTCCTAATAATTTTATCAGAGTCTGTATCCCCAAAAGCAAGTTATATGTCAAAAAATAAGCCAGGTTTTTCTTTATAAAGCTGTTATATTTCTCATGTTTGCAGTATAAATGGTAGAAAATGTTTCTACTTGGAGTGAAAATTGCTTTCTGTAAATATTTGACTTTTAAAAAAGGTTTGGCTGTGTTATTAAAAATTCAAGAATGGATATATTTTTCAATTTTCAAGCAACAAAAGTGTAGCTTTGGAAGGGGTCTGTTTATTTCGCTCTTTTTTTTTATTTGATAGCACTAAAAAAAGTTTAAATCAAGAACGGGGGGTTGTAATCATTATTCTCCATGGGGGGGCAAGGAGCAGAAACTATGTCTATGCAAATTTTCATGTAAATGCATTACAATGTTGAGCACCAGCTTTGTGCCCACAAGAGCAGCACTGAGGTCGTGTTTGGGGTTTGCTCCGCTGCAGCGGCAGGGGCGGGACGGGGCTGGTTTGGAAGCGGGGAGGGTACGAGGGTCTCGGGGGCACATGGGCGGTGGGGAGCTCAGCACGCGCACGGCCAGCCCAAGCGGAGAGCTCAGCCCAAGGCCGCGGGCGATGCAGAGGCACCGGTGGCGGCAGACGGGGGAGCTGTGATTTACACCGTTGCTCTGCCGCGTTCGCGTGGAAATCGCTCGTGCTTCTGCAGTCAGGACAGCTATGCCGATGGCTGCAATGAGGTTAGCCAGGGCAGTCACTGAGGTGTCCATGAGGCCTGTGACACCAGACAGTCGCTGACACGGAATGGGCCCTTGCGCAGTTCATCCGAGGTGACGCTTGCCGGCTCCAGCTCAGAGCGAGGAAACTCGCTGCCCCCAGACAGACTCCGCTCCCCGTGCAGCACCGGCTCCCTGGCACTTACGGACTATCAGCCTCTCCTGCCACGGCCTGGGCCACGGGCCCCAGCCACCCGCATGTGCTGGGGAGCCGGCGGGGATGGCCCTCCTAGCCGGAGCGGGGCCGCGGGCCGCGCCGCAGGCAGCTGCCTGGCACAGGACACGGTGTGTGTGGGGCTGCAGGCAGGCAAAGAGTGTGTGTGTCCCTACAAAGCAAGGTGCATTAGTGCCCCTGTGAGCAGCTTTGGCAAGAACAGTGATCCCCGTGTGATAGCACGGGCTTTTGTAGCGTTAGCAACCAGGCTAAGCGCATAGCGGTCCCCGAAGAGTTCACGCTTTGGTTGCTACTGTGATACAGCTCGAGCTGCTCAGCCTTCAGTGATGTTGTTTCTCCTGGGTGGATGTGTGTTTACCTGGCTGGTCTGTGCTTCCAGTTTGCTGTATACATCTGCTTTGAAAGAGAAGGAACGTCTGGCCTAGCTCCCCAGAGGTGCCGCCAGAAAGGTTTCTCTGAGGTTTGGGAGGTTTTGAGTTTAGGCTGGAACTTCACAAAGGGCCCTGGAGAGCTTTTGTTTTAAGAAATGTCAATGTGGGGGCCTTGCCACACAGCTGTCGATTCTTCCTTGGTCTATAATTCCTGACTGAAATGTGGGAGCACTGCGGACCTCACCTCTGAAGGCGCTTTGGGCAGCTCTCTCACAGCTTCTGCTAGCGGCAGAATGGAAAGCAGCCCAACAGCGAGGACCAGCCCGAGCCAGCACAGCAAGGCCCCGGCGTGCCCCGAGGAAGGCAAGCGGGGCACAGCGGCCTCAGGGGAAATTACAACTGCCATATGTTTGATTCTGGATGCCCTCACTCAGCAGTGGTTTAGGGAATGGGCAGGTAACCATTAGCTCTTCTCTGTGCTTAGATAAAAGTGGCAATCGTAGTCGGATACTTTTCTTGGATGTGCTGCGTGCTGCAGCAGCAACCAAGGCCTGATCTGAGCAGTGCCGTTAACAGCAGTTTTAATAAATCTCCAGGAATTTATGGTCTTTGGTCCTGCTGAGGTTGTAAGCAGTTGGCAGCATGGTGTGATAGGTTCCTAGTCATCTGTAGGCAGGGAACATTCACCTTTTGGAGCACTGAAGGAGGAGAGGGCGGGCCATGGGATTGTAGAAAGAGCAGTTATCACACTGCACCAGCAAGAATATAGCAAATTTAGGAAAAGAGTCTTGCGTCCCTGACTTCGTTAATCTTTTCACTTGCAGTATGCAGTGCTGCAGCACTTCTAAAGTAGTGATGATCTGTTATGGGTACATACCTAGTGACATAAGTTACCATAAAGATGGTGCGTGCCATTTCTATGCAATGTTTGAAGTTGTCTTCACGTTTCTACATCCTGTTTAGATCCCAGAGCATGAGACCCCTTGAGACGAGAAGGGACGAGCAGCAGCCCATCCCAGCCAGATTTAAGAAGAGTGGGAAAAGCTGAGGGCTGAAACACGAGCTGCAGTTGGTGGCTGTTGGGCAGGGCAGGTGGGGATATTGGGTGATTAGCTCTTTGCTAAGATCTGCTTGTGTACATACAAAATATACATGTGCCCCTAATCAAGGTCTTAGGGCATGTGCAGGATGCTATTTCAGGTTGTTTGCTTCATCCTACCTCATTAATCCCTGTAAGCCATCACAGTGGGGCACTGAGAACAGACGCAAAGCGAGAGACTGAAGCTCACTTGTAAGGCTGAGGTTTGTTGCTTTTTAAAAGTGTCATCTGAGCTCTGGAGGTCTTTGCATCTCTCTCATCCTTGATTTTTCCTTTCCATTTTGCTTCATACCAGCAAGTCTGCCCTCCCTCCCCAATTCCTCTCAGTGGTCAAAGCTACAACTCCCAGCTACCCACCAGGTGTTTCATTTACCACTTGAGATCGCTCCACCCTGCAAACTTCCCTTTTTTGTTCCTACGTGCTCCTGGTGTGGCTCTTTCCCACTGTTCTCTCCTGCCTGTGGAGAGTCGCCTCATGCTCTTTGGTATTCCTTGCTCCTTCTCTGTTACCCCAACCCAACCGACGGTCTCCAAAACAGTAGGAGTCCCTGCTGTCCCATTTCCTGCTCCTTCTTTCAGTGCTCAGAAATCCCATCCTGGCACTGCTGCCTCTCCACATGTTTTTGTGTACCTCCTTCCATCACACAGGCATAATTGAACCTGATTTTTTTTTCTGCACACAATTAATTTCCAGACCTCCTCATCACAAAAAAATATTTTGAGTGAAAGAATTAGCATGCTTTTCTTTCCAATTACAGTTCTTAGCTGACTAGACACACCATACATGGAAATCTCAGTCCAAACTTTGCCTTGGAATCTGGAGAGCCACCGAGACCTCATACGGAGGTAACTCCCCAAAAGCTGAAGGAAGTGGTGCAAAAATATTCCCCTCCTTGCAGAACCGACGGTCTGCAGCTGGGAGCAACCAGAACTGAGCAGTTAAATGCAGCCCGTCTTGTGCATCGTTATGGCTGAGCTCGTACTAGGCAAGTGGAGCACGTGCTGCAGAGCAGCATTTGGCAGATCCACACCGACAGCGCCCAGGTCGTGTGGCCTTTTCCTATTTTCTTATGCTTTTAGCAGAAACTGCAGATACATCAGGAAACCACCCTCAAATTGCTTCTCCTTGGAGCTGGTTGCGTTGGGCCCCGCGGCGGGTGCGTTGGGCCCAGCACTGAGCACTTGCCGGTGTCCCCAGGCCCGTCTGCGCAGGGTCACAGCCCCGTGGCGAGATCCAGCTCATGGCACAGACACTCCAGGCCTTGTCGCTGCTGCTTCGTGGCCACTTCTGTGCCTCACGAGCCAACGTGGTGCGGTGGCAGCCACAGCGAGGCGCGGAGAGGCCAGCAGCATTAGCTGGTAGTGAGGAGGAAAGGGGTAGCGTTTGAGGTATCGTAGCGAGGAGATGCTTCCGGAGCGTCGGGCAGCAGTGGGGGAAAGTCTTCAGCAAGAGGGCAGTGCTGTCTCTGAGCACCTGGTGGATGCTGGCCGTGAATAAATGAATTTATGCTGGCCCTGAATAAATCTAGGCTGGAAATGCAGTAAGGTGGTGCAGTGCCATCGTGGGACAGCCGTGCAACCTCAGCAGCTGAGCAAAGAGCAAGTGACTTCTAAGTTGGGATAGAAGAACAGAGTGAAAGTCTCGTGTGGCTCCTGGAGCAAGCAGTAGCAGGGAGCAACGTGCTGCTGCTCAGGAGTTCCCCGCTCCCATCCCGCGGAGCCATCGCAGAGGTGCCCAGGGAACCGAGCCCGGGACCTGTGCACGACGTTTCCCATATCCCCAGTAAAAGCTGCTTCATTTCCTTATCTCTCTGACAGGAAGAGGCTGCTTGCAGGGCACTCGCTGATAAGATTTTGGCTGGGTTTTCATTTGTTTTCTTGTCAGCAAGTGGAGGCAGCCTACTGAGCGGAGATTTTTAATTGGCTTTAACACTGTGCTGAGAAGTGTTCCCGTGGTGTTAATAATATGGGGAGTATGTTGCACTGAAATTACAATTCCATCAAAATTAGGAACTCTGATAGCACTAGGAGGGAAATTTTGATCAACAATCCGATTTAATAGGCACAAAAATGTGCATTACAAAAAATGGGGCAGTGCCAGCTGTATCTAGAAAGCAAAGAGCACAGTGTAAAGATCAATGATGCCATCCATTATTTCCTCAGAAATCTCAATAAACTCAGTATGTGCCAATATCAATGTTTCATCTCAGAAAATTATTGTTTTCCTTATAGAAAAGCTCCTAGAAAATGTGGGAGAGAAAACTGTAAGAATAAGA
>JAWLRI010001044.1:794288-822548 GCA_034781795.1 Crypturellus tataupa
ACTTTCCAGATGTTTGGAATTAACATTATTATGTGTGTTGATCTACTCTGCGTAGTTACATATAGATCTCAAAATAACCATCTGGTGTGCATGGGACTTAGTGTTTACTCAGGAAATCAGAAGTCAGTAAATACTTGCACTGTTAGGATATTGCAGTGGTGGGAGCACAGCCCAGGGCCTCGTTCAGAGGCTTCACTGATGCTGGCAAGAGAGAGGAGGTCTTGAAGAGAAGCCTGAAGAAAGGGGATTATCTATTTCTTTCCTGAGAAAAGAGAAATCCCACTGTTAAGTGAACAAAACACCTATCTGAAGATAGGAGAAATACTAGTGGCATTTTTAGATAAGATTCAGAGAGCTCCTTGACCCAGACTGTTGGGCTTTGGGTGGAAATCTCTGTTCACCTCTGCGTATTGTAAATGCCTTTGTCTTGGCAGCGAGCCAAGCTAAACCTCAGGTCACAGATTAGTTTCCCGCAATCCTCTCCCCCCATCCCTGGCTTGTGCTGGTTCCTGTGCCGCGGCGGCCCCGCGGCTGGCGTCCGCGGGGAGGACAGGCTGCAGAGCAGCAGAGCTCGGCTTTGCTGGCGGGCAGGGGCTGTGCGCGCTGCGTGCGGCAGCGGCGACGTTCCCGCTCTGGAAGGAGTTGCAGCACGGGGGCTGCAGCATTGCCGAGAGCTACCAAAACTGGCCATGTAGGGATGACGCAGCGCCGACCCGAGGAGCAGCTGCGAGTAATTTCGGGAGCACAGCAGCCCGCTGCGTGCCAGCCCCGTGTTAACACCGCCTGCACTGGTCGGTCCAGGGTCTGACTTGGTGCTGGGGGGCTACTCCATAAAGCCAGGAAAAAATCACTGAGGAATGTTAGAAAAAACCCTGCAGCAGCGCCAGGAGAGCCCCTGTTTCCTGTTTCCCAAACTGGGCAACAGGGACTTGTCTGATTTAATTGCCAGGTAACCAGCCTGTTTCCCTGGCAGGAATTGTCTAATCATCAGTTCTGCTTCCCAGTGAGACATAACGGAGCACACAGGTACCGGCAGCCTCTGTGTACAAAACATGATGCCGTTAGCCTGAGCCTCCTGCCACAGCTGGAGAAACTAGCTCAGCACCAGCACACAAGTCTGGTGGAGAGAAAGGGGAAAGCGGAGGCCAGAAGGCACCAGACCCTCCTTACTTGGAGTGTGTCCAGCTTCAGCAGCCAAACCACCTGCCTCGCAAAGCCCAGCACTGGCTTTTCTGGATGAGAGTCAGGGTTTCTTGCAGCGTTTCCCCTTCAGCCAGAACAGAGGTACCCACTCTTCCCCCCATACCTCGCCAGGGAAACACTTTCTGCAGTTAAATTTATTAATACGCAGTGGCAATTTCATTGCTCTTTGATCTTGCTCACGGACTGTAATTCCCCATTTCTCCCCAGGGCTCCGAGGTACTTACTGTTGTTGCTCTGGATGGAGACAGAGGAAAGCCTAACAGCATTCATTACTGCATCGTGAATGGTGAGTAGACTTGGCTTGCCTGAAATCTGAGGGGGAGTCGAAACTAGATGTGACATTAAATTAGGATGGAATGTACTGGAGTTTAATAAAGCTGAGGCAAACTCTCATGAAGCAGTGTCAGGTGCCTGAAACAACTCCAGGGCCCTGTCTACCAGAGAACAGTCAAGATACGATTCACTGCGTTTTAGTATCTGCTTCATGGAGGTATGCTATTCATCTTGGAATTGTTAATGTTGCGTATTTGTTAAGCATCAGTAGCCTGCTTGTCAGTTTAGAAAATGTAAAAGGAGATGCATTTGCTGTCACCAAGTGTCTCTATCATTTAATTTAAAAACGAGACTGCATTTAGAGACCCAGACATGGTATTTAGAGGGATATTTTTATTAATATTGTGGCTAAAGTGGCTAAATGGTCAAACCTCTGGTTTCTTGGAAGTAGTGATATCTATCAGTGAAGAGAGACTGATTCTCCACTGCACTGGGAGAAAATAGTTGTTTAACAATAAGAAGATTAATATTTTCCATCAGCTATTCTGACGCTGTCTTTTAATAGCATAAACGTGAGGCTTAAATTGATGCGTCATAAACCAGTGAAGTGAACAACTTAGTTCAAGCCGCAACTTTGAGTTTGGCACTTTCATTTGGTTCTCTCTTTTTCCAAAACAAATTTTAGAGGCAACCCCAACTCCCAGACAGGAGAGAGCCTAAAATTCAGTAGGAGAAAGTTGAGGTTCAGTTGCAGAGCTTTGCAGGAAGTTCTTCACTGCTACCTCATCTAAACAGCAAGATCTGGAGAGGATGGAGGAGGTTGTTGCTCAGGTTTTCCCTTAGGCTGGGATGGGATGCATGCCAAGGTTCCTTCTCCCCTGATGCAGGGCAGGAAGAGGATAAAAGAAAGAAGAGGGTAAAAAGAAGACAGAAACATTGAGGGGAAAAAAGGCTGCAGAAGGTGGAAAAAAAGAAAAGATGGAAAGAATGATGGAGAATGTGAGGGTAAAATGTGAGGGTAGAAGACAGTAGATAAGGAAGGAAATTGAGGAAGAGAGTAAGTGGAGGCAAATGAAATAGGGAAAATGTCAAACAGAAATAGAACTAATGAGAAGAGGGTAGATTTCCAAAGAAAATGGAGGTGGAACAGAAAGGGGCTATGGGGGAAAATGGACTAAAATTGGGAGGGTATTTGGAAAGAGTGAGGGGATGATAGAATGGGATGATAGAATGGCACAAAATGTGACTTGGGAGTGGGGTTTTCCTTGTGCACATTAACCCAGGATCCTGGTAGCAGGAAACGGAAATGAAAAGGAGAGAAGGTGAATGTGCTTTAGTGCACAGTGTTGAAGAAAGAGGGAAGAGTCAAATATGGAAGAGACAACTGGCAGACTTCTGCCCCTGCTCTGCAGACCCTTACGCACGTAAAATGCTTATGTCAATACCCGCAGGCTGAGCAGAAAAGGGCAAGAAAATACTAATAACAAATAGGGAAGAATTTATTCTTTATAAGCACCTTTGATGCTAGGAAGTAAGGGATTGTTTGAGAGAACACTCTGATCCTCTGAACATGCTGTCCTAGGAAAGACGCACAATGCTCCATACTCTGAGTTACCAATATCCGTGTGGTAATTAGACACAAACATGAAGCATTGTTGCTTGCAACCTCTATTGACTTCGGCTTTTTCCTTAGTCAGGAGCTACTTTCCAGGCCAATGTATCTTAATAATTGACTACCACATGAGTCAATACCTATTCAACATTGTGTCTAGGGTCCTTTAATGAAGTTGCAGTTAGTGCAGATATTAGCAAAAGGGGTCAATGCTGGACAGTGTAATAATAAGCACTGAAGATGAGATAGAGGAAAGAAATGCCAGGGCTTTCACGCCATCCCATTGTATTTCTGAAAGACCGTTCTCCTGCCTCCTAGGGGCTCCCCTGTCCTCTCTGCTACCGCAGCAGCGGCCGTGCAGCTTGCCCAGGACGCGGGAGGGCTCCGAGGCCTCATGCCGTGCGGGTCCCGGCACTCCCGGGGCACCGTCCGTCGCTGCAGCCCGTGGCAGGGGGGTCCGGCATCATGCTGAGACCCGCTGGGTCCCGCACAGGTTGTGGGTGTCGAGCGGGGGACGAGCGTGGGCAGACAGCCCGACCCTGCCCGCGGGGCAGAGCTCCCTGCACACGGCCGGGCCCTCACCCAGGAGCCTCCGGAATCCCTTCCCGTTCAGGGCAGCCGAGCAGGAGGCCGAGGGTTCATTAACAACTGGATTTCCAAGGCCTCCAGAGGGACTGCCTGCAGGAAGAGTGGCTGTGTTTCTCTTAAGTAGATGTCAGACTTCTCACCTTAGCTGTTATTAGTGAGAAAAATGTTCCTGTTTTCTCAGAGACTTAATTAGGCTTTTGCTAATTAAAATGAAGAGTGACTATTTTTACCTGAAACAGTGCATAAAGAAGACAACGTAATGGAATGAGGACCGAGCCTGCGCATCCTGCCTCAAACGTATAAGGGCCTGAGTCTGGGTGGGGGAGAGGAAATCAGGGGCAGCTCTGGGCAGGTCAGGGCTCCCCCAAACCACAGCCTGGGGAGGAAATTCCACTTTCCCTTCCTCTGCGCATTTGGCATACCATGACCCAGCAGGGAAGCACCTCATTCTTGGAAAAGAGCTGCAGATCTGCATGTGGATATGGAGACATATATAGACATAGATACGTGTGATGAAGTGTATGTCTGATTGCTCATGCCTTCTCAGGGCATGGGGAAGGGCATGTAATGAGAACATCTTGGTTTTATTGCAGGAAGCGAAGGTTCGTTTGAAATCAGCAACACAACTGGAGCTGTTTCTGTTATAAAAAGCCCAAACCAGCTTAAGAAAGAAGTCTACGAACTAAAAGTTCAGGTATGTTTTGTGACCACTTGAAAGCTGATATTCTTAAATACCATGAGCAGTCATGATTGTCTAAAATAGTAACTTAATCTATGTCACCCTTTTTTAAAGGGTTACCTCGTATATTTGATCAGCCTGATAACCAGTGTAAGTTTGATCAGGCTGCCAACTAGTGTAAGTTAGAGCAAGCTGCTTTTGTTTTCTGGGATATTTATGATGTCTCTATTTTCTTCTGTCAAAGGAAGTTGTCTTGTCATAATTTTATCCCTGAGTCTAGAGAATTATCATCCTGTCCATCTCTAAATGTGCTCTGTGTTTTAAAAATTTTGTTGCTAGACTAGGAATCAATGATTCCTAGTTTCTACATGCTGAGATAGGTGAGTATTAAATCTATGAGTCCCAACAAGCTTGGAGTAGATCATGCTATTGTATTAACATCCAGCCTGAAACATAGATCAACCCCATAAAAAGACATGCTTACACTTTGATGAGTTAATAGTGCTACGTTATTTTAAGAAGGTTCTAAAGGCTAAGAGTTCAAAATGAAGAGTTATTTAGTGGAAATTATATTTGTTTTCCTCAGGCAAAAGCACATTACAACCATGCCAGTTTGACCAGTAAGGCCTCAGTAATCTGAAGACAGTTTTGTGGCCTGGCCCACTGCTGGAGGCAGCGTAGCAATCCCAGGGCACTTGTTTGCTGCTGTGCTGGAGTAGGATGTTGAACTGGAAGATCATAACCTCTGACTCGGGCACTGTTTCTTCCTCTAATCTCTCAGGTTTCCAACAACCTGCGAGTGCTTCACAGGCACAGGATTAATCGGGCTCTGCTGACATCTGAGTACAGCTGCAGCAACCCAAAGCTCAGGGCAGGCTATCAAACCTGCCCAAGGAACCAAGTGGGTGTTGTACTACCCAGCATGGGTCCCAAAAGGCGCCTCAGCTGCAGGGCTCAATTTGGTACTGCTGTAAAAAAAAATGGCTCCTCAGAGGTATTTAGGTGTCTGTTGTCTTTGGTTTTGAGCACTTGGAGCACAAAGGCTTCTCTTATGAACACCTGCTACAAACACAAATCAGAGTTTCTGTCCTGATAGAAAAGGATCTTAGGTTCAATCCAGTGAAACAGGTTGAATGTCGGGATTGTTGAAAATCAGGCAGATTTGATTGTTATTTTACAGTATTGGAATTATCTGAAGAGAACTGTTTTCACCCTCACATTGGAGTACTGAGCTCTTAAAAATGAGTTCCAACAAAAATCAGAGCTTTTTGTTGGAACTTTTTATTACTATAATCTTCTAATAATCGTAAATACAGAGGTGAAATGGACTAGTGTAAGACTGTGTGTCTTTGTGTACAAAGTTGGCAGGTTAGGGTGGTTAGAACAATATCTGGACAGGGAATTGAAGAAGATCAAAGTAAGAGGAGAAATTCTTTCATCGTTTTTCTCTCTCTTCTTCCCTGCACAGGCATCAGAAGTCAGTCAAGAAGGTGACATCTCAGAGTATGCTTTTGCCACTGTGACTATACGGGTAGTCGACCTCAACAACCATCCACCGACGTTCTACGGAGAAAATGGTCCCCAGAACCGATTTGAACTGACCATGTATGAGCATCCCCCAGAGGGAGAAATCCTGAGGGGTCTGAAGATTACAGTCAATGATTCTGATCAGGTAAGTGGAAACTATGGGGACTTTCAGCTTTCTGACCTATTTTCTCCAAAGACAGCAAGCAGCTGCCAGATTGGCAAATGCCATTTTAGGAGCCCAACCGTTGCACGTACTCTCCCAAACGGCCAAAAGAGTAGGTAGTTGTGAGGTCCATTACCATGGATAGCATGGACTCAGAAGCATATTTAGTCTGGCACATGCTGTTGTTTATGCTGACATGATTGCCCATGAGAAGAGTGATCTTAAACCTGCAGTTCAGCTTGTGTGGCCACTAAAGTTCAGGAATCCTCATCTACCTCTGCTTTCTGCTGGCTCTGTTCAGTAGTTGTCAATGTGTAGTGACTGAAAACTTACTGTCTTTGAGCATTTATTTAGGTCTTCCAAATACTTTAGTAACTTAAAGTGCAATTGCTGTCTGTATTTCCTTGGACCCCTCTGGAAAAAAAATATAGTCTGTACCCTAACATTGTCTTTATTACAAGACACTATCCTTCTGGCTCTTCCTTATTTTAGAGCTAGAGTCTGCAGTCCATGCTTTGATAAATAATTCCCTCAGGAGTGATATTTTTAAGTAATCTTAAAATTATGCTGGAGGAGAACTAACTATAACCAGATAAAAGAATAGAGGACTCCATTCATCTCAGCCTGCTCCCTAACTGACCTGTGATGCCCGTAGATACTATGGTGATGGTTGCTATAGGGATCCCTAGGCTAAATACTGTATGAATGGCATCCATCTGAGTTAGCCTGAGGTTAGGGAGCGACAAGAGAAAGCTTAATGCATCTGAGAACTGTATTACTATTGGGAAGAGTGCTCTTATATAACCATGCTCAATATTGTGCTGTTTTGACGGTATTGTATTCTATCAAACCCACCAGCTTCTTCCCCCTCCCTCCTGCCGCTCTGCAGCAAGCAGATAAATGACTGCTTTCAAAGCAGGGCTCTGTCTATCCCACTGTTGTCACAGAGGCTGTTGCTGCAAAAGGAAAGAAACGAAACTCATCTTTCCTGGCTTGTCTTCCATTTAGAGACAAAATGTATGTTTTATATATAGGCTGACAAAGTATTCAGGCTGCAAATTAGGCAGTGAAATAAGCAGAAAACACAGCTGAACATTCTGCGTAGCTTTCTAAAGAAGCTGCCTAATACAGTGGCACTCATCACTGTGGGGGATTTGGGTGGGTTTTGGCTTAGGGTGCAGAGAGCTGCGGTCCCATCATCAGTGTGTGCTGACTGCCCGCTCGGAGCCATGCACGTGGCTTGTCCTGCACGGATCTGTGCAGGGCCGCGTCCCCGCAGCCTTGGGCTGGGAGTGCTGCCCACAGCAGTGTCCTGGCCACCACACATAGGGCCCGGGATGGGTCTGCTCAGAGGGTCTTCCCCACCGGCGCTGTCCTCCACGGGCCAGCAGCGCTGGTTCACTCGTGCGCTTGGCTCTACTGCCTCGCAAAGGGAGCCCGCTGGCCCCTGTTTAGCCGTGGGGTTTCTATGCCAGGCAGCCCAAGCCCCTGAGAATCCCAGATCATTCGGGTTCCCTCGGGGGACTGCAGCTGAATGCTTTTCCTTTTGACGTGGGCTAGGGTAGAACAAGAACTGCACATAAACAAGGCCTGCAGGGATGTAGATGAAAGCAAAAGTTACTCTGTCTGAAATGGTAGAAATTCTTCATCTAAAGATTCCTGCAAGAGGAGGACGGGGCATGGACCAGCCAGTGAATGGGGCTGGTTGTCACAGTGCAACTGTGACACTGGGATCTGGTGAATGGAGAGAGCTGACTGGGAAGGATCAGCACATATTCCCTCCCCTCTGTAAGAGAAGCCCCTTTTTGCCCTTTCCCTTCCATCTCCACTATGGTTTAAAAAAATTGGCTGGCCTTCTGGCTGTAGCTTGCTATTTGTGGATCACACGCAGACAGCGTTAACTTTCCAGGTAGAGCTGTTTCCTGCTCCGCTGTCGCTGGAAGGTTTATCTGTGTGATGGGATCTGGCTTCCCGCTGCACTCAGAGCTCTCCACTGCGTGTGTCTCGGTATAATTTGCACGGCTGAAGCTCCGCTCTCCTCCCGGGTTTATGAACTTCCGTACGTTTTAGCGGCTGTGACTGGGGGCTAGCGACTCCGGTCAGTGCAAGCCGCTGAGGATCACCCCAGCGCTGCCCCTGCCCCTCGCGTTGGCGCCAAGCCACTCCGGGCTGGCAGCGGTGGGCCCCAGCAGCCCTGCAGCGCAAGGCAGGAAGCCCAAGACTCCTTGCCACAGTGGTTGGTCTCTTAGCCAGAGGCACCGCAGGCCTCTTCGTTATGACTGAAAGAATACCCAAGCTTGTCGGTCTATTTTAAGAAAAGCCATGTCTGTCTTGTGACCAGAGCTGGAGAGATTATATAACTAAGCTTCTTAGCGCTCTCCTAGTCAGGGGGTGGAGAATCGAGGGCTTTCAGCAGAAAGACTCACATTTTATGCAGCCTGAAGAAATAGAGCCTGTGTAAGCTGTAAGAAATGCAATGGTCACTTTTAGACAAGGTAGTATCTGCTTTTCCTTGCAGGGAGCCAATGCTAAATTCAACCTCCGTCTTGTTGGACCTGGTGGCATCTTCCGAGTTGTTCCCCAAACTGTCCTGAACGAAGCGCAGGTTACAGTAATAGTGGAAAATTCTGCTGCTATTGACTATGAAAAATTCAAGGTGTTAACCTTCAAGGTACTTCTGCTTTCCATTTCCTCTCTGTCTATATATATAATATGTATATGATGGCTTATGCATACGATGGCATTTGGCTTTGCAGTGCACCTGGAGCTGTCTAATATATTGTTAGTGACATTATAGTCCATGTAAGTGAAACTCATCTCTCCTCCTGCTTCAGCAACTTCCAAAAGGTTTAATGGATGCATCTGTGGGCTGACTTAGTCCAGTCAGCGCAGACTGTTGAGTATTATCTCTGTGTGGGAATCGTATATCTTGGTGGCTCTGAATCATTTTAGACTGAACCCTAGGGGTGTTATTTCTGCTCTTATGATGATAAATTCATGGGATAAAATCCTAACTTCTCTGAAGCCAGAAATGTAGCTGCTTAGTCCTAAGTAATTTGGTCCATGATCACGCATTTGAATTTTAGTTGGCTGAAGACGCTAGCGGACTGGAAGACAATTTCCCAAAATTGTTCACTGCATTTGTCAGGTGTGTCTATATGACCCTTTTCAGGATGATCGGAGGCCACTTTACCCATTCTGCAAGCCAGCTATACAAAAAACAGCTTTTGTCCAAAATCTGGGAACTTGCATTAGCAGCTTCCCTGATGGGTTCATTGGCTCATCAACATGATAACATAATTACGTAGTTTCTGGTTTGTGTCAGATTCTGAATGTGAGTATAGAAAGCTCCGTTCCGACTGCAAAGAATAGTGTAGACAATGCCTGTGGTCATGGAAAAGACTGTCAAAACTATACAGCTAAGTACTAACATGTGCTAATTTTGATTTTGTACAAAAATTGGGTTTTTCTGTACAGCACAGAAACCGGACTTCCTGAGTTTTGTTGTCACCCTTGCCACATGGTTTGCTTTGTGTCCTTAGGAAGTCATTTCACTGCGATATGCCTGGTGTCTCCTCTCGCAATGTTTATCAGTCTCTTTGAGCTTCACAGGTTATAGATGCTACAAAAATATGACACATTATTATTGTATTAAAATGGAAGATTCAGAAAGGGCTATAAAGTGCTACCAAAACTAATTATAATAAGTGCACATTTACTCAGCTTGAACTATCAAAAGACCACTAAAGAAGTTACACATGGCCTCCTCATGAATACTAATAGAAATCAAGGTGGTTAATGTCATTGCCAGGAACACTGAAAGAATTAATTACCGGGAAAAAAAGAATATATTTTTTTAACTTAAGCAGTTACTCTTTTTTAATGAAATTATTTCTACAGAAGAAAGACTGTAAAGACTTTGCTAGAAATGTCTTTGTCTAGATTTCCAATGCAGAAGGTGCAGTTAGGTGATAGGGTAGTAATATATGGCAGCAAATACTTTATAAAGACCTCATTTCCTTCTCCATTTCCCTAGTAAGTTCAAACCACTTAACTGCCATGTTTTAGTTGCCCAAGTAATCCTTCCAGCTGGAATTTTGGGTGGAATTTTGTTTCTGTTTAACACGTATCTCACAGCAGCTGCGAAGTGCTCTCTGTTTCTGAAAGCAGCCATCATTCCTCTCCGCCTTCTTACAGACTAGTGACAAGGCCAGGGGGAATTAAGCCCCCGAGAAGAAGCCCAGACGATGGCTAACTGAGAAAACCTGCCCTCCGGTTACAGCTGGCCTTTAAATGCAGCCGGTAGCCAGGGCCACCTCCTGCTGAGCGGGCCGGGAGCTAGAGCTGCTGTCCCTGGCTGAGGCCTCCTGGGGCCAGAGCAGCGGCCAAGCTCTGCCGTGGGGCCACCTCCTGCTGTGCTGGGGACCGAGCCTCCCCTCTCCCTGCGTGACCCTCCTGGGCCCTGGCCAGGCCTGCACCGCAGCTTCTGCTGGTGGCCCTTGCAGACCAGACCCAAATGCAGATGACCCTCTAGGATAGCCTAAGGATAGGGCTGATCCCATCGGGAAAGATTATTTCACCACAGACACTGTAATTTATTTTTAAATCCACATACATGTTAAGCAATCAAGATTTTATCTGGTTCTGCTTTAGGAGCTGAGATTGTTCATGAGGGGTTTTTTTTTGGTGACGAGGGTATGACTGAACCTTTAAAAATTTGTTTGGCTGCGACACCCTTATAGACTCCCAAGCACAGTAGTTACCAAAGAGATATAATAACCAAAGTCCCCCTTTAGAACAGATATACTCTATGTAATTCCAAACAGTCCTTACTACTGAATATCCTTTCACAGTTTACTCTAATGTTTTCAAATGTTTACATGACTGCAGTGGTGAATTATCAAACATGCTCAGGCCAGTTTCCAGGCAAGCCGCCTGCAGGGAGCGGGTCTTTGCAGGATTTGTCATATCCTCTCTGAGCCGTGCTGGTTCCTTGTGCTGGTCACAGCTGTCGTGTAAAGCCCGAGGTGTCTGCACAGGTTTGAAAGCTTTTTTGCACAGATTGATTGCCCACTGCAAGCATGCACCAACGGGCCTGTGCTGCTCGCACGTGTAGCTCATGTGCTCCCTGCTTCTGGCTTCTCTGATCCAGCCAGGCTAAAATGCGTTGAAGCTGCTTTAAGAGGTAGCAGTAGCTACTTTGTAGTAATAAATTCTCCCTATATCCTCTCTGTAGCTTCTGGCGATAGAGGTGAACACACCTGAGAAATTCAGCTCCACAGCTGACGTAGCGATACGCTTGCTGGACACCAATGACAACGTGCCCAAGTTCTCCTCTGACTACTACATCGCCAGGATCCCGGAGAACTCCCCGGGGGGCTCCAACGTGGTCGCCGTGACAGTAAGTTTCATTTAACTCTTAAGAGATTCATCTGTCTTGACCAACTATTTGTTGAGGCGGTCAAAATAGGTATACTAGCAAGTACCTTAAAAATAGCTGACAGGGGCAACTGGCAAATCCTATTCCTCGTTCAACTTTTGGACAAAGCTCCACCTTTCCATAATCAACAACATTAACACCGCTGAAGAGTTTTGGTAAAGTCTTATTCACATATTTTTCAGAGCAACAATTTTATATAAGTTTTTTAATCTAAGGACACCTGCTTTTAAGACAAATCACATGGTCAGTGAGTACTAGGAAAGCCCCAGTCAAATTAGTGTCTAGCAGGAGGATCAGCTGTGACTAAGTGGAAGTGGATTTACTGGATTTGCTTGGGTAGGAAGAAAACAAAATGGCTGCTTAGCAGCGTATAAGCCATCTCCTCCTGGGAGGAACCAGGCTGCTAAATGCATAATTAGACAGTTAATGAAGGCAAGAATATAACATTAAAAATCTCTGTGTAAAGATCTTCTCACAGTGGGGAGAATATGCTTATATATTTTCTAGTGTCTCCTAATCCATGTCCTAGGAAGAAAATGAGGACATTATGTGGGCTGGAGAAGCATTTCCAGTCATTACACCCAAGCTGGGCCTGTTTAATACTGCAGCTGGGCCTGGATCTCGTGTGAGAAGGCTCCAAGCCAGGTGGGAATCAGGGGGTGCCACAAATCACCTCGCCGAGGCCAGAGCTGTGGGTGATGGAGGCCAGCTGCAATTCCCAAAAAAAAGGGAATGACCAGAACTAAGGGCAAGTTGTAAGGACAGAAGAATGAATGAAGAAGAGAAGCAAAAACAAGAAAGAGAAAGGAATATTGGAGGAAACTAAAAGGAAGGCTGTAGAAAACACTCCCAAATACCACTATCTGTGCAGGAAAAGGAATAAAAAAATGTAGAAGGTGGCCAGCAAAAGTAAAAGAAATTTTTTAAAGTTGCCGAAGCAGCAAAACTTAGCCAAGATAAAGAGTCCAGGTAGAAGTCACCATCATGTGGTACTGGCTTGACCCCTGTTCCCAAAGAGGGGTACTCCAGGATCACTATTCTGGCAGGAGGCCCAGCTGAGCAAGATGTTTTAGGCAAAGTTAAGCATTTTAAGAAAAACAGACTGCTGTCAAAATTAGGGGGTGAGGGAAGCTGCTCAGCTCATATTGAAGAATGGAAAGCACATGTCAGCAATGCTGCAGGTGTGTTATGTTAGCCATGATTTGCAAATCAAAAATACTGCTGTGGTTTTCAAAAGAAGTACCAAATACTCAAGTGGGAAGAGGAATGGACTGCTGTGAGTTTTGATGGCTGAGTACAAAGCAATAATATAATGCTGTTTCAGACACATATAACAGCTCTAAGAAGGGACTTACAGAAACAGCTGTGACCAAATCAGTGGTTTTGCTAATCCCAAGCTAAGGGAGGAAGCCAAGAAGAGTTCAGAACAAAGATAACAGCCAAGATAGTATCTGCATTACTAAAAGTCCCACAGGCACAGGAGAGATTAAACATAAGCACCGCTAAAATATTATGAATATAATGAAATAATTGCTGTGCATTAATTTCAATTAGATCAATTAAACAAGCAGAGACTTAGAAAAAAATCTCCTATTTAAAGTAAATAATTTTGGCCAGGGTGTATACATTAATATTAAGCTAATAACAAGGGAGACTAGAGTAAACGGGTAGTTTGTTTGCATCATTGAGATGGGCTTGGTCTCTAGTAAAGATCCGTTAAATGTCAATGTATGGAGCCATCTAGTGGCTTTTTTCTTGTTTCAGCCTCCAGGCACCAGGCTGGTAGAGAGACAGGAATATCAGTAGCTTTCTTGGGACACCCAGTGGCATTTGCTTGTGTTTGATTTTGCAGTTTCATATGTGCATGTATATTTGTGTGATTTCCTCCTAAAAACCTTATGGTAAAAGGAGAGAAAGCATTTGGATTCTGAAGTAGCCTGTTGAGAGAAACATGAATATATTTCTTTTTGCAATTTAGTGAATGATGACCCTATTATTTTTTTTAAGGCTACAGATCCAGATTCAGGACTCTGGGGAGAAGTCAAGTATTCTATCTATGGAACAGGAGCAGATTTGTAAGTAATTAAAAAAAAAAAAAAAAAGAACACACACACACACACCCCATCACCAAATAATCCCCAATAACTATATTAGAAAAGAGTTTTAAAAGTCTAATAAATAAATGAGAGAGAGAAGAGGTAGAACAGAACAGCTGATGTCTTGTCTTGACCTGCTAATTTCCAAGGACATTTATGCCAGGTCCTTTAGAGTTCTGTGAAAGCAACAACAGAAGAACTAGTGCAATCATTAAACATCTGCTTCATGAATCCGTGGAGTTTTACCCGCAGACTATTCCCCCCTCAAAAGAGACATAAGGCAGATGAAGTACCACTGCACTGTTCAAATTGCCATTTGAAAAATGCTTGTAATAGGAAGAGGAGTTTTTGGTCTGGTTGTTGTGAAAAGTCAATTCTGAGAAAAAGAAAATCCTTTACTCTTTCCCCCTCCCTTTCCATATTGCTGTACAAATAGTTCAATTTCAACTCTTGTCAAAATAGATCAAAGACGACAAGACTTTCAAGGCTATAACCTTTAGCTTTGGAGGACAGCTGCACTGGGTGCTTAAAGCATTTCTTGTATTTAACCCTAGTAGCTCTAGGTCAGAGAGGAAGAGATTCTCATGCTTATTTGATTTCATAATGGTGCTTAGCTCCCCGTCTCTGCCTCCGAGCTAAGCGCTGGGGAACAGGCACATGGTGCTCCCACCTTGCTTTCAGACCAGCCGCCTCCTCAGCGGGTTGGTCGGGGCTCCTCTAACTTCACCAGCCCCTAAGACTTGGCTGCTGGAAGCTGCAGCTTCTGCGAGCGGGGAGAGCTGCAGGGAAGAACTGACAAATGAACGAGTTGCTCGGGCACTCACCCCCGAGTCTGTTTTTCTCTGTGTGTTATCTGTTTGTGCTTAAAGATGAACTCCTCTTGTTGAGGTGAATGCTATTTAGGAGGCACAATCAAAGTCCAAAATCCAAGATATTACGGGTGAACCTCTTCTGCAGCCAGAGGGATGTACATATGGGAGCATTTCCAGGATGGATTATTTTGAGCTTCTCACTAAGTCCTTAAGCTAGCTGCTAACTGGGTAGAGGCAAGTAGGCAAAGGTCATGTCATACAGTCAGACCTCTCAGGTTTAAAATGTAACAGCTGGTGCAAAGAAGCTTGTGAAGGTTGTTGACAAAGGATTTAGAAGAAAAATGCAAGTGCAAGTTTATTTTGCTTGGTGTTATAGGGATGTTCTGACTCACTGTTCTCGTGCTTTTAAATGAGGAAATTAAGTTGTGCAGACACTCTTTAAAAAAAAAAAAAAAGTCTTCTTAAGCCTGATTTCTTTTCTCCCTTTTGCTTGTGCCAGGCTGGCATGGTTTTCCAAAGCTGGATCAATTTCCTGGCTCTTGCAGCTCCAGATCTGCCAACAGATAATTCATACACAGATTTAAGAGTTTCAGTTAGGAGCACGATTTTTGTGTCTCTGGGGCTACATCAGTGCAGTGGCAAAGAGATGAGTTGTACTGGAATAAGAGGAATAGCACTAACTTTTGAAGATACAGCCCTGACATCAGTAATCCTGTGTCCAAGCTGCCAGCAGGAGTGGAGTGCTTTGCTGTAATCTCCTTATAGCTCAGTACCTCTGTTCATCTGTAAAATGAGGATGAAGAGTGTCCCCTCTGCATGATTAGGCTGGGCTGGGCTGTACGGAGGTTCTCAGCACAGGTCTTCTACCCTGAACTGGACAGCACTTCCCTCAGGTTCCTCCTGGACCTCAGCATCTTGGCTTTCATCAGGAATATAGTTT
Organism: Crypturellus tataupa; assembly: GCA_034781795.1. Classification (NCBI taxonomy): domain Eukaryota; kingdom Metazoa; phylum Chordata; class Aves; order Tinamiformes; family Tinamidae; genus Crypturellus; species Crypturellus tataupa. The sequence continues at coordinate 809,622 of JAWLRI010001044.1, forward strand.
TATTTAACAGGCTAAAGCAAACAGCTAATGAATCTGGATTATTAAGGACCTTTTCATAATCATTTTCCATTGAGCTCTCAGAACACAAAATATTTTCCGTCTTCTGTATTAGTTACAGCATATATAAAACCTTCCATTTGTTTAAAACCCCCACTGTTTGGACCAATGCTGACAATCCATTTAAAATTATACACGGTTATTATCTTTTCTATAAGTGCAGACTTTTGCCTGTCACTTTTGATAGTGTCTCATTAATTAGATGTGTAGAATTGAACTTGCTACAGAGACATCTGAACATCCACTCCATCACTTCTGCAGGGAAGTGCTTCTTCTGGGGGGAGATCCTTTGCCCTGCTTTTTCTGGGATTTGAGAGCAGCCATTTTTCTCAGCTATTCTGAGATGCTAAGAGCTTAGATATGACATGCAGCACGCTTCCCTCGGCTACTGAGGGCATATCAGTCAATCTTAATTTATTAGGACATGATCTAATACATTGTCCTTATAAACGGAACAAATAGGCAGTTCTTTAATGTTTTAACACAGAGAAGTCACTGTGGGAGAAGGCCCTCACACTGAACATTTCATGAGGACAAAGGCTTTAACAAAAAAAAGCTCATCTAAAATGGCTAATGTGCAATGAATAGAAAAGCCTCACTGATCATTCTCTAGTTTTCAAGCCTAAAGGAACAAGCAAAAATAGACAGAATGATTTGTGAACTGGCAACTTTTTAGGTGTGTTTTCACCGTGATGCACGAAGATCTCAGCTACCTCCCAGCCCAGGTCCTCAGTACAGCACATCTACGTGAAACCATCTGGGCTCAGTTGGGCGCTCGTCACAGCGTGAGGGGGCAGTGAGAGAAAGGCACCTCCCGGTACTTTTCCTCTACCCCAGCCCTTCGTTACTACACAGAGGAGAGACCAAAGGTCTGGGGACCTGCATCCTTCCTGTCCTGGATGTGCAGCTGCTCCTGAGCACCCCCATTTCCCTGCCACTTCAGTAGGGGGGCAGAGCCAGGCATGGGAACAACAGAGGTTGCCGCAGGCCTGAGGACTTTCAGTTTGCACAGGCTGTTTTTGCAGGGGCAGCATATGGCTATTTTGGTGCGCAGTGATAGCCACAGACCACCACTAAGCATCGATCAGACCGCCCCGAGTTAAGTTTAGAGTACTAAGCTGCAGGTAAATCCAAGGTTTAGAACCCACCTACACTGCAGCTTATAAACACATGCTAAGTGACAAAAAACTCTCAAATCTTGCCATGCCTCTTTTCCAGGTTCTTAATCCACCCATCAACAGGTATAATTTACACCCAGCCCTGGGCTACGTTAGATGCCGAAGTGAACTCCAAGTACAATTTCTATGTGAAGGCAGAGGACACGGATGGGAAGTACAGCTTGGCTGAAGTGTTTATTACGGTCCTGGATGTCAACGACCACTCTCCGGAGTTCAACGAGAACATCCAGGAGAAGACCATGATCATCGGGTCACCAGTGAAGATAGAGGTGAGACACAGCACCGTGTCACAGCAGAGTGCTTGGAGAAGCTCCAGCTCTGCCTTTTATTGCTCTAGCATCATAAGGAGGGCCTGAAAGTTGGCTTTTTTCTGGAGCTTTATTTACACATTTGTAATATATGGAGTAAATATGTAGTGATGGTGTTCACAAACCGAAGGAAGAGAAATACAATTCTATAAGCAAAGAAAGTTCACTTACAGTATTTGAACAATCTGCTAGAGGATACTGGATTATAAAGTCTCATCAGTAACTACCAGAGCATAAGGATTAGGAAGCTCTGCTTTGGAGAGAGTGGAGCTGATCACATTGTTCTCTATTTACGTAATATTTATCCCCATTCTGTGTAGGCAGCTCCCCAGTAATGGGCCATTTGCATTCTACAGATAGGTCATGATTCGCTTTTTCCACTGCTTTAATCTCCAGTAGAAAACGTTTATAAAAGAGCTCTAGTCCTGCTCCTTTTCAACAGATAATGTAGCACAGCTGACAGGGGAAAGGCAAAATAGTTTCCAGGACTGCACAATAACAACTCAGTAATCTCAAAGCAGGGATATTATGTGAAGTGAATGCTCAAACCTTTTGAATTTTGTGTTCGGTCTGGATACAAATATAACACATCTTTGTTCTGTACCCTTCCTCTACTAGGCCATAGATCAAGATGCGGAGGAACCCAACAACATTGTTGATTATTCCATCATGCAAGCAGATCCAGCCAACGTGTTTGATATAGACCAGAGCACGGGGGAAATCAAGCTGAAATCCTACATCCGTTCCCTGGACATCATCCACAACATCACCAGGAACAAGGACTGCATCTGGTCGCTGGTGGTGCAGGCCAAAGACCGGGGCTCCCCTTCCTTCAGTACCACTGCAGTTCTGAAGATTGATATCACGGAGGAGGTAAGCAAGTATCTTAGAAAAAGCCTCGTGGGGGATGATCCCCGAGTAGCATCAAAGAGAAATCATTTTTTTGCTCCATTTCTGAGAGCATTTTTAATGCTTAAGGAATTGAAATCAGGCAAAAAGTTGCCGGCCCTCACTTGCCGTTTTTTTGGTAGCTCTGTAACACGCAATATTTCTAGATCCTTGTAGTGAAACTGTATTCTATGGCCGCAAATGTGAAAGACATTTTGGCAAGAGAAATTGCAAAGATAGGAGCATAGTGTAGTTTGAAGATGACTTCTTTGCATTTGTTTGTTAGAGATAGATGCAAAGCAGGGTCTGTGGACTCCTGCGAGTAAATCCCAACTGCTGAATTTCTGATCTTTGTTTCAGCTGAGGGGAGAGGAGGGGGAAAACAATTTTTCATTACTACAAAGAAGGAATTGAAAAGTCACTGTGAACAGCATGAAATACTGTTCACATGAAATACAGACCGGTTTTGCAATCAGTGTAGGTGAAATAAGAAAAGACGCACAACATTATGGAAATGCTTTAAAGTGCATAGAAATTTAGCTGCAAGTTTAATAACTGCAGTATTATCAGCACACAACACAAGATGACTTTAAAAGATTGTCCCCGTGGGTTGAGAGTTTCCTGTTATTCAGTTTTGGTAAAACCAAAGAACAAGTAGCAGTTTATGGCGAGCAGAGCAGCATGCAGGAGCGGGACTTCTATTTATTGCAACTGCCTTGCTGTGCAAGGCAGGAAGAAATGGGCTTTAGCACGAGTGAGGAACATCACTAGCCTGACAGTCTCTGGACCACACACAGAGTGGGCGAAAACACAAATCTCTTCCCACAGGTCTTCCCTTTGGTTGGCCAAAATAAGCCCAGTGCTTCTTTATAAATTATCATCTCTCCATTTTCTCAGTTTACTCATATCCCACTGACATAAACAGGGGTGTTTATATTCTTATTTAAGAAAAAAAGCAGGTTCCCGCAGAGCATCCTTCCTCCCTCTGCAGAGGTGCAGATTTGGCACAGGGTGCGGAAGGGAAGCGGCCAGGCCCCGAGGACACGGGCTGCTCTCAGACACGGCTATTCCCTTCTTGCCCTTCTCTTCTCCTCGCCAAGTCCAATCGCTGAGGCAGCAGCAGCATCTTCTTTCTCCACCTGAGTAGGTGTCTTCAGCAGGATCTGTGGTACCGATCTTGTCCCTGTGTCCTCTGTTAGTTTCTGTACTGCTCTCCATTACTTCTTTCGCTGCCTGTAGCTATTTACTCTTTTTTAATCTAAGAATATCACAACTGAAAAACACTGTGCTCTGGCTGTCTGCAGTGTCTTTAGGTTAGCAATTTGGGGAGCATTTTTATATTACTGATTTTGGATAAGGAAGTCTTTTTTTGAAGGCATCTGCTAGATGTTTCCTGCAGTGTTAATCACATCAAGTAATTAACAGGCATATTTTCTGATTAACATTTACCATTGCAATTAGCACAAGGCCTCGCCCTTCGAGATAGCTGCCTCGCGGCTGAGTTCAGCAGTACTGCACATCAAAAGCACCTTGTGCGCCTAGAATAAGGCAGCTATAAAAGGTTCCAGGGGCATTTTAACTGAGGGTTTTTATGGAAATTTGTGTTGAGTGGTGCCTCTGTTCATCTCCTATTCTTTCTTGATAGAATAAGAAATATACTGAAAACATTTTTACCATTATGTCCTGTTAAAGAAGAGAAAATCTATTCCTTCTGCCTGAGACTTTTCCATGACACCTGTCCCTGCTCTTTTGATCCTGGAGCTTGGTCTCATTGAGGGGGATCTTTGTCTCTTCTTGGCTCCACTGAGGCTCTATAAGTATGTGGGGGCATTTCTTCACAGCTCTTCACTGAGCTTTAAGTCCATGTTTAGACAGCATGATCTGTGATATTTTTGGTTCTTTATAGATGAGTTCTTTATAGTCTCCTTCAGACTTCTACATATAGCTGGTGAATCTTAGCTTGAGATCCCCATGACTACATCATACCAGCAGTACCTCTGTGAGTTAATTTGGGTGTTTCCTCCTCTCCCTTACCAGCACCACAACCCCAATGGGCATTGTGCCTTTGCTGGGTTTGCAGCCTGCTTTTTCCACAGCTGCATGGACCTTAGACAGAACTGGGCAGAGCAGGTTTATGCAATTTAAGCCAAGCCCTCTGCTCATTTTCATGTTGAAAAGTGATGTAAAATGCGACACTACTTGCGTTGTCTGTAACCAGCACCAGGTTGGCACTTCAGCTGCTTCGCCCACTCACTCAGATGTCTAAACATAGCTGAGAGGCACCTTGGAGCTCAGCCAGCATCTGCTAGGGCCTGACTCAGGATGTGCCACCCCCTCATCTGCCCAGAGAAGCCCACTCAGCCCCAGGCTCTCGGGGAGCCCCCAGGAGGGGTGGGTGTCTGCACGCAGCAAACTGCTGCGGCGGGAGAGAGAAGAGCGACAGCAACGGTCAGCGTTTCGGCAGCTGGAGCGGGCCCTGGGGTAACCCCAGGGCCCGAGGGGCAGCAGCAGTGCGGGAGGACGGGGAGGATGTCCCGTGTGTCACAGAGGTGCCTCCCCGGCCTGTCCAAACATGTCCTGGCAGCCCTCAAAGAGCAGCGCTGGAACCAGCCGCAAGATCGCCGCTGGTGGTGTTGGTCACTGTTGGTACCTCCATAATTTATTTTTTTAAATTGTAGTCTTGATCCTAGCTTGGACTTTTCCTTTCTCAAAGTTCATAGAAACAGTTTAGCTATATCCAAACTTCTACCACCGTTCTTTAAACCCTCTGGTCATTCCCAACTCTTCTCTGGGCCAGCTCTCATTATAGTTAGAAGTCACAGCAGAAAAACATCATCTTTTGTCAGTAGGGGTGTCTGATATCTATTAAAACAGAGACTTTTTCTTCCAGCTTCTGCCCCTCAGAGAGATGATAGGTGTTCCCATACCAGCTTTTACTTCTCTGTGTATCTGCCCTTCTTTAGTGTTTACGAGAAAAAAACCCAGCAGTCTTCAAAATGCAATATGCCTCTAGCAAAAAAGAATAACAGCCAGATAAATTGCAGAGAGGTGCTATTTGGTGATCTGCTTCGGATGTGCTGTCTCTAATCACTACCAAGACTTGCAGCTGTGCTGAGGGTACAAAACCAGAGCGCTTAATTCTAGATGTCCAACTGTCCCCAACTCTTGCTATAGCAGGACGCTCACACTGCTCTCAAACCCCTGTTGTTCAGATGGGCCACAGCAAAGATACACGCAAGCTTTCTGGTAATGAAGGCACTTCCCATAAGCCTCCCTGCAGGCCACCTGAGCTGCTGCTGCTCCTGGGTGCCCTGTAAATATCACACCTTTGGCAAGCAGCAGGCTTACCCCTGCAGGCTTGCAAAATGCCTAATGGTTCACACAAACATCAGAAGAGAGGCATCGTCCAAGGATGGGGCAATACTATCCTTTTATAGTGCTGACCAGCGCAGTGGCTGAGCCAGCATTAATGGCTTTTAGCTTTGATGTAGAAACTGCAAACAGGTGCTGAGCCCAGAGAGACTGGGGTGCCGAACGGAGCTGAGCTCTGAACCTCCCCGTGTGATTCCGCGTCAAAACATCCCTGGAACTGCTTCGCTCTGACAACATAGACAGCTATATCCAATCCCATTTATTCATGATTTTCAAACAGATAGTCAAATAATTGCTCTGATACGTACCACCTTCTTAAGTATATGTCATCTCTCTCCTTGTGTTGTTCCTATACTATTTAGCCTTCAATGCCATGCTGCAGAATAGATCTTGACAACAGGTATAATAAATGGACTCATCTCAGGTCATGTACTACTTAGCAGGGTTTACCTGACACTTAATTCATCAGACTTTCACACAGAGTTAAGTGAACAAGGGTAGAGTTTCTGACATCTGATGGGATCTAAGTGCACAAAATCCATCTAATGCAGAACAGCAAGGCAGACCTGAATGCAGTCTCCCCCAAAGTTGTGGACTGCTTTGGGCTTCTAGCTCAGGTCCATCACTGATTAAGTAATGGAAAATCTCTTTGCATAGCAGAATGGTAAAGATTGGTCTTTATCGGTAAGTTAAAGTCATCTGTGAATTTCAGTAATATCTCTTGGCCCATATCTCTTTTGTCTGTCTTTCATCTTGCTTTAAACATCTAAAAACTAGGATGTTCAAGTGCAAGCTTGTCTCAAAGGTCCACAAATAGTCTCTGTCTTTGACACCTCTTTTGTCAAAGGCAGACAAGTGACAGCTTGTCTGCTGGAGGGTCCATTTCTCCTCACTGACCAAATGCTGGGCCCCACACCACTTACTGAGGCAGGCGACCTCGTTGCACATGCAGAGCTGGGGTGACGCTTCCCTCCCGGAGGCTGCCCCTTTCTGAAGGATCATAGGCCTTTCCTGAATCTTGTGTCCATCAGGATAACATTGCATGTGTGGGCATTTACAGCAAACTCCCCCAGAAACATCGTCTGTGCAAGTCTCCGTGCATTAGGGGTGCTCTGCATGTCTAGCTGCTTCCCCGCAGTCTCTGATCAGCCAGGTGTTTGTAAGCTTTCCTATCATCTTCTCTTTTTTTAGTGTTTCTAGATTTAGTTCTACATCATTAGAACTAAATCCTGTGGCTAATTTAAGCACTTAGCTCCCCTTATTTTACATGCTGGCTAGTCAATACATGTTCTGCTCTGGTTCCCTGGTTAGATTTATAATAAATACCAACCTCTTTCAAATGTAATCATGTCTGGGTTGACCATTTCTCTTATTTTTGACATTTCCAGATCAAGTCCAGGGTAAAATCCTATATTTTAGGCCTCAAGAAGCGTCCGTGGACAATATTTGGAATTTGCACGAGTGGCGTCCTTTCCGCCATTTCGGTGACAATGGTGATCTCCACCGTCACGTACTGGAAAAGTGTGAAAAGATCCAGGCTCCACCCGCAGGGGAAATTCCGCAAAATAATACGGGGACCTCCGAGACGCACAATGTGCTCAGCTGCAAAGTGAACTGGTCATTCATTTGTCCTCAATATGCCATACGTAGCTTACGCTAGTGCTTATTTATTATAAAAACAAAGCTCTTCAGCTCTACTCACATTCCCTACCTCACAGTTTGTTACGTCTGTAAAAGAGTACTAGAAAACAGAAGGCAGCACACACCTGCCAACTACTCATGTGCACAACGTAATTTAAAAAGCCGACTTTCTTCCAAATCTTTTCAGTGCTACATTCAGTAGCAGTCCTGCATTGCTGTATCACCCGCAGCTGGTTTTGAAAGATCATTTTCTATTCGTAAAATTCTGTTTCAACCCAATGGTTCAGCACTATTGTTCTTTGGAAATTGATTCTGAAATGTATTATAACAATGCAGCTGGAGATCCTAGCGCCAATTGCTTCCTTGCTCAGGCAAGTTAAACAAATCCTGTGGTGATACACAGCCGTTTGGCGGTAAGTCGCCCGTAGGTTGCCGTGTTTGACAGTCATCGGACAGTGCCGTGATGTTTGCCTAGGCTGCTGATGTATCTAAATTATCCAAACCCAAATTGCTGATGTGACTCTCACTTTTTTTTTAGGCAACTTCTATTAGCCAGCCTTGCTTGTTACATATTTTGGACAAATGAAATTTCTGGGTCACTGTCTGTCCCATAGCTTGTCACGTGTTTTCTTTGTACTCTTTTACAGACTCATCACAAAGGGCCTATGGCCGCCTTTTTGATGCAAACTAAAGATAACCCCATGAAAGCCTTAGGGGTGCTAGCTGGCGTCATGGGCATCATGGTGATGATAACGGTCATGATCTCCACCGCCATGTTCTGGCGCAATAAGCGGTCCAACAAAATCATGCCGGTGAGGAGGATCATTAAAAAGAGGCAGGTGCACCCGCCCCGGACGGTCCGCATGGAGTGGCTGAAGCTCAGGAGATCCAGCAACGCCGCCGAGAAGTTCATCGTCGAGGAGGACGCCCGGAACGAGAACAGCAACAACAACGCGCAGGCCGGGGTGCCACCGCCGCCCGCCCCCCACCCGCCGCCGCCGCCCGTCGCGGCGGCCGCCCCCGCGTGGCGCGTGCCCACGGTCTCCGGCTCCCTCACGCCCACCTTCATCAACAAGCAGCTGCGGAAGAAGGGCCCGAGCGGCGCGCACAGCGCCCTGGTCTCCGAGCTCAAGCTGAAGTTTGAGAAGAGGAACGCGGCCCTCGGGGACCCGCACATCTAGGAGACGTGGCCGGCAGCGGCTGCGCGGGTGTGTGTGTGTACTGTGGTCTTCCCCGTTTCGTCCGACACCCAGCGAGCGGCTCCTCGCCGTGATGACTGCCCTTCACCTTGTGCGTGTACCGCGTGTCATGGTCCCACCATGGCCAATGCCACAGCCTGCGCCCGGTCGTGATCGCGGTTCCTGCACATTGTGTGTCCTCCCCACGTCTGTCACCGGGGCCCTAACTACTGGGGTTTCACCCAGAGCATCCCAAAGTGACTGGTGGTTTAGGTTGCCTCAGTTTTGCAGCCCTGGTTTTTGGACAGTGGTGCCCTGCAGCCAGGATGCTTCCTGGCGACAGATTTCACCTGGTCCAGCCCACGGGTTTGAGGTGCCTGAAAACCGATCACTTCCAGTGAGCAACCTGACGGTGGCGAGAGAACCAGGGCCGTGCACAGGTTCCCCTCAGAACGGGCCCGCTGCTTTGTGCACAAACAGCTCGCTGGTGGGTTGCTCGTATCAGTTGTCCTAGATACACTGGGTCCTTCGCGACAGCCAGCAGGGCCACGTGCTCGCGGCTGAAGCCCCCGCAATGCTGCACGTGAGCTGGCGCTGGGAAGTCTCTTGTTCCCTGCAGCTTTTGCTGGACTTTTGTTTTGTGTGTTGACACGAAGCTCTCCGCTTCGACGCTAGGCATTCCTGCTAATAAGGAAGCGGGAGGGCCACCCCGGTCTTTATCAGCCCAACCGGGGCAGGATGAAAGCGCGGAAATTCAGCAACGGCGCTCGCGTGGTGCTGCCTCCTTCCCACACCGCAGCCTAACGAGGGGGAGGCCAGCGGGAGAGAGGCATGATTAAAGCAGCAGGGAAGGCGAGGTAAAGCTGCGAGAAAAAGTGGTAAGTGAAAAATATAGACAAGTGCTGCAGACTCGCATATGTTGGTTGGGAAAGTGTCTGGGAGGATTATTTGGTTTTGAACACTCCTGGCAGGAGGTGCCGGGAAGGTATTTCATCACCTCTCCTGCCTTGCTCCGGGGACCGGCGAGTACAGGATGAGATTTCCTTAAAATATTCTGGTTTGTCTTCGCAACATTTTTGGCTGAATGACATAAGAGTTAAGAAGGGGGTGGATTCTTACAGACCAGTTTTTCCCTGTTACATGACATTAAGAAGGTGCTGGAGGCAGAGCGTCCTTGCTGGGTCTGCTCCCCAGTCGTGTTCATTCCTGGGGACATCTTTTCCCGGACTGGGAGGGCCTTCTAGACGCTTGGGCACACTGCAGGAGGGAGGGGGACTAAAACATCAGCTGGTTTTTGGGGAAGCCAGTGGGAGCTTTGCCTCAGCGGTGGTGCCAGCTGGGCAGCACCAGCCCCGCGCGACGGCAGAGCCCCAGAGCGCTCGGCAGGAAGCTGTGTTAACCCAAGGGGGCCACCAGGGCTCTTCAGCTGCTTCTCGCTGTCGTTTCAGCCAGAGCAGCAGCTCCCTGCAGGCCCCGGCAGGTCTGGTCGTTCAGCCCGGCCCCGCACCCTGTCCCTGCCTGCGCTGGGCAGCCCTTGCAGCAGCCCTTCCCGGCCTGTCCTGCGCCGCTCGCCCAGAGGCTCGTGGCGATGCTGGCGCCCTCACGCCATCCCGGGGCTGCGCAGCTGCCTCCCGGCAGACGCAGCAGTTAGGAACAGGCCGTGGCACCCCAGCCGATGTCAGCCTTTCCCTTAAGGAAGGTCATATACACCCTAAGGTGTTCATTACATACATGCTTATCAAGCCTGGCCTCCCTTCATTTGCACTGTGATTTCATCAGCTTAGGGGGCAGCTGGTTGCACTGAGGAGCAATGATTTTTGGAGGGAAGAAGACAGAGTCTCCTGCACCAGCTTCCCTCAGTTTATGACTGCAAAGGGGTCTTCTGTGAGCGATGAAACAGGCACCTATAAAACTCATCTTTACAGACAGTTTGAACGGCGCATGATGCCCTCCTGGGGCTGATGGGCAGCAGCGCCCTGCCTGGGTCAGGGTGTCGCGGTGCACGGGGGCTGCTCGCCGGCCTCGCTGCAGGTTCCCTCGCGGCGGCCCCAGCTGGCGGAGCGCTCGTCTGCGCCGAGGCGCAGCTCCTGCTGCTGCTCCGTCCTGCCGCTGCGCTGGGCGTCGACGCCTGTCCCCAGCCACCCGGCACCGAGTCCCGCTCCTTGGCCTACCAGCACCTGCGGTGACGCTGCCCGTCCTTCGCCCGAGCACCCTGCCGGCGCCGACTGTGTCCGAACCGTTTTGTACCACGTTCCCTGAGGAGCCAGAAGGCGGTGGTTAATCTGTGCTACTGTTTTCCTGGTGGTGTATCAAAGCCAGTATTTAATGTTCACTCTCAAGTGAGGAAAGCCTATAAGGACTGGTCAATTAGGTGAGATTTAGGAGGAATTATAGGCTTACAGTCTTAGAGATATATTTAAGAGGGAATAAAGATGTTTTATTCCTATGCCGTCAGATTTTTTTCCAGTTACTCTGTGTTTTCACCTTTGTTTTATTTTTTAAATAAATAATAATTAAAAAATCTGTAAATGTTGCTTGCACTTGTAGCGTGTTTCTGCTGTCAGTAACAACCTTCTGGTTGCTTTAAACGGGCGGGAGCCCAGAGCAGGAGAGAACGGAGCAAAACCCTTTCTTGAGATGGCAATTTACATTTGCATGTACAAATTACAATGATACGTGTGATACGGATCTATTTTTTGCACTGCTAATGCTCTCTGGGTCCGTTGTTTACCATCTCCTGCCTTTCAGCGCATGATCCTCAGCTGCTCCGTCTCTCACCGCCGCCTCGTGGGGATGCGACGGCCGAGGTGGGACAAGGTCGGTGGCCACAGGCCCTGGTTTGGGGCTTGCTCTGGCCCCATGCTTGCCTGGGCTGCAAGGAGGCCTGACTGGGCTTCCTCATTTAAAGTGTCAGCTCTGAAATCAGGGTCTGCAGTGTAAATGGGCTGCTGAATTTTTTACATTTTTTTCTCTCTTGTTGTTCTGTTCCAACTGGAGAGGCTAACCTACTTAAAGGGGGCTTACTTTTTTTTAAAGAAGATTTTATTTAATTGACTTTATTAAATTTACCCAGCAAATACAGTTTCTAATGTGTCAGCTTTAGGATTTCTTTTCACTTTTTTAGCTTGCATTTGTGCCTACAGAGGCAAGAAGGTGCCACGTGCTGGGGTTTCAGCAGCACAGATGCCCGCACAGGGGTGACCGGCGCGGGCTCCTCCGCAGCCCCCAGGAGCCGGCGCAGGCAGTGATGCAGTTGGGGCACCGGGAGCCTTTCTGTGCTGCAGCCGGCGCAGCGCAGAGCGACGGCCGGGGCTGCCCGTGCTGAGCCCTGCCAGCCCAACGCACACGCGCTCCTATGGTCAGACTCCTGGTCGATTCTGAACTACAGAAGGCAGAAACTAAAGGAGCAGCTGCATATTCTGAAAATCAGTCGTTTATTGTTTTAGCACTAATAACAACAAGACTGCAGATTCCCGCAGAGAGCAACAGTGAAGGTCAGCACTGACAAAACACGTGGCTTGGTGAGAGCTGGGCAGGAAGGTCGGGACACGATGCATAGGGAAGGAGACGCAGGCCTTGAGAGACAGCACAAAATAAACAGGGACGTCTAATGTCACCAGAACACGCCTAGCAAGCCAGACTGCCACAAAGCAAAACCTCGTGTTAGGCTTCATCTCTTCCTAGAGCTGAGGCTTCACCTGCTCAGGCTGCTTGTCGCTGCCTGCAGCAGCACCCGGTGCCCAGGCTGTGCCGCCCTCAGCCTCCTGCTTTGGTCACGCTGCAAAGTGCGAGGCCGGGAGCGTGAGCTGCCGGGGAGCAGGGCGGCTGCTTGCACAGGGCTTTGCTTGCCCCATTTTTAATTCCTTTTTTTTTTTTCTTTCCTCTAGAGAGAAAGAGATTCTTTTACTCAGTGACCATGAGTTTAAAAAAAAAAATACATGCACACACACACAAACAAAAACACACACACATATGTATGGAGCAGTCACTGTGAAAAAAATACCCCCCACATAAATGTGCTTTGAAATATTCTTACATACTGAAAAGTATTTTTTATGATCTGCTTAAACTTGAAAAATATTTTACAGCCCTACATGGTAAGTGACTGCTTAACCATGACACAAAGCAGAGCACCAGCCCCGGCACTGTCCCGCTGAGGACGTGAGCCGGCGGGACGGGCTCCGCGGTGCCACGGCCCCTGGGCTAGTAGAGGTCGGCGCTGTTCCTGGCGCCGGGCCGGGCCTTGCCAGGGCGCTCGGCCTCCTCCCGCTGCCGCTTGCCGGAGCCGGGGCGGCAGAGCCCCTC
>JAWLRI010001044.1:822648-832940 GCA_034781795.1 Crypturellus tataupa
AATGCACCCCAGGATCCCATTGGCCTTCTTGGCCACGAGGGCACACTGCTGCCTCATGGTCAGCCTGTCGTCCACCAGGACGCCCAGATCCTTCTCAGCAGAGCTGCTCTCCAGTAGGAGATATGTGATATGTGTATGTGTGTATACGACACACATAATCACTGACAGCTACACACACAAACGACGCACACTCATACACACACAGAGGCACATAGACACTCCCACGCACACATACACATATGTAATAGACCCACATTGATGCACAAACATACACATATTGGTACATAGACACATGCCCACACACCCACAAACATACACACATACATATACACCCACAAGCACTCACAGACATGCGCACATACAATACACGAACATTAATGCACAGACATTCACATATCCATACGCACACGCACGTGCACATATACACCTGCATCTCCACACAAAAACATAGACAGATACAAACATATACCTACTCACATCCACACACATATGATACACATACACACATTCACACACATAACACATTCACATACACATGCACATATACAGTGACAGCTACACACAAATACATGCACACTTACATATACAGACACATTCATATACAAACGCGTGCTCATACGCACCACAAATATATATATATGCACACATACATCCACATCTATATAAAAAAACACAGACACAGGCACACATACATTTACACTCATACCCATAAACATGCACACATACCTAGACACAACTATACACACTCATACTCACATGCATGCACATAGGCATGCACACACACACACGCTACACATAGAGATGTATGCTTATAAACATGCACATAGACACTGACATCTGCACCCCAAAACACACATATACATGTACACACACAAGAGCGCGTACACATATTCGCACAAAGATGCACACATTCATCCACACATGTGTACACAGATAGTCGCATATGTGTTTGGGTGTGGAGTTATGTGTATGTGCAAATGTTTGGGGGTATGTGTGAATGTGTGTTTTTGTGCATTTGTGTGTGTGTATATGTTTGTGTGCTTTTTTTAAAAAAATGTGTGTGTATGTGTGCACAGGAGTATATGTGTGTATATGCTGCTGGGTGTGCATATGTCGCTTTATACTTTTTTTGTATGTGTATGTGTCTTTTTTATATAAATGTGGATTTCTATGTGTGTGTATAGCATACGTGCATGTGTGCATACATGATTTTGTGCGTAGACATCAGTGTATATGCACGTGTGTATCTGTGACTGTGTGTGAATATGTGTATTTATATGTGCATGTCTCCATGTAGGTGGATGTGTGTGTGTAGGAGAAAGAGAGATAGTGTGTTTGTAGCTGTGTCTTTCTGCATAGATGCAGGTGTATATGGATATGTGTATGTCTGGACATTGATGTGTGTATGTGTGCACAGGAGTATTTGTGAAGGTTTGTGTGCATTTGTATGTGCATCTATTTGTAGCTGTGTGGACATGTGTATGTATGTCTATTTAGTATATATGTGTACGTGTGCGTAAGAGTGTGTGCGTGCATTTGTGTGTAGATGTATGTGTGTATGTTTTTGTGGGGGTGTTTATGTGTATTTGTGGTTTTGTGTGTATGTGCATGAATGTGTGCATTTTTGTGCATGTATGAATGTGCGCGCGTTTGTGGTTTTGTGTGCAGATGTCAGTGTGTATAAGCATATCTGTGTGCTCATGTCTATGTGCATGCATGTGCATATGTGTATATATTTGTGCATATGTATGTGTGCATTTGTGTGTCTTTTTGAGTATGTGCGTGCATGTGTAAGTATGCATGTTTTTGAGTGTAGATGTCAGTGTATGTATGTGTGTGTATATGGGTATGTCTCCTCGTTTATCATATGAGTGTGGATGTGTGTTTTTGTGCGTAGATGCAGATGTATATGTGTGGATATGTGTGCATTAATGCATGTGTATTATACGTGTGTGTATGTGTGCGTAGCAGTGTGTATATTGGTGTGCAATGAATGTGCATATACTTGTGGTTGTGTGTACATGCATGTGTGCATGTTTTTAACCTGTCCGCATATGTACATGTGTGTATATATGTGTATGAACATGTGTGTATCTGTGTATGTGTATTGTATGTGTGGGTAGGCGCGTGTCACTATGTGTATGTATGCATATTTCTGTGTGTTGATGTGCATTTATATGTGCTTGTGTGAGTGTGTGTATAACTGTTTTTATGTGTGTGCAGCGTATTTGTGTATATATAATACACATGTGCATAAGTGTCCATAATAGTGTGCGCTTGCGTATATGTATAGCTGCATGGCTGTTCATTAATGTTTATTATAGGTGTCTACATGTGCATGAGTGTCTATGCCTGTGTGTGTTTTTGGGGGCCTCACTCTGTGTGTGTATTTGTGTATATGTATGCGTGGCCATGCGGGTAGGCATGCATGTGTTTTTAATGTGTGTATCTGCAGCTCTAGTACTGTGTGCAGTTCTGGGCTACCCAGACCAAGGGCGATGTGGAGCTTCTAGAGAGGGTCCAGCGGAGAGCCACGAAGATGATTAACGGACTGCAGCATCTATCGTATGAGGAAAGACTAAGAAGAAGTGACCTGGGCCTGTTTAGCCTGGAGAAGAGAAGAGCTGATCAATATTTATATGTACCTGAGGGATGAATGTAGGGAGGACAGGGCCAGGCTCTTCTTTGTGGTGGCCAGTGAGAGGACAAAGGGTAATGAGTACGAGTTGAAAGACAGGAGGTTCCACCTCCATGTGAGGAAGAACTTCTTTACTGTGAGGGTGACAGAGCCCTGGAACAGGCTGCCCAGGGAGGTTGTGAGAGCTTCCAAACCCACCTGGATGCCCCCCACTGTCATGTGCTGCAGGTGTCCCTGCTGGAGCAGGAGACGGGGGGTTGGACTAGATGAGCTCTAGAGACCTCTTCCAACCTCAACCGTCCTGTGATTCTGTGTGTGCGTAGGAGTGCGTAGGAGTGTCTGTGTGTGTGGGTGGGTACATTTGTGTATATGTATGTGCGTATGTTTGTGGGTGTGTGGACGTGTGTGTGTGAATATGTGTCTGTGCATTAATGTGTGTGTATTACAAGTGTGCATGTGCATTTGTGTGTATTTCGAGTATATGTAGGCATATATGTTTGTGGGAGTGTGTACATGTTTTTGTGTATCTGTGTATTTCTGTGCATTAATGTGTGTATGTTACATACGTGTATGTGTGCATAGCAGTCTGTATGTGTGTGTCTATGCCTCTGTGTGTTTGGTGTATATGTGTGTGGGGGTGTGTGCACGTGCATGTTTTTATATGTTGATGTGTGTATAGGTCCATGAGTATGTGTGTCTGTGTTTTTAGGTGTATGCATTATATGTGTATACATGTGAATAGGAATGTGTATGTGTGTCTGTGTGTGGGTGTGTGTATGAATATTTACGAGTGTGTTTTTTTGTGTGTGTGTGTGTGTATATGTGCGTATGTGAATGTGTGTTTTTATGTGTAGGAGTGTGTGTGTGCATGTGTATGTGTGTGCATTAATATGCATATGTGTATGTATGCATGCATCTCTGTGTGTGTATGTGATCGTGTATACGTGTATGAATATGGGGGTGTATGTGGGCATGTTTGTGTGCGCATAAGCATGCATTTGTGTGTATATTTGTATATATGTGTGTAAACATACGTGTGCATGTGTGTGTTTTTGCATGTAGATGTGGGGGTATATGTGCATGTGGATGTGTGTATATGGCTATGTATATTATATGTGTGTGCATGGGGGGGGCGTATATATTTTGGGGTGTGTGTGTCTGTGATTTTAGGTGTGATCTTAGGTGTGTGCATGTGTGTGTAGGAGTATGTGTGTGTTTATGTCTCTGTGTATGAATGTGCCTTTGTGTGTGTGTGTGTATGTGTGTGTGTGTGTATTTTTGGGTGTGCATGTAAATGTATGTGTGCATGCGTCTGTGTTTTCTTGTATAGATGTGTTTGTGTATGTGAATATGTGTGTATATAATATAGTAATATATATCATGCATGTTTGTAGTGTGTATGAGGGTGCATTTGTGTGTATATTTGTATATAGGTGTGTGTATGTTTGTGGGTATGTATGTGTGCATGTGTTTGTGTGTAGATGTCAGTGTATATGTGCATGTGTATGTGAATATGTGTGTGCGTATGTCTGAATATGTGTATGTCTGTATGTGTATCATATATGTGTGTGTGTGCACAGGAGTGTGTATATGTCTGTGCACGTGTGCATCTGTGAATGGGTGGATGTTTGTGGGTGTGTGTGTAAATGTATGTGAGCTTGTGTCTTGTTTTGTGAGTAGATGTATGTGTCTATGTGCGTGTGTGTGAATATGTGTGTATGTGCTTTTATGTGTGTGTATGTGTGCAAAGGAGTGTATGTATGTCTGTGTGTCTGTATGAGTGTGTGTTTGTGTGTATTTTGAGTATATGCATGTATTCTTGTGGTTGTGAGTGCATGTGTCTGTTTTTGTATGTAGATGTGGGTGTGAATATGTGTGTGCATGTTTTTATGTGTGTGTACATGTGCATAGGAGTGTGTGTATATGTGTGTATGTTTGTGGGTGGGTGTGTATATGTATATGTGCATGTTTTTGTGTGTATGTGTATGTGTGTATTTGTTTAATTTTGTGTATATGTGTGAATATATTGTATAGATACATGCACGTATGCATTTGTATATAATCATTTGTATTTATGCAAGACATAACTACAGCGATATATACACATAAACACTGCACATTTACACACATAGCATGTACCCCCACACAGAAATATATAACTATGTATTTATTATAGCACACAGACACACACAAACACACGTGATTTAGGTGTTCTGATAGTTCTTAGATCAAGTAATATCCTGGACAATCAAATGAATAAAAACCCCAATCTCCTCATAGTTGTATGAAAATAGGGCCCTGCTCCTTTTTCCCCTTGTCTGAGCTCCTCGCGGAGCGCCCATCAGGGAGCTGCCCAGAGGGCAGTGAGGTAACGGCTGTTTGGGATGCGGTCGCACTCAAACCTGCCATTCAAACCTTCACACCTGTCGCCTTCAACCCTTCCTGTGCTTACCATTAAAAGCCCTTAGAAGTTTGTGTGCGTAGGTCCACCAGACGGCTGGGGCAGGGCTGGCTTGCACATAGCAGGTCAAGGTGACGTTCAGGCCCACTGGGACCGTCAGGTTGGTGTCCAGGGCTGAGGTGAGTGGCTTCATGCAGCTGTTGAGCTCCACTTCATGGAAAAACTTGCCCGCCCTGAATTTCGGGCTTGAGCAAGTTAAGTAAGAATTCATCAGAATAATAGGTGGGCCAACGGATTTGATAAACTGGACAAATCCCTTCAGGCGACAGTCACAAATCCACGGGTTGCCGTGAAGGGCCAGGACGGCATTGGCAGTGTGGTCCAGGCTCCCTTCTGCCCGCTGGCTCCTCTGGTAGACCGGCCAGCTGGAGAAGACATCCCTGGAAATGACAGTAAGCTGATTTGAAGATAGATCTAAATAGGTCAGGTTGGGCAGATACCTGAGCGCGTGTTCAGGGAGGACATCCAGCCGGTTGTGCTTCAGATCCAGGATTTTCAGAGCCGGGGTGTCTTGAAACGCTGTCCATGGCACGGAGCTTAATTTGTTCCCCTGCAACCGCAGCTCCTTCAAGGCCTGCAGATCTTCTAGGCTCTTCAAGTGCATAACCGTGATGTTGTTAAAATTGAGCCAAAGGTACTCCAAGGCACTGACGTTTGAAAACGAACCACGAGGCAATTCTGTTAGGTGAGAGTTTTCTATCCTAATTTTTCTGATATCTTGAGGGATGTTCTCAGGGATCTTCATCAGCAGGGCAGACATGCAGAGTAAACTCCTGAAGAGGAAACAAGAAAATTCACCAGGTCACACACTGGGTTCATGACTAACAAACCAGTACTCTGTACACTTCAACCAGCTACATATATGGCATTCATAACCAGTACAACCTTTGGCTTGATTTTCCTACAAAGAATGCAATTATTGCATAAGAATTAGTACATATGCAACTCCATGTCTGAGAAATCTTAATATATGCTCACGCTTATAATACACAAGTATTAGAGGCAGGATACTATGCAGCCATCTGCTTGGTTTTAGTTCTCACAACAGCAGTGAAACTATATGGGGAATTTCCGAGGGGCTTCACTGATGCTAGGATTAGGTATCTAGCGTTCTTACCTTCCAAAACTGTCTGCAGAGCAAGAGCATCCTGTGACGCAAGATGATAGTGATGGGTTTATCTTGAGAAAGGACAGAAGAAGAAGAATGTGAAAAAAAGGGTCCATATTCTCCTTTAAGAAAGCACTGTGCAGGGTTTGCACCAAACATGCCCACAGCTTCCAAGGAGCAAATCCTATTAGCTGTAATCTTCCTTGACGCAGAAATAAATCCTGCCAGGGACCAGACCCTAAAGAAGACATGTAATATGGTTCATAGCTTGTGCCAAAGTGCTAAAAATCACCTCTGGGACCACTCTTTGCATTTGTTCTCTAGCCATGGAGCTTTTGATGACAGTGTTCATTTCGACGGTAATAAAGGAAATCTCACCAGGTATTTGAAGCCAAAAGTGCTTCTGTTCCCAAGCACACACAAGTAGTTAGCACCGTCACATGCTATTTTTTTTTTAAGCTTCAATGTTTTCATGGCGTTCATAAAAGCAGCAAAACAGTAAGGGTCAGAATTCATAGCTGTAATTTGGCTTTTCACAATGCCTTATTTCATTGTCAGTCCCCAAAACATGACCACAGCCATTTGGTGCACGTGAGCAAGAAATCTACGCCTAACTCTTAGTCAACACAGCTGAGAAGATATTTTCCTAACAAATCCCTAATGGCTATCCCCACTCTCACACAATGGAACAAAAAACACAACAAGAACAAAAACAGCACAGTTGTATTCAGTTCTGTGTTTGGCCTTCTGCAGGAAATGAAATACGTTTTGAAGGTCATATCTATGGTTAAATATCAAATGGAGGGGTTATGTCATTCTTCTCAGTTCTCTCGATTCCTCTGTAAAAGGTGTGCCTAATGACCTTCAGCCACTTGAAAAACTCAGTTTAAATCCCTAATTCCATGAAGAAGCACCCTTTTTGCTTTTCTCCTCCTCATTTTCATTTACAATTTCTGGTGACAGAGTGTTCTCCTGTGGCCATCTAGTGTGCATGGGCTTTATTACAGCTTGCCAAAGGCATCACACCATTGGAAAATGGGCTTAACCTCACTGCCAATAGGTGTGAAGCTGGGTCACAAATCAAGATTAGCTTGAACCTACTTAACCTCTAACCTACAGGACCAGGATAGAAAAATATTTATAGCGTCCTGGTGACAGCTTAGCGCTATACATGGCTTCCAGGCACGGGGCAATAACACGGCCAGAGTAATTACCGAAGACGTAGGCGGGTGCCTGGGGCTTCTAAATCAGCGGGTGCTTCTATTTCAGCAGCAGCAGCAGGGTCATCCGGAACGTGCGCCGGTGGAGCCACCGCTGGGGACGTTTCTTGACTGCCTCCAGGGCCAGGATTTGTAGGACAGGTCTCCTGCCATTCGCATCCCTCCTACAAGACCTGGAGTGAGACTCCGAAAAGTGTTCAAGAGTGCTCAAAAACATCTTTCTTGAAAAAGAGCAGAGTATCGCCACGTATTAATGGATTTATAGACACTAATAGAGGTCTTTTGTTTTTTTGTTTTTTTTTTTTTGAGTAGATTTGTCCAGTTTATCAGATGTTCTTTGACAGGGCATTTTTCAAAATATTCCAAAATCCCATGTGTACTCAGAAGATTCAGTGTTAACCTGGGAAATTAATACTGAATTACATATCTAAATCAGATTCATTTGTAGGTAGGGAGTCTGAAAAGAAAGAGAAACTTAGCCCCCCCACACAGCTAGCGCTACAGCCTTGCTGGTTACACTCCACACCTCTAGAACTGGGGTTTGTTGTCTCTTTAATTCAGTCCAGTTTATGTCTGCCTGTAAATTTAATGGCCACTTTGTGACAGCAGATGTCCACTCAGTTCAGCTGCTTTTTAATGTCATGTGGCACGCTGGTGGAAGCCAAAATGCAGAACAAGCTGTCTAAAACCCAAGCTGTCAAAATAAATTTCCATCGAGATATTGCCCACTAATGTACTGCAAGTGGAATTTAAAAGACCTCGCTTGCTGCCAAAGCAAACGCCGAGAGGGAGCAGCACACCGCGCGCGCGCCCAGCAATGGCGAGCGATGCAAGCGGCAAGCACGCAGGGCTGCAGGAAATCAGATTCAGGCTGGTAATTGAGATTTACAGCCCACACACCAGGGCTATCACCATCTGAAATCCCTGCTCTGGAGGCTAAATGAGGTGAAGGCTGGAGTAGGGCCTGATAGTTGAGACACCAACCAGTGCAGGACGCAAAAAGCAGCTTTGATGAGGAGCAGGCTGAAGTGAAAAGAATAGCTGCAGAGGCCATGACTTACCAAGGAAACACCGCTGGGAATGACAGTGGGTGATGCAAAACGCTGTCACTATCAAGACTTAAAGCATGACGATGTGCTTAGAAGCTGCTCGCAAAGCCAACCCCTGGAAAAGCGTGATGTGAGAAGCCGTGGGGCGAGAGCAGGCGCCGGCTCCGCCGCTCCGTCGAGGGCCGCCACTCCCGGCCTCCCCCCCAGGCCGGAGCAAGACCCGCAGGGCTCTCCTCTCGCCACGGCGGTTCCAGCCTGCAGCTCCCGGGGCCCCAGGCACAGCTCTGGCCCAAGCGATCGGCCACGGCGAGGCCAGGGGACACCCGCCGGTAACGCTAACCAGATGGGGCACTGCTACGCAGCTGCCTCCCACCCCTGTGCCCCATGCACTTAGCTCTCGACAGCTTGACTTTCGTTAGTAATTCTAAAATCTTCTTTTTTTTCCCTTTGAGTTAAAGTAAATCAAGTCTTTCTTCTCTTCTGGGCAACAATGTGCATTTTGTTCTCATAGACTTTGAAGCTGGTGCAGCTCCCACTGAGGAAAGTTATTTTAGCACTGGATGATGTTTAAAGGCATCCGGAAGCTTCCTAGCTATTCCCAGAGCACTGCTGATACTGAAACACTTTGATGTCAAGTTTTCAGGGGCTTTTTAACCTTTACGTTTTACTTTACTATTTGAATACTTTTAAAAACATTCTTTAATGTCAATTCATTTTTGAAAATCTATTGAAAAATGTTTTAATCTCTTTTCTTGACATTTTTCAGTTCCTCTGATTTTTTTTCATGAGTTTTTATACATATGTATGTGGACACTTTTGTATCCTGCATTTTCCAATAATTTAAAGCCCTTTTAGACCAGCCGCTCTGTAGAAAGAAATAAATATTACAGTGACCATGTTTAACAGCATTACAGCCCCTCCAACACATTTAAATCATGTTTTGATCATAAAGCCTGGACATACCAGCCTGGACAATAGTTTGCATCCATGGCATTTGCTTTATACACATAACTTCAACACAAAACCAGCACAGTTCTGAGGAGGTTTGGATGCATTTTTAAAAACAACTGAGCCTTATTTTTTCCATTTTAGCCTGATGCGGCCTTCCAGAAGCCCCTGTGGCAGGAGGCGTTTTCCCCGGCCCTTCCCCTTTGCACGACGGCCCCGGAGGAGGCCCTGGTCCCGCCGGCCGCGGGGCAGCCAGCACAAGCTCCTGCTCTCGGGCTGACAGCACCTGCCTCCAGGGTGTAGTTAAAGGGGTCAAACCTCGCTCGAGAAGATCTGGAAACGTGTTTTTAAAGTGAGAAAGTAAGGAATAGTGTACCCCCAGCAGCTCAAATATATATATATTTTTAAGTAGTGCAACACATTTGAAATAAACCTGAAAAGGCAACAAATTGATCAAAATCTTACATAAAGGGCTTATTAACAGATTAAATATTATACAAGCAGAAAGGTAACCAGGTACCAAAAGAGAGAGAGAAACAAAAATAGGGCAACAAATACAGAAATTCCAAAAGATGTTCAAGATTTTCATAATCTATTTAGGAGTGATTTTGGTTCTTAGAGAACATTTGTATGGAGAATTGACTTTAAATGAGTAAGAAAATATGTTTTTCCTGCCTGAACTCTAGGACTGATCCATTCAAATGTCTTATGCAGAGCTTGCTTAACCCTGCTGAAGTAGGTGCCTAACTTTCCTAAAGGGAAAAAGGACGAGAGGGAAAAGAAAGACAGAAAGAAAGAAAGACAGAAAGACAGAAAGACAGAAAGACAGAAAGAAAGAAAGAAAGAAAGAAAGAAAGAAAGAAAGAAA